>JANRMT010062806.1:79648834-79742516 GCA_026402145.1 Polypterus bichir lapradei
TGTAAATCCAATAAACTTCATTTCACTTCTCAAATATCACTGTGTGTGTCTCCTATATGATATATTTAACTGACATTTTTTATCGTAACAACCAACGATTTATACAGGAAAATAATGACTATTAACAAGGTTGCCCAAACTTTTGCATCCCACTGTAACAAGGGTGCTAAGTGGCAGAAAACAGTGCTAATTTTACAACCCTAGAAAAAAGAAGTTTATATGTACAGTATATATGTTAGAGACACAGTAAAATAAATCATCTTGGCCGAAGCTGAATTTTAGAAAACGTTGGGAATAATGCTGAATGCCTTTTTAAAGTTTTATTTATTTATTTGTACAATCATTTTAGGGACAATGCCTAAATTAAATCAATTTCACTTTTGATTTATGCTTTTCAATGAAATGGAATTATAAAACTGCAAGTTGATGAAAAATTCTTCTACTATCAAAGTCAGTCTTTTCAAAAAATAGCATATTAAAGAAACACTCAATTGCAAATAAATAAATGAATGAATAATTGAATAGTAACAAACTATGAGCTGAGTTTTCTTGTGTCAGGGTGTCCTCGGCTGGTAAATCATACAGATCCATACTGTTTATTAAGCTCAGCTTGTTCAACATTACATTGCATTGCTTCCCAATTCAATCTGTCCCTTCTCCTTCTCCCTTCCTTTATCCATTTGCTGTGGTAAAATATATTTTATTGCAGCATGTCTCTACTACACATTCCTCATTGTAAATAAATTAGTACAATATCCTAAAGATGAAATCTACGCCCCCTCAAAGCAATGTGGTGTGTTGTATCACTGATTCCCCATAGAATAGGGCACGCTGTTTGAAATTGGTGTCCATAACCAGTGCAGGAGAGAAATGGAAACAGCATCACGCATTCGACCAAAACATTCTTCATTATTACTCATCCGGCTACATACAGAATGTGCAATGTTTTTGCCATGTTTTTTTTGTTATTTTATTGCCCAGTTTGTCCCATATCTGAATTTCCAGTTTAACTGAAATGTAACAACTGATTCTATAGGGTGGTCCAGATCTAATTATGCAATTTTCATTACGCTATAACTTATTAAGTTTATTACATAGAGAATTGACAAAAAATTCTTTTTGTTGCCAATAGATGGCAGCACCTGCCCTGCATGCCAAAATGGCGGGGAGACCGTTGTCAGTCGAACAGTGGGTACGATGTGTTCGCCTTTTCATTATTGCATACAGTAATTAGATCTGGATCACCCTGTATAGTGTGGTTGACATCATCAGCCTTATGCTTTATCAGTTAATGGTGTAATACTAAGATACACTTCCAAGTACTCGTGTAAAATAACATCAGGAGTTAGTTTGCTTTGGGTTTTCTTTGGGTAACTGTTACAGGAGCCTGGAGACCAAATGAAAGTAGTATGTTAGACAGAGGTACAGTAAAAGCACATTTACATTTGTGTGTGGCGTGCTCTGTGTATTTTCTTGTCAGAATCTTGTTTGGATGCACTTCACTAAATGAAAATACTGAATTTAAACACCAGTAAATTCTTCATTGAGTCTGAAACGTTTTGGTGGCTATAATCTTTTGCTCCAACACTAAGTCTAGACACATGCCATCCTAACTTCAGACTCAAAAGTGGTGAAAGCTTAGTTCTGACTCAGTTATGATTGTTCCTAGTGCCACTTTACCCGCATAAATCACTTAAACAAAGCTTCTGCGCTTTATTTTATTTTTTCTTTCAAATATGATTTGCATTGGATCCTGCACTTTACCATACTGGTTGACTAACATTGTATATGAAAGAAAAAAAGATGTTTTAAGAAAGTCTGTGAAAAATTAATTCAATCTACTGGAGTAAAGAGTGTTACTTGGTTTTCTTCAGTTTTTATTTTAGCACTTTTTTTTTTTTGTTTCTATACTGATCTACACTGCTTATACGTGAGTCATAAAAATCTTAATCTGTATTTTTTTTATTTTAATTTTCAACCTATGCCTCCATTTTCCTCTTCCTGTCAAAACTGTGTATAATTCTAAACATCTTTCTGTTGTTTTAAATTAGAATTGCATGAATGAAAGGTTTGGGCCTACTGCTGGCACTGTCTTCATGCAGCATCAGAATCCTGGCAGTCGAAGCTGGTAGTAATTTTAAAAAGTGAGCCCTATGATGCTTCCTAAAAGCAAAAGAGTTGAACTGTGTTACTTTTATATGCTGATGTCATCATTAATTCAATGGAGTATATTTAAAAGATTCCCGAGGCCATCATTTCTCTGCTGTGAACTGATTACATCACAAAGCTCTGAACTTATCATTTTAAGGAGGCCCATATGGGAGAAGATGTGATTTTTATGCTATTGTGTAAATAAACACGCTCTGAGAACCTTGAACAGTTTGATTGTCAGCATTTCTATCAATGCATTGATGGAGGCACAATGCAACAAAAGACATATTTCTGACATAAATGCAGATTTTAGTTCTAGCTGACAGTCACACGGTTTCAGAATATACCAGTGTGTTAACTGTACCCATAATTCAGTTTTTTGGGGTGAGTGATATTTATAATTTCACCAAATGTACAAATATCTTGTGTCATGTGGAAGTGAGTTTATTTATTTGTTTATGTTGAGGACCATCACATTAGCCTACTAATCAGTAATGCTTCCTCTATATTCCAGGAGACTGAATTGAAATCCTCATCCATTCAGGGTCTTGCATGTTCTGTCTTAAGTTTTTTTGTTTTTCCCAGGTATTGAAGGTCTCTTCTTGCATCTCAAAGACACATATGTTAGATTAATTGGTGGCTGTAAATGGCCTGGTGGAAGTGTTTGTACCCTACAATGGACTGGTATGCCATCCTGTAATGCCTATGCTGCCAGTTAAGCTGTAGACCCATATATACGTGAACTGGAATGAATGAGTTTGGAGACTAAATTAATCAATGGGAGTCATGAAATTAAAATCTTGAAAGTGTATATTGTTTTGCAGACACCATTTGCAAAGCTTCTATTACCAATTTCCGTGTAATAAATGTGTCACTGGTGCCAAATATTTGTTTAGAAAAATGTTTATGCACATTTAAATAGAGCCTATCTAATACAGTTGGTTTGTAGGACAGTTTTAATGTATTGCCAAGAATCATAGTCCAGCCTAGAGACTAAAGCATTGTACTAAAAATAGACTGTATTAGTCAAAAGAGACATTTTATATTGCCTATGATGTCCCCTTGGGAAGTATTCTGAGTAAATGATACTATATGGATAAATAATGTTAAGCCATAACTTCAGTAGTTGTAATATCAGCATTCACCCACTTTGTGTCAAGCCGCAGGATTCGCATTGCATAAATATATGTCTTGGTTTGAAAAAGGGATTTCTGTCATATCGGTAATGTCTCTGTGAGTGGCATAAAGATTTTGTATTTCTTTTCAAGATCTAACAAGGAACTTAACATATTTGTGTGTTTATACAAGACAAGTTGTTTTATGTGACATGGGGTCATAACTTTGATACTTCCATCTATCACAAACCTGCTAAACATGACCATGAGCCTCTAAACTGCCAGATGCCTCTGAAGTACAGTGTTTGTGCAGTATTTGTGTTCATCACTTAGATGGCAGAATGCTGATGACATAACCTTCATTTTTTATTTTATTGGTATTATTTGAAGAAAACAACATTCCATACAATCATTTCAAACTTAACAAACCCTAATTCAGCCTCTACCAGAGAGAAAGAGGGGAGAGGCTACAAAATGACCAGATTTATAAAAAGAAAAAAAAAAAAAACAAAGAGAGGAGAATGTCCTTTTCCCCAATATTAAATGCTTATTCTATTATTTTATTAATTAAATCTTGCCATATTTTAAAAACGCTTTGAACAGATCCTCTAAGTGAGAATTACATTTTTCCAATTTGAAATAGTTTAGGACATCAGTTACCCACTGACTTGTAACAGGTGGGCCAGGATTCTTCCAGTTGAGCAAGATAATTCTACATGCTAGTAGTGCAGTATAAGCAATTACAATCAATTTGTCCTTAAGCCTATCCGGGAGTACACCAAACACAGCTGTTAATGGGTTAGGAGGGATTGTGACAGCAAGGCTGTCTAGTAGGCATTCAAAGATTTTTGTCCAACATAATGTTAATTTGAATCACTCCTAAAACATGTAGCCCAGTAAGGCTGGAGTGTTGAATCTTGCTCTGGATACATTTTGGACAACTTTAAATGAGATAAATGTGCTTGATACAAGATTTTAAGTTGGATGATTGAATGCTTTGCACATATGTGATTGGAATGTATTCTATGCATGGCTGCCTTCCACTCCTTCAAGACTGATCAATATTGCCTCTGGAATAGAAATGGATGGGAGGTAAGAAAAATTGGACAAGTTCTTTTTAACAAAGCTTCTAATTTGAAAGTAGTGGGAAAACTGTGTTGATGGTAAGTTAAATTTGAAGCATGATTGTTTATAAGATGCACAGATATTATCTTTATACGATTCTCTAAGTGTTCTAATCCCGGAAGTTTTCCAAACATTAAATATTGTGCAGGTTTGAGAGGGTAATGTCACAAAAACAACAAGAAGACATCAAAAAAAGGTTTGGGGCAGCCCCCCCATATAATATGCCCTGGCTACAAATGGGTAAATAATTGTGAGATGTTCACAAGTCAGAGTCCAAAACAGAACTGATGATGGTTGCCAAAGATGGCAGCTTTATTTGCCGAGACCAGAAGTGACATCAGAGGCACCAGAACCAGACGTGACATCATCGGAGGTTGGTGGAAAGTGGCGTCATCAAAGGGGGCAGAAACAGAAGTGACGTCATCAGAGGTGCCGGAAACATGCAGGATTTCCTGTGGATGTTCTGCAAGGGATTGAGAAAGAAAGCCAGTGCACCTCGTAGCCCCCTGGTCTGGTGTGGAATTACTATTATTCAACAACAACAACATTTATTTATATAGCACATATTCATACAAACAGTAGCTCAAAGTGCTTTACATAATAAACAATAGAAAAATAAAAAACACAATATGAAAACAAAATAAATCAGCATTAATTAACATCGAATAAGAGTAAGGTCCAATGGCCAGGGGGGACAGAAAAAACAAAATAAAAACTCCAGACGGCTGGAGAAAAAAAAATAAAATCTGTAGGGATTCCAGACCATGAGACCGCCCAGTCAGGCCTGTAGCTGTCTCCCAATCACACGTGTGTGACAGTAGAAAAAGGTGATTCTTATGTAAAGTTGTAACAGATAAGAGCTTCTCTGTCTTAAAGTGCTTCCTGCATTGGTTCCATATTTTGATTGAGTGATGGACAATTAGATTTTCAGTATACAGTATTGATGATAAGTGTATTTTCTACAAAGCAGGGCATATAAAGTAGTACAGCAAGATTTTATTTCTATTGCTGACCAAGCTTGTTTATATTCATCAATTTGTGTTGGTCCAGGTCCAGGTCTTTAACTTGTATATTTGCCACCCAGTAATAAAATTGAAAGTTGGGTAGTGCCATGTCCCCTTCTGTTTTAGGCCATTGTAGAGTTGCTCTTTGGATGCGTGGGTGTTTCGAATTCCAAATAAATGAGGTTATAATTGATTCTGATTTCTTAAAGAATGATTTGTTAATGTATATAGGGATGCTCTGAAATAAAAAGATCTTTATATTTAATTGTGATGTTTAACCCTATGTATTTAAACTGATCTGCTAAAATAAATGGGAAGGAGTCAAGTCTAATATTCTGTTGTAAAGAGTTCAGTGGGAAAGCACACTTTTATTGAAATTAATTTTGAGTTCTTATATCCTTTGAAATTGTGCTAGTGCGTTGAGGACTGCTGGTATGGAGGTTTGTGATTCTAATATACAGTATACAGTATCATCTGCATATAGCAATATTTTCTGCTCAAGTCATACTCTAGTAATCCCCCTTATCACTAAAAAATTTCAATAGTGAATGGCCAATAGCTCAATGGCGATTGCAAAGAGCAGTGGTAATAGGGCGCTTCCTTGTTGAGAACTACATTATAGTTTAAAGTAGTTTGAAATAATGTTATTAATACAAACAGAAGTTTCTGGACTAGAATAGGGTAGTTTGATCCATGCACATATATTTGGGCTAAGCCCAAATTTGTGTTACAGTGGTGTGAAAAACTATTTGCCCCCTTCCTGATTTCTTATTCTTTTGCATGTTTGTCACACAAAATGTTTCTGATCATCAAACACGTGTAACCATTAGTCAAATATAACACAAGTAAACACAAAATGCAGTTTTTAAATGATGGTTTTTATTATTTAGGGAGAAAAAAATCCAAACCTACATGGCCCTGTGTGAAACAGTAATTGCCCCCTTGTTAAAAAATAACCTAACTGTGGTGTATCACACCTGAGTTCAATTTCTGTAGCCACCCCCAGGCCTGATTACTGCCACACCTGTTTCAATCAAGAAATCACTTAAATAGGAGCTACCTGACACAGAGAAGTAGACCAAAAGCACCTCAAAAGCTAGACATCATGCCAAGATCCAAAGAAATTCAGGAACAAATGAGAACAGAAGTAATTGAGATCTATCAGTCTGGTAAAGGTTATAAAGCCATTTCTAAAGCTTTGGGACTCCAGCGAACCACAGTGAGAGCCATTATCCACAAATGGCAAAAACATGGAACAGTGGTGAACCTTCCCAGGAGTGGCCGGCCGACCAAAATTACCCCAAGAGCGCAGAGACGACTCATCCGAGAGGTCACAAAAGACCCCAGGACAACGTCTAAAGAACTGCAGGCCTCACTTGCCTCAATTAAGGTCAGTGTTCACGACTCCACCATAAGAAAGAGACTGGGCAAAAATGGCCTGCATGGCAGATTTCCAAGACGCAAACCACTGTTAAGCAAAAAGAACATTAGGGCTCGTCTCAATTTTGCTAAGAAACATCTCAATGATTGCCAAGACTTTTGGGAAAATACCTTGTGGACTGATGAGACAAAAGTTGAACTTTTTGGAAGGCAAATGTCCCGTTACATCTGGCGTAAAAGGAACACAGCATTTCAGAAAAAGAACATCATACCAACAGTAAAATATGGTGGTGGTAGTGTGATGGTCTGGGGTTGTTTTGCTGCTTCAGGACCTGGAAGGCTTGCTGTGATAGATGGAACCATGAATTCTACTGTCTACCAAAAAATCCTGAAGGAGAATGTCCGGCCATCTGTTCGTCAACTCAAGCTGAAGCGATCTTGGGTGCTGCAACAGGACAATGACCCAAAACACACCAGCAAATCCACCTCTGAATGGCTTAAGAAAAACAAAATGAAGACTTTGGAGTGGCCTAGTCAAAGTCCTGACCTGAATCCAATTGAGATGCTATGGCATGACCTTAAAAAGGCGGTTCATGCTAGAAAACCCTCAAATAAAGCTGAATTACAACAATTCTGCAAAGATGAGTGGGCCAAAATTCCTCCAGAGTGCTGTAAAAGACTTATTGCAAGTTATCGCAAACGCTTGATTGCAGTTATTGCTGCTAAGGGTGGCCCAACCAGTTATTAGGTTCAGGGGGCAATTACTTTTTCACACATGTAGGTTTGGATTTTTTTTTCTCCCTAAATAATAAAAACCATCATTTAAAAACTGCATTTTGTGTTTACTTGTGTTATATTTGACTAATGGTTAAATGTGTTTGATGATCAGAAACATTTTGTGTGACAAACATGCAAAAGAATAAGAAATCAGGAAGGGGGCAAATAGTTTTTCACACCACTGTATGTAGTGAATAGGTTGTTCCATTCAACTATGTCAAATGCTTTTTCTGCGTCCAAAGATCGTAATATCTCTTGTGTGTTAGATTTTATGGGTGAGTATATTACATTAAACAGATTTCAAAGATTAGAAACTAAGTATCTGCCTTTATTAAATCTGGTTTATTTTTGTGATATTACAGAGGGAAGCTCTTTCTCAGTCCTTCTAGAAAGAATTTTGGACAGTATCTTAACATCATTATTCATAAACGAAATAGGTCTATATGATGTACATTGTTGTAAGTCCTTATTTTTCTTTGGAAATATTGTAATTAATGTTTGGTGAAACCTTTGAGGTAGAATTTTGTTGTCTCTAGCTTTTATAAATGTTGCCAATAGTAGTGAAGCTAAATTATTAGATTTTTTTTTTTTTATAAAATACCATTGGTTATCCATCAGGGCCTGCTGCTTTCCCACACTGGAGTGAACTTATAGCATCCAGTAGTTCTGGGGGTGTCAGAGGTTTTTCTAGTTGCTCTGCACTAAGAGTGTCTAGCCGTGGTATTTGCAATGTGTCAAAAACTCATTAGATTGTGTCCAACTTCGTTACACTGGGTAGACTATGAGGACTTACAGTATGACATAACATTCAAGAGCTCCTGAAGTGCTTCTTAAAGATGACTTGTAGGATTCCATGCTTGAGTATCACGTACAAGGTCAGCAGATGCTCTGACATTAGTTTGAAGCTGTGTGTGAAGCCAATGTATTGTCACCTGCTTTGTGATATATGGCTTGAACCTCATGTTTTCCATGAATAAAGTGCAGTTTATTAGCTTCACCCTCTATAATTATGGGCCTATATGCAGCTAAAGCATTAAAATGGAGTAGATCAGTCAAGTCAGATGGGCCATCTAATTTGCTGAAAAAATAATATTTATCTGTTTCACACAAAACTGGGATAAGGTAAATAATCTGTTTAAATCAGAAACCTGTTTTTTTGAAAATCTGCTTTTACATATGCAATTAATCTTCTGGAGTTCTCCTTTGGCAAAATGCTCCATCATCATTAAACTGCACAAAAATAGTTAAACAACATCATTGGTCTATGATAATTGTTTTGTGTCATGTTTAGTCCTTCATGTGTTGTGAAGTAAATAGCATTTTGATTTGCAGTATGAACTCTTGCCATTGTGTCACGTGATCACACTGTTTCAACATAAAGTATGTACAGTATAGCATGTAGCTGGATTAAAACTAATCTGACACTTTACTAATATTTTCTGTTACTGGATTACACACAGCACACTCTTGTCTTGACTGTGTGATTGAGCTCTGCAGAGGAGTGGCAGTGTTTGTGCTCTTGCCTTACCCCCAGTGCTGCTTGGACAATAATAACGCTGGCATTTTTACTGCCATAAAATAAGTATTGCAGTAGGTAACTCATTATTTTAAAAAGTAATCAGACTACATAACATATTTTACTTTTAATATGTTACCCTACTGCTCTCGAGAGTGTACCACTGGGTTTAGTGTTGTATGTTCATGTCATCATTATAAATTTATCGATTTCTAAATAATATTGAGACAGATTATTTCAATCAGCCGAGGGAATGATGAGACCTCTGGAGGATTTGCATCAGGAAATTGATCTTTGTGGACACTTCTACTTGTAGATGGTGAATATGTGCTGGAAGCTAAGCTGTTAACATACGCAGACTACAGAATCCCTAATTGCAACCCAGTTAAAGCTTTACATGGCGACATAAGTAGGTTGCTTGTGGAAAAGTCTACCTCTGTTAACCAGGTTTCTCTAACTGGAATAAAGGCTTACAGGGCATTTTAGAAATCAGGTTTCATGCATTACTGGGTTATTAAAGAGCATGAAAACTCACTAAATGACTAATAGCCACAAAACAATGTCCAACTGCTGTCACACAATGTCCAGTGTTGTATGAACTTATATCCCACTGCTTATAACTCATTTAGAAACATACTGTCAGGTTTATTTACCTAAATTATGTTTAGGACAGAGAAATAGCCCTTTCTAAGCTACAAAAACACATGGCTTAGATGTAATGACTGGATCCATGACTAAGTGAAGCATTATTATAATTGTAGAGGAAATTTTGTTGAGACTTAAAAGCCTGAGCAAGTTTAGAAATGGTACTTTGTTCCAGAAATGAATAGCAATAGATTTGGTGATAAGTGGTCCTGTTTAATGCTCCCCTAGCAGGGTATGATGCTGCTCTTAGACATTTTTAGAACAAAATGGTGTTCCCCTGTGCAAATGGTGATTCTGTGCACAATTTTGTGGCAACAGGTTCAGCTGTGTTGATTTGTATACCAGGCAAACACATAGCCACACTTTTAAGTTTTATTCACTAGATATTCTGGGAACACGCATTACTGTGTTCTCAATCATGAACAAAATGGGCTAAATATGTATAAAAAATGCTCTTTTCAGTTAGCTGTTATTTTTTCATATGTCTACAAGTGGGCTTCATTTTGCTACTGTATTTTTGTTTGGCTGATCGTATTCATATTTATGGTTTTGGTTTCTTCATATCTTTCTTTACATGGTATTTACCTCCAGTTCAAATGTATTACTTTTTAATAATAATAAAGAAATGTATAAACAGAGGTTCAGTTATTTGATTTAACTGGTGAATGGCTGATGCTGCTATCTCAGTGCTCCAGAGTAATGGGTTTAAATCTCAGCCCAGTCACTGTCTCTCAGAATCTTGTACTTTCTCCTCATTCTGCATATGTTATTCTCCAGATAATTTTGATTGTCCTCCTACCTCCCACAGACTGATGGTAAAGGTTAATTTATTACTTTAAATTGACCCTACATTAGCCAGTGTATGTGTGGGTGTATACTGTATATTTCAACGTGTTCTGTGATGGATTGGCATCCTGTCCAATGAGGTTTCCTGACTTGCTTCTGGTTAAACAGGAATAGGCTTTACATTGTTGTGGCCACACAATTGAGTTAAGTGGTTAATTAAATGGATGGCTGCAGCATTAGGTTCTTGTTATTTGCTGGGATGTTGGAGCTGTTTGAGAAGCAACTGATAAAGGCTGCATATGCAGTAACTACTAGCCTTCTGCTTCCAGGTGCTGACATCTAATTAACTTTTTAGGTGAATGGTGAAGTGTTTTATGTCCTATTGACCTAAGCACTAGTTCAGTGTCTCACAAACTTCAATTTATTGTACAATGGCTCATTTATTTTTGTAGGTCTGTGATCTTAGACTTAGAAAGGAAATCCTTGGTCACCTTGTATCAGCCCTTTGTGACCCTGTACTATTTCCTGCACACCTTATGAGGAGATTGTACATTATATTGAGTTCTAATTAACCCTATGTTTACTGGGTCAGTTCCCACCTGTGAAGTCTGTGTTTAATTCTAAGCAAGTCATTTAATCCGCCTTTGCTGGTGCTGTAAAGAATACATACATAAACAGTTGCACTATATCTTAAACTTATAAGTGGCCTTCAAAAAAGGCATCAGCGAAATAGAGAATAATAAGGTAGGAACCAGTACTTGGCAGGGGCCAGACTAAAATGTGCATGCCCACATTGAACCGATTTAGAGTCCCCAATCAATCTAAAAAACATGTCTTTGGGATGTGGGAGGAAAACTGGAGAGTTTAGAGATAACCCATGCATATATGAGGAAATGTACTTATTCTACCCAGGTAATGACTAGGCCATGATTAAAAGTTGGTCTTCTGGAGCTTTGTACAGTCACAGAATTGACAAATGTGGTGCTGTACTGCCCCAAATTGAAAGTTTAAATAATATTTAAAAACGTAGAATGGGAAGTTAACTGGTTCATCTTGCAGTTACTTGTAAACAGTAAAAAATGTAATGGTTTAATCCCCCAATAACACACCAAAGCATCCTTTTTCTGTTGGCACACTTATATAAAGGAAAGAAACGCAGAGATGGTAGTGAATCTATAATACAGTCTTTGGGTATTAGCTGATTCCATCATAATATGTATAAAGATGTACAATAGCATTCAATGTTTGTTTATTTTAGACTGGTTAAAATTGAAATTACAGCTGTATTTGCTCTGATAATCTCTGAATGACATACTGTATCTAAGGCTACATCCAAACTACTATGTTTTCTTTTAAGCATGTCACTTTTAAACAAAAACTTTTTTTTTTTCCACACTAGCATTTTCACATTGTTTACAAAAATATTATTCATAAAAAAAAATGACAGAAAAAGCATATGACATAATTGTCCACCTATACTGGGCATGCGTGCAGCACAGATGTCTATAACTGGGCGTATGCTGTGCAATTTTAGTATGAGTTTAAACCTGATTTAAAGGCACTGACTGGTTTTCTAAGTCGGCATGAATTTCAACTTCATTGGCTGTTTCACATGCAGTATAAGAGAGTTTGCGAAGCCCGACTGCATTTTACAATTAGGCAGAATTTCTGTTGGATGTCTTGTAGTCTGAGTAGTCTCAAAGAGCAGATTTTTTTGATTCTGCTATCAAATTTCCCAAAATTTATTGAGTATTGAAAGTGTTGAGCATGTATTGTACATGTATAATCAGAGCACTCACGTTGTGACATGTCAGTCCTGTACATATTGAAAGCTCGTACTAGAAATAAAATCTAAAGCACAATAAAATGAAAATAATGGGGGAAAAATGCATTTAATACATGGATAGATAGATATATATCAATTAGATAGATAGATATCAATTAAATATACATAGTATGTTCTGTATTTTAATGCTATAACCATGTATTGTACCATGTATGTTTAAAAACAAACATTATCACACATTATTATCACACATCCCATGTTCAGGTTAAATGGATTATGGTGAATATACAGAAATAGTATTTTTATCATGTACAGTACATGTCATTTCAGAAACTATTAAAAACATTTAGAATTATGAGAGATCCAGTATTGCCCATGTAATGTTATAAGAGTAATGATCTGTGTTAAAGAAAATGAGTTCCTTGTATGATAAATCTACTGATAATTAATAACTGTAACCATTTATCTTGACATTCTGATTCCATTATAGCTTGATAAACGTGGTGAATGAGCAAGAGTGTGCTGATGTGCATAACTGTAGGATGACTACAGTATAATGGTCAGGAGTTGTAGGTTGGTCAAGGAAACGGGTGCAAATGTCCAACACTACAGTAATATACAAGACAGACAGTGAGAACAGGACAGTGTTGGTAAGAGCCAGTCAAAATAATGGTCACAAACAGCAGCTCTAATAAACATTCACTGGGCTAAGATGTCTAAGATGATGTGTTTTCAGTCTGATTCATCTGTGAAAGGCAAACAGTACCTCCCTTTCACTAGCAGGCATATTATTCCAGATGCATTGAACAGATTATTAAAAAATAAATAAATAACAGCTCCTTTAGTTCCCACAGTTGTTTTAAATTCTTTTCCCAGTTTGGTAAAGAGAATCTACATTAACCAACCCAAAACAGGCTTCCTGAGACAGCAAGTAAAAATCCATCCAAGCGACAGATGGCCTGTTTAATGAAAATACAGCACAGAGGTTCAAATGCATTGATTACACAAAGCCCAATTAGATTTGGCCTGCAGCCAAGTGGGTTTTATTTTTGCATTCACAAGAATTGATTCCAAATGTATCGATCTAGTCTGCATGTAGGCCTAGTTATTCTCTCCTGGGGCTGCAGTGCTGGCAAAGTCAGTGAATCTGAAATTAGGCTGAACTGAATGGCAGCTGCAGCTCAGAATTGTGGAAATAACTATTTGCTTTTATACAGCACTTGTGGTGTGTGTGTGTGTGTGTGTGTGTGTGTGTGTGTGTATGTATGTGTGTGTGTTTTCTACTTGTTTGTAGAAAGAAACGCTCTGAAGCTGCTAAGATTCCAGATAATCCTAAGCAAACGGGTTTAATTAGGCATTTGCCAGCAGCAAAAGTTGGAGTGAGGTAATTCAACAGTAGTCTTTAATGATAACCAACAATGTGACCTTTTTCTTTGTATGGGGATGGGACAATGAATGAGCATGTTTAGGAACCCTGGCCAATTAAGTGGCCCATGGTTACTAAACCAGAGTTCATCTCAACATCCAGCAATTTTAGCATTCAAGAGATGGAATGTTTGAAAATTACCATGACCCACCAAAACCCATGACAAGTGCACTTTTAAAACCATCTCACCAATATTCGAGCTGACAGTCTCTTAGATATACTACCTTTTGGCCATGGATGGAAGATGATGGTGGGGAAGACGCTTAGCAGATCAGGAAAATGGCTTGGTTTTCCCAGTGCTAATTGTGCCCAGGTTTTACTACATAACACTCTTGGAAGTGTTTAACTTAATTTTTTTTGTCACAGTACTAGAAACTACATCCATCCAATGAACAATCCAGTTTTAGGATTATAGGGAGCCAGAGCCCATCCCAGTAGCCTTGCAAGCTGGCCCATCTCAAAAAATGCTCTTGTTCATGCTTATATTTGCACATATTTTGTACATGGGACAAAAACTAGAGTGCCATTAGAAATACAGTACCCATAAATGCTGAGATAACTTTAAACTCTGTACATTCAATGACCAAGCCAGAATTTGAACCAGTCATCTGATGCAGCAGAGACGATCACTGAGCCAGCCACATTCAGTTACCCAACTGTGTTACTCAGAGCTTTGTGGAAATAGGAAGTCATCCCAACAGAACTCTGCAGAAAACAGAAACCAAGTGCGGATGGGTTGGTAGTCAAATGCATGCTGTTGTTCACACTGCATCAGATTAGAGTCTCCAGGTAAACTTGCAAAAATGCTCGGGATGTGGGAGGAAAAATAACAGTTGGTACCCTTTATTTTAGGCAGACAAAATGCAGATGGGAGGAGTCCACAAAGGCACAGCTTTTCCCAGCCACTTTAGAGTTTCTTTACATTTTTTTTTTATTATAGGTAAACTGTAAAGAAGTAGAATACCTCCTTAAGTTTATATATTTGTAATTTTGGTCTTTTCTTGTACTTGCCATTAAATGAAAATAAGTTAGGTTAATGGAGTCAAAAGTTTCTGTCCTGCTTTGAGGGTAAAGTTTCACCTTTCAGTCAAAGTGTAATATGTTGGACACCACAGTGAATGGGCCCTAGCAAGGAAATGGCTGTTAGTTAACTGATATGAAATGGATGGAGAGGGCAGCTAATTATTCCGAATGCTTAAAGCATGTGGGAGGCTTTTAGTAACATTTGCGCAATCACTTTCAAAGCGTGTTGTTCCCAGTGAATCTGCTTTATGACAGCCCAGTGACTAGCAAAGCTGCTTTGTGAAAAGCAGGGATTCCCACTTTATGATGTAAATCTTCATTCATTAAAAGCCAAACTCTAAAATGTTATGAATCATAGTAATGCTATTTGTTTTCTTCCATTTTTGATTTGCTTGTATGTTTGCACTTACTTCCTAGATGTCCTGACCTGGGTTTTTTAAAAACAAATAAAAAGGCAAATTGAGAATTCATGTGAAGTTGTTTTGGTCTATTGATGAATGCTACTCTCTACCATTTTAAGAGACCTGTGCTTGACTTGTGTAGCCAGTTATTATGTGTTTTGAGTTTTCAAGTTATTATGCACTCTCTTTGAGAGTGTCACTTTACTCCAACATCCCGAATGTTCCTGCTTAATAGCCTTCTGTCATACTAAAAAAATCAAGTTCAGTTTGCATGTTTTGAAAAGTTCTTGCCAAATACATTTCCTTCATGTGCAAGAGCATTGACAAATCGAGAAAAAAAAAAAAATCCTTATCTTCACATTCGTCGTCTTTCAGTCCTGAAAACAGATCCCGTCAGCATTGGAGAGAGACCTTGCCATTGCAGAATCCCCACTCCATCATGTCTTTGTATGGTGAGATACTGAGGTACTGTTGTGAGCTGTGCACACTGATCAGCCTTGACGTAAAGGCCTATGGATCTTTATTGGTGCAAATGGCTCATTAAGCAGCCTTTCCCTTTCATTGTTTAGCCATCCATTTTTGAGTTGGTTCTATGGTTTATATATTTCTATTGAATATCCTCATTCTTGCCCCAAACCTTATTTAATCTTTATAAATTCATCTACTGGTCAGTGATTTTCGAAGGTTTTAGTTGCCTACAGTTCAGCTTATAACATTGTGGAGTACAAACCATTGTGGTAGACTAAAAGGAACATTTGGGTTTTTTTATTATGAAATGATCAGAATCACTTCAGCTGAACACAGATGGAATTCATCTAGGTTGATTTCTGACTGGAATTACTGTACCTGATTTATATTTTCTAATACAGAGGTCTCTGTAAACTTATCCAACTCTTTTACTTCTAATTTTTAATAGTATATTATGACATGACACAACAGAGAGGTGCTTAGACAGTGCTGAGATGTGTAAGAGATCTTTGTGTAACACCTCAGACTGTGAGTTAAATTGTGTGGAATTTGCACTTCATTCACAATTATTTATTACAACACAGGCCATTGACCACTAGGCATCCAAATCTGCAATGGACACTGGGTCATCTTCTGAAGTTATTGAAAATTCTCTTTATAGACTGATGAGTTGCATCCTGAAACAGGCTGGACAGTGGTATCATCAGGGCAACATTCTTGAATTGTTGTCTAAGATAGCTGGGTGCCTTTGAGACCTTGTCGTTCATTGCATAATTTTTCACAGATGGCATGCCAGCTTTCATTTTCTATCTGCCCAATGCATCATCAAATATGGCTGCCATCACCCTGTGACATCAATACTCTTGTCTGTATCTAGCAGAGCCTGTGTTTGAAACAACTGCCATCTCTACAATCTTCCATGGACCCAGTCTGGAGGAACTGATTTGTAATGCTTGGTCGCCTGTGGCACATATATTTGCCATCTTCATCTGAAAACATTTCTCCAGTTTTGATGTCGCTACACTGGTTACCTGTGTCATTCAGGATTGACTTTAAAATTCTGCTTATGGTTTATAAAGCCTTAAATAATCTCGCCCCCATCTTATATATCGGAATGTCTGACACCTTATATTCCAAATCGTAACCTTAGATCCTCAAATGAGTATCTCCTTAGAATTCCAAGAACAAAACTTAAAAGAAGTGGTGAGGCGGCCTTCTGCTGCTATGCACCTAAAATCTGGAATAGCCTGCCAATAGGAATTCGCCAGGTTAATACAGTAGAGCACTTTAAAACACTGCTGAAAACACATTAACATGGCCTTTTTATAACTTTAATTTAACTTAATCCTGATACTCTGTATGTTCAATTTCCTCATAATAATTACTTATGGTGGCTCTAAAATCCGTACTGACCCCTACTCCCTTTTTCTGTTTCTTTTTCCGGTTTCTTTGTGGTGGTGGCCTGCGCCACCTCCACCTACTAAAAGCTTCATGATGCTCCAATAATGATGGATGGATTAAAAGGCAGACGTCTACGTGACCATCATCATCAAGCCTTTCCGTGAGAACCCTAAATCCAAAGAGGACTGTTTCATTTATGTTAGGTAGAATGCCCAGAGGGGACTGGGCGGTCTCATGGTCTGGAATCCCTACAGATTTTATTTTTTTCTCCAGCCGTCTGGAGTTTTTTTTTTTTGTTTGTTTTTTCTGTCCCCCCTGGCCATTGGACCTTACTCTTATTCGATGTTAATTAATGTTGATTTATTTTGTTTTTCTTATTGTGTCTTTTATTTTTCTATTCTTTATTATGTAAAGCACTTTGAGCTACTGTTTGTATGAAAATGTGCTATATAAATAAATGTTTGTTTGTTCATGTCTTCACATCATGACCCATAGACTGATGTATTGTTAATCATGAGTGTTTGACTTAGTTCGAGTCATCCCTACATTTGGCCCAGTTCTGGATCAGTACATTTATACTCGTGCTGTCTGTTCATTGTGATGGCATTTATGTCAACTGGACAAATGCTACTTTTCACAGAGTAGACATGAACGTGACCGATTTGGGAATCATAAGTCCTAATTGAGAAGAAAAAGCAGCAGTAGTTTTGTTAGCTTTAAACATTATTGTTCCAAGATAATACTGTATTATGCTCAGCAAACCTGTTTTGAATTACTGCCAAAATTAAAAGACAATACATTAGGGGCAGCACATTACACAGTACATATACATAATGGCAAGGCTATTAAAAGTTAATTAGGTATTTGCAAAGTGTTTGCAAGTAAAAATTATTTGTTCATTTAAATATCTGTTAAATTTGGTTGGTGGGCTTCTCATCCCTTGTATTATTGGAGGTTGTTGTCCATTTTTCAAGACAAATTGAAAAATGCAAGGGGCTACCCAAAATTAAATCATATTTCCAAAAAGCATTCCCTCCCAGATTGTCTCATCTGGAGCTGATTAAAGTTAGGCTCTGACAATTTGCAAAAACACATTGCAGCAGCTGGCAGACAGCCATTCAGAGGTGCGATGAGTAGTAGCAGGGGAAGTACATCCTTTGACAAAACTTGGATGTTTCAAGAAATTGTCATGGTTTTGATAGAAATTGATACCTTTACATTATCAAGAGACCATTAACTTGGCATTAAAATATAGCCATGGCATTACTAGTGTTTAAAATAGCTTTTACTGCTTAAAATGACTAATTTTAATTTATCATTCACATATTGCTGCAAAGCCCAATTTCATGTCATAATGGTAAACTTCCTTAGCTTATTATTCGTTAGTCATGTTTACATTCTAATTGGTTATTAGAGAAATATCTGCAATTGCATTAGCACCACTGAAACCTGTTATTCTTCTCATTTGGGCTGCAAGGTACTAGCATTCCTAAAGTTCAGTTCTGGGTTGAAAAATGGCTAAAATAAAATCACTTTCTTAAGAAACATGTAAGTGTATTGTTTATTTGCAGAATGAAGAGTATTCCAGTTGGCATATTGCCAAGAAACATGACTAATTGTGGTTTCTTGATAATAATAGTTATCAGTTTCTATCAGAAACATAAAAATGTCTGTGTTACCCATACTTTTGAACTGTTATGTGTGCGTGTGCTTGTGTTTGTATTTATCTCATGTAGTTTCTATAAAAAAGTATTCATCCCTTGGGAAGCTTTCACATAATTACACATTGTCACAGTGGATTTCTTTTACCTTTTTGGACATTAATCGAAAGAAAAATACTCTTTAATGTCGAATTAAAAAGAGATTTCTGAAAAGTAGCCTAAATTATATGCTAATATAAAACCCCCTTCATTTTTAAGTCCAACCACAAATCCTCCTTTTGTTTGAGATGTGGACTTTGACTCAATCAGTCCAGAACATTAATTTTGCTGTGCAGCTTTGCCTTTATGCCTGGGGTCATTGTTTTGATGGAAAACAAGTCTTCTCCTAAGCCACAGGTTTTTTGCAGACTGTGTCAGATTTTCCTCCAGGATTTCCTCGGTTTTGCTGCATTCACTTCAGCCTTCACTCTCAGAAACTTTCTGGGGCCTGCTGCAGAGAGGCATCGCCAAAGCATGATGCTGCCACCAATGTGCTTAACATTGGGAATGGTGTGTCTTGGACAACGTGCAGTGATTTGTTTATACCAAGCTTGGTGTTTAGTCTAATGGCCAAAAAGTTAAAATTTGATCTCCTCAGACTATTTAACCTTCTCTAAGCTGACTTTAGAGTATGTGCTTTCTGACAAGCTCTAGCTGGGATGCCATATGTGCCTTTTTTAACAGTTTCATTTTCTTTGTTACTTTCTCAAAGCTGCAACTGGTGAAGCACTCAGGCAAGATTTGTATGCACAGTATATCCAATCTGAGCCACTGTAGCTTGTAACTCCATTGGAGTTATCATAGGTCTCTCAGTGGCCTCCCTCACTAGTCATCTTGCATGAGCACTCCATTTGTGGATGGCCTGGTTTAGGCATATTTACAGCTGCATAAATCTGTGTCCAATATTTAATTAGACTCAAAATATTCAGTGGATTTTCTTCTGTCCATCCCCTGACTTGTGTTTTCATGTAGTTGACTGGAGCTAGACCTTCAAGAAACCCACAGGAACATTTATATGACAATCAACTGAAACCCCTTGACTACAGACAGGTGATCTCCATTTATCTAATGATGGGACTTCTGAAACAAATTGGCTGCACCAGTGATTTAGGTGTGTCATATTGAAAGGGATGAGTGCTTAGGCAATCCATTATTTTGTATTTTATATTTGTACTTGATTTTTACCACTTTGCAGTGACTTTGACAGTAAAGAGTCCTTTTCTGTTGATTGGTGTCAAAAAAACATCCACCATTGTATAAAGGTAAAATGTAAAAACGTCCAAGTGGATGACTTTTTATAGGCACCTATATATATGAGAGAGAGAGAGAGACACACACACGCACATACTAATCCAGCAGTTAAAATAATTTTAAAACCCACTTAGCCTGGTGATCAAATTCTGAAAAAATAAAGTAAAATCGATGCTTTTATGCTGTGGAATAATAAATTATAGAGTGCCTGTGAAATATTAATGTGACTACAGTTTATTGAATTTAGTTAAATTGTAAGTTACAAATTGTTGTATTGAAAATTTCTATTTTTTTCAATGAGGTGACATTCTTCCATCTGTTATTTTGAAAAATGTTAATTTTATCTATTGGATAGACCGTAACTGGATTGTTTTTTGGTGAAACCATAAGTTACAATGATGCCATGTCTGTCCTTACTTTTGACTTAACTTGTACAGGTTCACAAACTTATGTAACCACTCTGTGCTGTGTACTGTATATGTCTATAACAACAACAACATTTATTTATATAGCACATTTTCATACAAACAATGTAGCTCAAAGTGCTTGACATGATGAAGAAAGAGAAAAAAGACAGAATAAATAATTAAAATTAGGGCACACTAAGTAACATAGAATAAAAGTAAAGTCTGATGGCCAGGGAGGAAAGAAAAAACAAAAAAAAAAAAATCCAGACGGCTGGAGAAAAAAAATAAAATCTGCAGGGGTTCCAGGCCACGAGACCACCCAGCCCCCTCTAGGCATTCTACTTAACATAAATGACCTCAGTCAGTCCTGATTGTATTCAGGGTTCTCATGGAAGAATTTGATGATTATGGTCATGTGGACTTCTGGCCTTTTAATCCATCAATGTAGGGACATCACAGTGCTTTGATTAGGTGGTGGCACAGATCGTTGCCACAGAAAACTGGAAAAAGAGAAAGTAGTGGTTTGTAAGGATTTTAGAGCCACCATGAATAATAATGATAATTAATTGAATATAAAGAGCATCAGGATTTAACTAAGATGAAGCTATGAGAAAGCCATGTTAAAGTAATGAGTTTTCAGCAGTGTTTTAAAGTGCTCCACTGTATTAGCCTGGCAAATTTCTATTGGCAGGCTAATTCAGATTTTAGGTGCATAACAGCAGAAGGCTGACTCACCACTTATTTTAAGTTTAGCTCTTGGAATTCTAAGTAGACACTCATTTGAAGATCTAAGGTTACGATTTGAAGTGTAAACTGAAAGGCATTCTGAAATATAGGATGGAGTGAGATTATTTAAGTGTTTTTAGTGTTGTGTGTTTGTGTAATTATATATTTACAAAATTGGAGAACAGAAGTTAAGACTGTAGTATGGTTGTATCCTTTATGCAAAGATATTTGTAAAATATGCTTGTCATACAGTAGCATGCGATTAGGAAATATAACACAAGAATAGTAAATACTTGTACATATAAAAACTCAACCAAAACCAACAGAAGCCTGACCCACATAGCAGTAACAGATGGAGAAGTGATAAGTCGATGAGAGAGCAGATGTGCAATGTATTGTAGAAATATTTAGAAGGTAAATGTTCACATGGGTTGAATCATATGGCTTGTGAGTTTGCACAGCTGTAAAATTAATGCTGAGATGAAAACTCTGGGGAAGCACATTCTAGATGGCATGCATGAATCTCTTCTTTATTTATATGATTGTGTGAGGTGGACCCCAATTATTCTTCATCACATTCACAAATACCAATAAAACAGTTCCATAACTGACTGACAGACAGCGCACAGACCAAACCGCTGGACCTAAAGGGCTGAAATTTTGACAGTGCATTCCTATAATGACATGGATAACCGCTAAGAAAGGATTTTTTGAAATTCCATCTCTAAGAGGGTGATTTGGGACACTCCAATACATTAATTGCCACTGAGAAGAGGGGCGAACGACACGGCGCGCATGCGTGGAATGAGGAAGGGGATGCTCAAATATAGAATAAGCCTATAGAATTGTTCTGTGAACGGGCCATTTTGACTCCAAAAAACGATCAAGCTACGTTCATTAATGACGTTGCTGAAGTCCTTTGATGGAGAAGAAATGGTCTACAAGTCGATAGACACTGTCTGTAATGCAGATGAAGCCGTTAACTATCCGGTAGAGTTTTTAAATTCCCTTAAACCACCGGGTCTTCCATACCATAGGCTTACTCTGCGGAAGGGCACACCCATAATGCTCCTTAGGAATTTAAAACCACCGAAACTGTATAATGGCACTAGACTGCAAGTCAAAGCCCGGCATAAAAATTTAATCGAAGCCATTATTTTGACCGGTTGTGCTCAAGGAGAAAAAGTGTTCGTGCCGCGCATTCCTCTAATATCCAATGACCTCCCCTTTGACTTTAAGAGACTACAATTTCCCCTCCAAGTATGCTTCGCCATGATGATAAAGAAGTCTCAGGGCCAAACTTTGAAATACGCTGGCGTAGATTTAAGGGAAGATTGTTTCTCCCACGGTCAGTTTTACGTAGGTTGCTCACACGTAAGTTTGCCCACAAGCCTGGTAATATTAGTGCCGCCCAATACAGAAACAAAAAATATTTTGTATAAGGAAATCCTCTAAAAAGCAATTAAATACACTCCCACGGCATCAGAAGTTCCACGCGAAGAAAGTCACGGGCAATAACTATAACTTCATATATATATTTCCGAAAAAAAAGTATATTAAAACAGAGTCCTGCGCGGACGAAGTCGCGGGTAAAAGCTAGTCTTTCTATAATTTAAGAGCCATATTAGACAATTGCTATAATGTTAGGCAGTTGAGGACAGCCCACTGGTTGTGAACCAAATACATCTTTTTGACAATCTCATTGATTAAGTTAGTGTTTTTGGAAATATTTTAAAATTTTGTAGTCCATTTTCTTAAATGGATACCTAATATCACCTTCATTGTGCTAGTTGTTGTTCAAAGTGCCAAGGTCATCTGAACCGTCTCCTCTCATTTTTAATCTATCTTGCGTTTCTAAATGGCAAAGTAACATATTTTGTTATTGCTATTTGGAAATGTTAATGAAGGCTTGGCAACTGATTGACATATCAGCAAGATCTGGGGAACATGATGACAATAGCACATATGAAATGTTTCTAGGTCCATTCTTGATCCCTCTTCAATGTTCCCCATTTCCCGAGATTTCTGTGCTTTGGCCTTTCATTATGAATCACTTGATGACGTCATTGTTTGTTTTTCTTATCAGATTTTTTACCATATTTACCAAAAAATTACACGTTTTTGTTTAACTGCATATTCATACTTTTCTTTTTCTGACTCATGTTATTTTTCGCAAAAGATACCTTTCTGTTTTCCCCTGTACTTTAAGCATATTCCAGTTCTTTTTTTTGTATTCAGAGCATGAGCATTCCTTTCATATTTTATTTATAATATGTTTGAAGTCTAGTGAAGAGCCTGCATTTAAAAGACTTGAAAAAAAAATCCCAGTGGTCTTTTATATACTTACAAGGAAGAGACAGAGCTTATGCTGACCTTTTCTTTAGGATGGACTGGTAGACAACTGACATTCCTTTTATTGCAGTCTTTTCTTCGGTAACACAAGACATTTTATACAGCTCCTTTGTGAGGTTTTGAATCTGCAGTCTACTTAATGCTGTAAAACTTTAATTTGTTAAGTCTTAATATGTCACACTGAGTGCAATTGTGGGTGGGATATTGGAGCTTTAGTTGCTTCTTCTGCCTCACAGGTCCAGGGAGTTGGGTTCAAATCTGGATAGGTTCACTGTATGGAGCTGTAATGCAAAGTGCTTCATCTTCTGTCCTGTGCATCAAAGACCTGCGGGTTGCATTGAAAAGTGGGATATGTACTATATGTCGGTGACCCTTGTGGCCTAGTATTTCAATGGCTTCACCCCACATTTCTTTGGTCCCCCTCTAACCCTGAGTTGGGTTAACAATGTGATATTTAACAAAGTCTTGATTTTCTAGTTGATATAATTAAATTGATTTTAATTTTTTGTTATGCACAAGTAGTGTTTCTTTCAGGATTGTGCTTTTTGGATGCATTTTCACACAACCCTCTTGGGAAACTTTTGGTGTATTTTTTTTTCTTGTTCTTACTTATTAAAGTTGATAAATATGAATGCATGCACACCAACAGTCAAACACCTGTGGACTGTAAATGGTTAAGATTCTTGGTGTTAGAATAACAACAGCCTCTAGAGCCTGTTGTCAAGGTGCAGTGACATTTTCTCCTTAAAGCCTCCTTCTCTGTGTGAGAAGCTCTCCAGGGTGCTAAATGCCACACCATTTAATTGCCTGGATCAGGTAAACAGCTGAAAGTAATAACCAAGACCCACTGTACACTGTAACCCATAAAACGTATTGCCACACAAAGATGTAAAAATAACATGTTTTAATTATGTGAAAAGAAATCCCAGAGATAAACGATTTTTTGGTAAGCTATGATAAAATTAATCTTTTTACAGTTACGTGTAAATCATCAAACATTGAATGATCTTGTATGCTATCTTTTTGCTTTTGTTGTATACAGAGACAGCCTTACTGTGGTTATCACTGCAGTTTCATAGCTCCAGGTAACTGGACTTCAATCCCAGTCTACCCCTAAAATGGCCCAGTGTGAGTAAATGTGAGTGTGCACCTGACAGTGTCCTAGAATGGCTCCTCTCGTCCCCATTGTTACAGGGTTAGGCTCCAGCCCCTTTTGACCCTGAGCTGATAAAATGGGTCCAAGACGTTGGAGGGATAATTGTAATCTTCAGAGACTACCTTCCTGTTTAAATTTACTTACATAATTTACAGAACAGTACACAAAAGAAAATGTTCTGAAATTAATTGTACAATAGTAGGCAGACTTGTATATACAATGAAACATACTCCAGAAACTACCAATTCAGCTAGCTGCAGTATTTAGTATATTTTCCTGCATTGCCCTCCTAAGATTTTCTTAACCTGCTAATCTTCTTATGTAATCTCTGTGATGTAACTATGTTTCAGCAGAAATTAAAAAAGGTTTCATTGGTTTGCAATAAAGATTAGCTTGAGCTGCAAATCCCATCAGAACAGAGGTTAGTGCTGTTGCTTCACAGGTCCAAGGCCCTGAATATGCTTCCCAGTTTGCTTGTGTGGAGTCAACAATTTGCATCTCTGTCTGTGTGGGACTTCCTTTAACTTTTTGACAATGTGCAGGTGAAATTAACTGGTGACCCCGAACTGACTCGGTTTGAGAGAGTGTCATCTGTGATGGACTGATGCCTGCCTTGTGCTCTTTTCCTCCTGGACTGATCTAACACAAATATATTTTGGTATGTGTGAGGGAAGACCAACACATCCAGTGAAAAGATCATGCAAGCTCATCACAATAGATAGGTGATCAAAGCTGTTCTCCGGAGTTGAAAAGCTACAATATTTTCATGGCTCTGTTTGTAAAAAGTGTATGTGATAAATGAATGCTGTTTAAATTAGATTGTATTGAAAAATATAATATTCCAAATAATAGAAAAGTACTACTGTGTTGTATAATACTGGATGGCATATGGGTTGGAACTTTTAGGATCGTCCACCCCTGTTAGATACTAAAACTCTTCCCCACATTATAAGAAAATGCATCTAACTCAGAATATGTTATTAGATGAAGAAAATGTTAGTCAACAGCTCCAGTGTGTGTCAGTCACCTGTGTGCCTATGTGCATTTATTGTATATGCATTAGGGAATCCATTCCCGGGCCCCCGGTTACCAGGAGCCCAGGATTCCCGGACATTTTTCATTCCCGCATTCCCAGGAATGAAACTGCTGTAATTCCCGGGAAACCGGGAACGGCCAAGCTCGCATATATAGCGTGTAAAAGTGTAAAAATCGATCATGAAATAACAAAGTTATAGTTGAAAATAATTAAGCAGTAGTCGTCAGTCTCCCGGCTCCGACTAAGGCTGAGTATAGTGGACTGGGAGGAGTCTGCACTCGGCAGCTCACGAATGCCGGGACGGGGCAGACTTCATTGACGTCTGTTAGACAACAGCTTTGAACAGCAACCTGAAATTGCAATGCGTCAGTCTGTTGCATCCGCATTATCTGTGCCAAGAAATTTGCCATCACAGAATGATGACAAGAAACTGGATGCATCAGTAAAAGCTGAAATGGCTGTGTTTCATAGCAATGGCAAGTGCGGGCATGGTTTAGAACAAGTGTATCAGTATCTGATCAGGTAGATTGCGTTGCATTCAGAAAAAAATTTTTTTTAAACATTAGTCTATCATATATCCTCTCTATGGCATTTGCCACTTGATTGACATACAGGGCGGCCAGTCTGAGCTCTCCTTTCTTCTAAGACACTGGTCATCCCACATGCACCCATAAAGTTAGAATGTGATTCAGACTACAAATGCCATGAATGTAATTACACTGATCTACATGCTGTCAAATAAACGAACCACACGCTGTGGCTTCGCCTCTGACGCTGACGTCTGAGGTTCGATTCCCGAGAGGGGGTGCAGTGAGTGTGTACGCCTGATAAGCCCAGAATTAGGGCGAAACACGTATCGCGTACTCTTTACATTATTTGACAGTAAAACTTTGCAACATTCTATGATCTGCTTCTTGCAGCTGAAGAGGGCACTGTGGCGGATGTTTGCCGACACAAGCGTTACCTGGTAAGTAACCACCCATACAATCAGATTTAGATTCAGACTACGAATGCCATGAATGTTATTACCCCGATCTATATGCTGTCAAATAAACGAACCACACGCTGTGGCGCAATGTAAAGGGCGAAACATGTGTCGCGTATTCTTTGCATTATTTGACAGTAAAACTATGCAATACACTATATATACAGTATATATATATATATATATATATATAGCATTTTTAATGTAGGTAGATCATTTCGACCTGGTCATTTTAAAATTAGCTTACAAGCCGAAAAAGTTTGGGCACCCCTGAACTAGATACATGTACTTATATGACAGCATGAACTGCTTGTAGATAAGGTTAGTCTTTTATTGGTGTCAACATATTGCAGTAATTTTATTAAAAATAAGTGTCGGTCGTTCTAAAACCGTTCACATATGAGATGCCCGTGCACTGTGTCATCCCCGGGATTCCCGAATTCCCAGGAATGGATAAACCCGTCTGGGAATGGATTCCCTAATATGCATTGACCACAAAACAGCTTATCATCATGGTTCTTAGAACACTGTGTCCATAATACTATCCAGGAAAGTTCCTGTTAATTTATATTTATAGGTATATAAAAAGTTTTGAAAAATGATCACTTCCCATTGTGTATTTGTAGATGAAGATAATATACAGTGGATTCGGCGGGTTGGAAAATGGATGGATAGATGAATGTACAAGTGGAAAAATAACCTTTGAAATGAAAAACTCTTGGTGGTTTTGAAAAGCACAGTTTGAGTTTCACAGTACTTGACTACATTATCTGTATTTATTTTGTCAAAACTGCAATACCTGTTATTAAGGAGAAACAACTTGCAGTTTCCATTTCTGAACACACAATGCCACTTTACTAAAATTGTAATAATTAGTCAGATGGCTATATTAAAAAAATCTATCCTCCTTTATCATGCTGTAGTTTGTCACCTCTATCATTCAGATGCCTTTTTAATCAAGTCTACAACAACAGGACTGGAGAAATCCAGTGGTTACAAGTTTTCATTGCAGTCAAGCTGTCAACCAGTAGCTGTTTGGAACCAATGCTGGAACCTACTTCCTAATTCTGGTCTTCAGTTAGTTGCACCTGTATTATCAAGAACGTGACAGGATGAATTTTTGCCTGGTCCATAATATCAGCTCATTTTGTTTTTGAGATTACAGAACTGCATTAACTGTTCTCAAAGTGTGTCCTGCAGTGGGCCAGTCCAAGGTTGCTGCCTGCCTTGCCCCTTATGCCTTGAAACCCTTTAATTGTGTTCAGTAATTAGACTGATGGAATTTCACAAGATCATTTATTTTTTTAAATTCAGGTCACCATTAATGTTTTCATTGAATGCAACATTATGCTGGTTTACCCAATGAATACAAGTATGTCAAAACATGATTGTTAGAGGCTGACAGTGTCTATGTCAGCTTTTTGAGGATGCACAGTAAAAAATCTACTTTCTAGATTTTTACTTAAAGTACGCACAGAGCATACTCAAAACCCCAGCGTATTTTAGAGCCTTGATGTAAGGCTCAGTGTTTTCCTTGAGCTTCCGTATAGGTGTTCGTTTAAATCAGCTAATCTGGTAAGGTGTTGGTGGTGATGTCGCAAGAATTTCCAGCGTAGTTGATGATGGTTTACTGGCCTTACCGCACAAACACACCATGAATATGTGTCTTCTATTTCATCATTTCTTTTCTGTGCTTCCCTGGTTGGCCTTTATATTTCATAACTGAATGTTTTTAGTTAGATACTTTACTAATCCCAGTGGTCCAATGCAAGAAAACAGACGCCAACAAACAGCTGAACAGAATGCACTAAATGAGAGAAAAGTGAGATAAATAAGAATATCTATAATCTAATTTAAATTAACATTAAAATAAAAGAAAACACATAGCCTAGGCAGATGTTATGTTGACAGTTTTTAAAGACCTGCCAGGAGTGCTCACTGCAGTTCTGTGGCAGTTAGCCCTGTGTCGATGTTGCTCTGCAGTTTTACCATGGTGGCATGCAGTGGGTGGAAGACGTTGTTCAGGGTAGTCAGCAGCTTATCCAGCATCCTAATCCCTGCTACTGACTGCAGAGAGTCCAGGCTAGTGCTCACAACTGACTGAACTTTCCTGATTATCTTTTTTAGTTTATTAATGTCTATTGCTCCAAAAGGGAACACATTTGTACAAAGACCAAAGGAGTATTTCACCCACATAATATAACCTAATTCATCTCAGGTAATCCACTGAACTCTAGTTCCTTTGTATACAGCAGCAGTGTTTGCATCCAAATCCAGGTACTATATATGCCAGGACATTGTCAATTTGTTCTCCCTTGCTGAAGACTGGAGTCGGGATGGCCTTGTTCATCCTGTAGTTTTCTTTTACATTATTAGAATGCAGCAGTCTGTTTTTTAATGTGATAATTGTGTTTTTTTTTATTCTGGATTTTAATTTGGATATAAATTGGGTATTCCTGATAGGAACACAGCAGTTCACATAGCACATTACTAAGATTAGCATAAGAGTTTTTGGCTAATCTCAAGTTAAACATTTAAAAGTGTCTGTTAACTGTTTACCAGCTTTGGACAATTTTCACTTTTTTGTAGTTTTTTGTTGGAACTGGAATTAGAATAGAGAATGCATGCCCCAATAATAGTACCCTGTGGTTTAAAAGGCACAAGCAATTATTTCCGCATTTCTTTTTCTTCTCCATTCATCTCTATTGCTTATCAAACTCATCAATTTAGGTATGTTTACAAGCCTTACGTTTTACCCCATTGGCCATGCTCTCTCTCTCTCAGGGGTGGGGGTTGACTTGTTCTCAATCCTACTTTTTGTAAAAATTGATTGATTTGTATGGAATGATTGCAATAAAATTAATAAATAAATAAAAGGCACACGGTACTTGAGAAGCTGATACGGTGCTTTAAGTCTGCCAAGAACTTTGACATAGAACTGGTTATAGATGAACACAAATCATTTGGTCAGAGACTGGATTGCCTTCTGGCCCCATTTGTGTCTTGGTGTTATGGAGAGCACTTTCTCCTTACAGGACAGTTCCCTCATTTGTGGATGTCTGCATTGTTCTGTTCAGACTGACATAACACCCTGCTCTTGCTTTATCCTTTCATTTTTTTGTTACCATTTTTGAGGACAGCAGTACCAATAATCAATGTCCTAATTCTGACCTCTAGTTTTGGTCAGAGTGGCATAATGGTTAGCTACCTCACTATTTCACAGTGCTAGGTATAAATTCTGTCTTCTTTCTATGTGTTTTGCAGGTTTTCTTATTAGCCATGTATGTTTTAATAGATAATCCCATTTCCCTCCTCTTTCCAAATGTGGAGATTACATTGACTGGCAACTCCGAATTGTTCCACTGTTTTTGTATCCTGGGTTGGTTTCTGTCTTATAGTGGTGCTGTTGGGACAGGCATTTATTTTTTATTACCCATTCAGTGAGTTTACTGTATTTCTGTGGGGACCGGAGAACCCACTAAACTTTATAATATATGTACCAGTGTACTGCCTCTTGGCTCCTTTGTGTCTAGACAACTTGACTAAGCTTTAATATGACTAACGATAAATGTGCTTCATTTTCCAGTGCTCTTTCCTTCCCTATGATTAATGCACCCAGCATCCATGTAATAATATGAATGAATAATTTTGGTTAAACTTTAAAGATGGACGCCCTTGTAAATGCTGTAAGTTGGCGCTTGGAAACATGTCGGGCATAAATGCTACTTATTCTAAATTCATCATCTAAGTGTCAAAATGAAATGCTGTTGTTGAATACCTCCACTCGATCATATTGTTCCATCGTAAGCATACTGATTTCAGTAACCTGCCATCTAGGCTAACCCTCTGTCCTTTTATTACTCCTTTCTGATTCTTATGATCTGTACAGAGCAAGCACAATCCTGACAGGGTGAATAAACTCTGACCATGGTGTTCACAGGCACTGTAAATAGCTTGTGTCATTTAGACAAGCCAAGAATCTGTGAGATATTGACTTGGCTCTTTGTGAGCATGGTGCCTGGGGAGTGGAAGGTAGAATGGCGAGATACTCTAGACCGGGATCGTTTGAGCAAGCGAGGCTTTGCTAATTGCCTGATTTGCTCTGGAAGTTGCTCTGAGTTACTGGGGGAATTAAGGTCTGCATGCTGTTTGCACGCAACGTGCCACTGCTTCATTAACCTTCTCTTAACAACCTGGCAATCATCTGCTAAGAAAGGATCTGCCATGCAGCGCCTGCTTAACAACAATCCAGCTAATGAAAGAATAGTTACTGTATTCTGTGGTGTTTTCTTTTACTTGCTGCTATGATCCTCACTACAATGTAGAATAATTAGTTGCATTATTGAATGTGCCTTCCATTAGCATGCCCATCATCAAAATAGCTGCTGCTAATATTTTTGTTCTCATGAACTCGTGCTCTCCATTCAATCTCTGCCAAGGCCCCTGAAGCCTCGAGGCACACTATAGTCCTAATGAATGAGGCTGTCTTCACAGGTTCTTACTTCAAACTAATTGATGCAGCCTCTGTGCTCCCTGGTATTGTGTCAGAATAAATCAAAAATAAAATGTTAGCTGGGAATCCATCAGTTCTGTGTGTCTTCTGACACTGAGCCTCAGTGGAACCATCAACAAAGTGTAATTGTTCAGTTTGTGACCGGTAATTTGAGTTTTGTCATAAAAATTCTTAAATATGGTACCAAGGTGAATTAGTGTCAAAGCTGTGCCCAAGCTAATGTGCCAAATGTGTGGCAGTGAAAGTCACTGCTCATTGGCAGTATGAGAGAATCTGTAATACAGTAATAAGTAATACCTTATTTGACAGTTGAAACCTTATTATATGAACTTATAGTAATTTATATTAACTGGGTTAATCTCTCCAAAAGAAAGAAAAGGAACGTGTGAACTGGGGCAGAAAATGAAAACTTCATACAGATAACATTGGAACATTACTTGGTAGCTTATTTCATGTGTCTGTGGTTCTTTGTGTAAAGAAAAACATCCTAATGTGTGTATGAAATTTACCCGAAACAAGTTTTCAGCTGTGTCCCTGTGTTCTTTATGAACTCATTTTAAAATAAGAGTCTTGATCCATTCTACTAATTCCCTTCATAATTTTAAACACTTCAATAATGTCTCCTCTTAATCTTCTTTTGCTTAAACTGAAAATACTCGGCTCTTTTATACTTCCCTCATAATTCATGCCCTGTAGCCCAACCTAGTTGCTCTTGTCTGGACTTTTTCCAGAGCTTCTATGTCCCTTTTATAGTCTGGAGACCAAAACTGTACACAGTACTCTAAATGAAGCCTCTTCATGTAGATAATGTCATATAAAGACAGTATTGTGACTAATCTCCACAAGTTTCTTATCAATTAGAAATGCTTTTTTGAACTTCTCACATGCTATTCAAGATTTGTTGCTACTTTGCCATAATTGTCATCTTTATGCAGGGATGCATATTTTTGGCACATGTATATTTCCTCTCATCACAGTCGTACAATTCCATGTCTGTGTCCTTTTACTGACCTTTAACTGACCTGAGGCAGCAATGCTAACAATTTCACCACACTGCTACCAAATAAAGAATGTTTCATATCTGTTGTACGTTTCTTTGGTGTACTGTAGTGTATGGCAGAATGATAGTTAGTGCATCTCTAGCCCCATTCATTGTAAGGAGTTTTCACGTTCTTCCTGTGTCTTCATGTATTGTCTCCAAGTACTCCACGTACTTCCCATATTTCAGACATAGGCAGGTTACATTAATCTTAAGTTCTAATTGGTGCTGGTGTGCTGTGGAAGTATGCTCTCTAAAGGCCACACTTCCTTTTCCAGGGATAGTTCCTATTTAGTGCCACATGCATCCAGGATAGGTAGCAGCTACCTGTGACTTAAAAAACGTAGCATGAACTGCAACAGTGGATGAGTAAACTTATCTGTGATAAACATCATCCCAAGGCAGTTCTTCTGTTTATATGTTTCTCTGGTTGTAGCACTGGAAGGACAAATGACTTTCTCACATACAGTGTATCTAATGATAGAGATCAAACTGTTAGCCTTACGATTTGCCATCTAGATCTTAGTGATTGATTTTCAGTAGCCTATATAAAGAGTGTGTAGGGTGTATAGTGTTAAGTATGTCAGCCTCACTGGCTCATGTTTTCTGCTGGAAGGCCTAATGAGTCATTTTTGTGTGTTCCTTTTATTATCTTCAGCAGCAGCATTGTTAAGTTTTGAATATGTCAGCAGCCAGCATTCATTTTAAATTTGTGTTCAACCTGTGATGTTTGGGTGTCACATCTAGATCAGGCTCCTGCCTTGTGTCCTTTACTACTAGGACAGGTTCTGACTCCATGTGACTATGAAATGGCCCAAGTGGCTTTGAAAATGCAAGGATAGTTAATCTGTTTTTTAATGGCAATTCTTTCTAAATGTCTTATGTAAAATCCCTAAATTCCAAGCGTCCGAAAGGAGCTGCTGAAAATCTATTGGCATTGGCTGAATAATGAATATCATCTCGCAAACTGAACGTGACATTTATTTGACGTTTTATTGAATTTAAATCAAAGCTCCTTTTCACTGTCGTTAGCACTAACTGACTTGTCTTGAGTGAACTATGATGCCTTAAGGCTTAAAATGAACACCAGTAAGAAAGAATCAGTAAATTTAAAAATGTTATCAGAAGACTAAAAATGAGACAAAGCCAAGGAGACCAAATGCACCTTCAGGACAAAATGTATTACAGAGTAGAGTGCCCTGCCACTTTAGCATCATTTTCTAACTTATATCTTGGAATTAAGTTAGCTCTGTCTTTTAGTTTCTTTAAATTATGTATTTTTCATTCATCTGTTGTATTATAAATGCAGTGTTGTGTTCTGGTAGTCCAGTTCTTTTTATAATCATGAATTTGAATTTTGCCTGTGTACGCTGCAAATTAAAGACAACCTTGGCAGAATACACTGCATAAAACGACTAATATTTACATTAATAAACCTTGTGTTAAGATAATGACATTGTGAGAAATTGAAATTGCTAGGGTATGACTGTTGCCATTGAATGCCTAACTATTAATTAAGCTATCAATTGTGGAACCAAGTCTCCCAATGACAGCATTATATACTGTATACTGCAGCTGAAACCTATCTATGGTCCTGAGAAAATAAAGACATTGATGGCTGTTATGGTTGTCTAGAATTACTCTAATATGTTAATTTTTATTTATGTTCTCAAGTTTGGTTAATTGTTCATATAGAAATAGAGATGCTTGTTCTTCTTTATAAGGTAGGAGATTGGCATTTATTGAGAACTTGAACACACACAGTCACTGCCTGAGGTGTCACTGATGGACTCCTTAGCATCTGGTAGCAAAACTCTGTACTTGCACTCTCTGAAGTATGTCAATGTTTTATGATCTATATTTGTGTTGAATTTAAACAAGAAAATAACAGTGGATATCAGTAGATATCAAATGAACAATAAAGAAAACCATGAAATACCCCAATTACTTCCACCCAAACTCCCCCCAAAATGTATGTATAAGTAGCTTTTTTAAAAGTACTGGATACATTTTTCAGTACAGAAACACTGTACAAAATAAACATGATGTTGGAAGGTTCTTTCTTTCTTTCTTTCTACAGTAGCAGAGGAATTGTAGAAGGTTCAGTCTTGTGGGCACTATGGAGTCTGTCCTCTGCTTTCTTTTTACCTGACAGTTAAATTGTTGAGACTGCCAGTTCAGTACTTTACACAGTACCTTGGACAAGGGGCATGAATTGAACTCAGTGTGAAATACATAAATGAATTTGAGAATTTAAAATTTTAAAGGTACCTGCAAATTGTATGCCTGTACCCATGTTGGAATAGTAATATATATCACCTCATCTTCCCATCCACTTTTCCTGGTGAGGGTGGCAGTTTGTGTGTGTGTGTGTGTTTATATACATTTTTAAATGTGTAAGCTTTAGTAGGGTACTAGGATACAGCAAACAAATTAAATGCCCAATACAAACATGTGTAATCTGATAACTGCATTCCATTCCTTTTCTGCTAGGATGAGCAGGCCAGATGCATAATTAGACATGGTCTGTCAGTTCTCTCTAACCACCCCCACTTTTCTCAAACCCTCTGGGTAGCAGAGCATTTCACCCAGAGGGACCTCCTGAAGAGATCGACCACTATTTAGTCTGAGCCAGGAGTTTTAAATGAGCTGACTCTGGGCTAACATCCTTTCAGTAGGTTTGTAAATTATGTTGCTGTTTTATGGAACTGAGCACAATTGTCTTTGATTTCTTTTTTGGTCTGAGAATAAGACTTTGAAAAACTGGTTGTTTAGGTTTATATTGATTTCATATTCAGAGATGTGTAGTCGAAACATTAGTTCCAGAAAAATAATATCTATTATGAGGACCTACAAATAGAGAAAGAACACTGCATTTGACACTAAATGTGTGTTGAGACGTCCACCATTCTGGGGTATTCACAGGAATGACTTTTTTATTGATGCAGATTTTGGGGATAAGTGTGTGTCTACAGACAAATCTTGAACCAGAGTCTCCTGCACCTCTTTCGGCTCCACTGCCATAGCACAATCACAGAGCCTTATGACGTTAGTAATGACATTTCTTTATTTTCTTCTGTTATCTTAAAATGTTGACCTTGTCAATATGATTTGAACTATCTCCTTTAAACTGAACTGTTAATTAAAATAAATATCGGGATATCTTGCTTAAAAGGTGTCTTTAGTATTTTGAGGAAGCTTGGGGACACTGTCATTATTTGAGTAGGCTGTTGTGTTGGGCCTTATTTTTTAATAAAGAACAAGAAAGCTCACAATTATAAGCCTTTATAAGGAAATTAAATGCTGTATCATTGGAACAGAAACTTTGCCCAGTAATCAGACATTAGATCCAGAAGGATGAATATGAATTCCACTCTTGCTATGGTACAGCCATTGCTCTATAACTTCTTTTAAAACGTACACATTTTATTTTATATTGCTAGTCTATTTTTAACTTGTCATTTTTTAAAATTATTTTTAGCTTTATTGGAACTAGGCTGAGTGACTTGTTTTTCTCATCATACACATTTCATTGTATGTTGACCCTGTGTTAACCTATATATGACAAATAAATAAACCTGAAACCTGAAACCATTGAAGTCTTTGTGCTTACACTAAAATGTATGGCCAATCTTGCTTTTATGGAATGTGCAGACTTGCAGAAAGATCATGACCATGTACCACATGGTATCTTGTAGAAGGCACTTTGCATGGATGGGGGTTGAATTGAATTTAGCTTTGTTAAGTTTGACTTGATTGTTTGGAATATTACATGCTTTGAATAAATTCAATAAAAGATAAAAAATGAAGAAGACACTTTGGAGGTCCAGGGTATCTGCCACATGCCTTCAGTGTCTTAATATATGGTACAAAGCTTGTGTCTGCATTTTTGCAGTTGAATCTGTCTGCCAATAGTACATTATTTCTTCAATTCTATTTATAATTTTCATGAATAGGATATAACAGTATAACTGAAGATTAAATAGTGTGGCAATTTGAGATCTGTATCTCTGCTGCTTGCTGTAACAATGTCCTGTTGGCCTGATTGAACTTAAATTTTCAGATCATAGCTAAAATAAATGGCATGGTTGGTATTAGGTTTTGAACTTCCAAATATGAAGCCATGGGCCTCTCCAAGTAAATGGTGGCTTCCTCTCTGCAGGTTAGGTGGGGAGTAGCTGCCACAAGAGGAGTAATTTAAGTACCTTTAGATTTTGTTCCTAAATGAGGATTGAGGTGATTGTGTTGACTTCTAAAAAGTGGACGAGGAGGCTGTGGAGGTAAAGTTAGAATTATTGTGTGAAAAACAAAATTGATTTACAGTTTAATCTACATTCCCAATTTCATCTGTCATCATTAGTTATACGTAATAAGTGAAAAAATAAAATGGGAGGAACAAAGCAGATGAAATGAAGTTCATGCAGGAGTGTTGCTCGAGTAACTCTGTTTGGGATAGGCTGAGGAGTTCAACAAACATTACAAAATCACATTACATTGCAGCTTCTCCAGATTGAGATGTGCTTGGCACTCAGTCAAGATGTCCTCTGGTGCGGTCCACTGGGAAAAGATCCAGGGGCCAAGTTGGGAGGCATTATCACTATGCTAAACTGGAAGTGCCTAGGAATTCCTCAGAAGTACCTAAAGAGTGGTGCTGGGTGTAAAATGACGTGGTTTGTATGGCTTTTATTTTGCTTTCTATGTAAGCCAAAACCATTGTTTGCTTCATGAACCTATTAGAATATTTCCTTTCATCTTACAGCCAGCCTATCCCACTTGCTCACTGCTCTAAGGCACACTAGTAGATTGTGATGTGAAGATCGTAGAATCTGTGCACACATCAGTACATTGGTGTTTCCTATTTCATGTGTCCAGTCAGCACTACAGACAGCTAAATATATGCTGAGAAATGGAGCTTTGAATTTCAGTGAACCCACTGTTTTGTTCCTGAGCTTTTAACAAACATTGAACACACATGCTTAGTTTTCAGCCATCACTGGAGATTTTCTTGAAATGATTTACTCTAGTTTAAAAACAACTAAAGCAGTTGTAGAAGCTGCCAAAATTAATGTGCACATATCAGATGTTCAGCAAAATGTTAAAATAATACATTCTGTTATACTGTGCAAGTCTAATCTCTATTTGTATTATATTGGTCTGTTTGTTTGTTCACTTTATTCCTTACATTTATAAATACAATTTTCTTAATACTTTTGTTTTTATGAAGCTGTGGTTTTGTAGGGTGGCTTGTGTTTTCCTCAAAGCTGTTTGTTTTTCAGCACATATTTAATATTTTCCTCATGCTAAAAGTCTGTTACTCCAACACATTTCATCATGAGCCATTGATTTGATTTGGATAGCAGTTTAGTGGCCATCAGCAACACTGTAGGTAGTCACTTGAAATAAGTAAAGAAATTAACTGGCAGTATCAAATGAGTGTATCCAAATTACAGTGTTCTTATTAAATATTTTTGAAATTCCCTTTATCAGTAAAGCAGTACAGCATATAGTGCCCTTGCCTTCATGCACTGTCAGATGCAGAATGAATGGCAGATGGAGTCACAGCTTGTTGTTGGTTTAAAATGCATGTGATGTAATCCTGCATTTGCGTATTGTAAAGATCACAATATGCTAGACTAACTTGGCCAAAGAGTTTTAAAAAATGGTAGAGCAGAGTGGTCAATGCAAGCAGCCTGATGGGGAAAAATGCCTGGCAAAGCATTTGAAACTCAATGAAAAATGAACTGAGTTGACGTTAGCACATAATTGACCATATATATATATATATATATACACACACGTTGTTGGTTATAATCATATTTGATTTTATTTTCTGTTTTTTGTTCTGTAAAAATTCTTATTATTGTATACATCCTTTTACTGAATAAACTGTCCTACGTCAGGAATTGTATGTGAATTATCAAATGCTACATATAAATGCATTCTTCATATTTATTAAACACAAAAACATAATAAAAAGTGATTTACCATGTTCAAAAAAAGTGGTTGAAAATAATCAAAAGCACTTTACCATATTTATAGGGAGGTATATGTAGATTTATAAACTGAAAAAAACTTTTTGGAAAATAAATAAGTGTTAGTCCTTTTAAGCAAAGCTGCTTGTAAGTTTCTGACATTTTAGAATAGTAAGCAATATAGATTTGTTTGTGCCAGTCCATACACTCAACTGTTTTTTGTCAGAACTTTGCATTCCTTGCATGTTATTTTAATTGATAATATATATTTTTTTTTAAAGAGGTTGTATTTATATAACTCTTTTGTTGATCATCTTATATAATATGCTACCGTGGCTGTCTGTTTGTCTGTCCAGGATTTTAAATCTCCTGTAGCTCACAAACTGTTTGAACTATTGACCTGAAATTTGGTACACATATACAGTACTACGTGACGTCTACTATCCACTTTCAGGGTGATGATTGACCTCCAAGGTTATTCCTCTTTTTATTTTATTTTATTGTAGAATCAGCTCTTGGCAGCGGCCAGCAGGGCGGCGCATGCGTACGGGCACCATTCTCATCCCTACCACCTTCACCATCATTTCCCCTACCTCTTCATATCTTAAATCATTCTTGAGGCAGATTGAAGACTTAAGTACCAGCTTAAGTGAAAAATTAAGAAAAACGTACGAATTGATTGCAACACAAACACTGACTTAATCAGTTTTAACGCGAGAAAATGCTGATGAAAGAAGAACAGAAACCGGTTGCTAGGGTGAAGAAAAACAGAGCTGTTCAAGAACTACTGGTTTCCTAATAATTTGCTATTTTCTTATGTAGTTTGCCCCCTTAATTGTATCCTAATAATGATATTTAACAAAGAACAGAGGTGATACCCAGACAAATGATAATGAGTGATGAATGCACATCAGACTCACTGACTTGGTCATAAGTAAATAATGAACTTAACAACCAATACACCTAGAAAAGCAGACTGAAAAATGGTCATGGTGATTATGAAAAACTCCAAGTTAAACAAACACTTAAATAATCACAAAGTAACAGACATAAATGCTTGGGACATTCTAATAAAATCTTGCCAAGCCTAGTTTTGCAATTTCTGCATTGACCCCAAAATGCAGTTATAAAAAAAAATCTTGGCAGGGCTAAGTTTGTGAATCACTCAGAGGAGAATACAAATACTGGGGGGAAATTTATTAACACTTTAAAGAAAGTGGTATTCCTTCTTTAATCTGACCAAAAAGGCAAACTGATTTTCTTGTTATAGAGAAAGTGAACGTGATTAACAAAGCTATAATGTGAACGTTTCAATGAATTTTGAATGGGGGCCAGGCATGTTCATCTATCAAATCTTTACTTATACTAAAAAATGTTAGTGGTACGATTAATTCACATGAGAACTAATTGTCTATGTAAGACAATATTCCCCAACTCTTTTTACTTTTTATAGTGATGTAAAATATTAAATGGAGCTGCCATTCAGTGAGAAAGTTGATGGTGTGTATTGTTTACTGTTTTGTAGTATGTTATTTTTATTTAATAACAAATATATTTATGAATTTCTAATTTTGCAGTGGCATTCACTGCCTATCTTTAAATATTTGTTTTATACTTACCTTATACTATTACTGTACATTATTTCAGAATGATCTTCATTTCAGTATTTTTTGTAGGTATTACCAAAGGGTCAACTTGTAGTCTCACCTTGCCTGCTTATCACATATATCCATGTTCAGATCTGTGTGTGTATGTATTTGTCAGAGTGTGACATGTTACAAACTGGCCTTCAGTCCTGGACTGGTTCCTTCCTTGCGTGCAGTGCTGCTAGGAAACTGCAACTCCCTGCAACTGTGAAGTTGAATTGAGTATGATTGCAAAGTGGTTGAATGCTTTTTGATTTCAATAGTACTATGTGTTACACTATCCAAATGCTTAGCTACTGCTTCACAATACCTTCTTTTGCAAATCTTGCCTCTCCTCCTAAAAATACCATTCAACACAGTTTATTTTCAAAATCTTTAATTTCTGCGCTTTTCTTTTTTTTGTGTGCTAATTTTATTCAAAAAGAAATGATGCACAAGTATTTAAATGATTCGCCGTAGTGTTCCTTTTCCATTTTAACACTATCTCATTAAAACTCTTGTATTCTGTGTGTAACTCTACTGTTCATTTATTTCTGTCATTGCTACCTGGCTGGGCACATTTTTAAATTATTCAGCACAGGCCTCATTTAGCTGCAAATTCAGCTACAAATAAACCGTAGCTGTTACCTTTTTATCAGTCAAGCAGCCTTCAAATGAGATTTTGCTGATCTTCATATATACATCCATTACTAGATGGGTGATAACAGCCCTAAAATCAAAATTAAGGTCACTTCTTCATTTTCAAATTTTTTGGTCATATTCTCATTGCACTGAGGGTATGTGTCATGATAGAGGGCTGTGTCAAAATTAAAGTCATCTCATCTTTTTTTTTTTTTTTTTTTAAAGAATATTCCTATCATTTCTTACCAGGGCTGTTTGGATCTACTGTGCCACTCGTTGTCATGATTACGTCTAGAACTCTTTGACAAAAAACAAAGCTACTATGTTGATATTTTTTTTTATTTCAACTTATAGTCATAAATGTTATATAATGGTCTTTAAATTTTGCTTCCCATTATTTTTCTTTATCTTTTTCTTTATCTACATTGTAGAAGTAAAAACCCAAAACTGTTTTGCAAACATTATAAAAATACCATGCTTTGTCTTCATGTTGCTCCCCAAACTTGATTATCTTAACATTTCTCATTAAAGCTGTATACAGAGCCATAATGACCATAATTCCAGAGTGGTGATCCCAGTACCCTCCAGTGTTCATTCATTACCATCACCAATCAGCCCCAACATGAAATGACAACAACTAGAATTGCAGCTATTTTTAGTTGCCATCGCTTTCTTACATGCAGTACAAGGTTAAAAGTAGCTGGATGAAGTGCAAAAAAAAAATGGAAAGCTTCCATCCAAACAGGATTTAAGTATAATGTGTAAAACTTTTTTCTCATTGTTTTGAATGTCTCTAGTTATTACTTTCAAGTGTTGCTTCAATTATTTTTTGTGTCTCTTTGAACGCTTTTGAGTTTTGTCTTAATCCAAAACTATTCATAATGTATCCTTGGGTGCCCTACCTCACATTTCAAGGTGGGTTTGAGTCCTCGATCAGTCACTGTAGAGTAACGCACACCCCACTGTATGCTGCACTGCTGTGTATGGATAATATAACAATAAAGTCATTTGACTAGACTAACAAGAAGCCTTACTGTTGTTCTTAAATACCTTTAGCAGTGAAGTCAGCAGCTTTATTATTTAGATGCACTTATTCTATACTAGCCATTTTTACTGTTGCCATATAGTGGTTGCTATATGTTTCTGGGCAGTGAATCCTGATAAGGGGTAGCAGGTTGGACTCCTTAATTGTGTGTGTAAGTGCACGATCACCCCAAAAGTGCTAAAGCCAATAAACTACAGTCACCAGATGGCCATATAACAGACACTGTGCTTCTTTGTTGTACCTGGGAATCCTAACACCTGTAATACAATTTTCACTAATTAAACTGATGATCTGTAGCCTCATTCTAAGATGTGAATGGACTGTGAAAACTATAGCAAATAAAGTGTCTACCCCTCTGCAAATCACCTATGTTCCTGTCTAAAGGAAGGACACTTTGGTATTTAAGAGCCATCCCTTACTACCAGGGGTCTGCCTTTTTTCTGTTTAGTGTAGCCAGGACAGCAACCCCAAATTAAAAGTAGCTGCCTGCTCCTTCTGTATTGTTGATGATCCCAAGAAAAGTACTGGGACCCATCCTTTCCTCTCACCCAACAGTATAACCAATGTAGTCCTTTTTTATAATATGCAGGAATTTGTAAATCTGATTCTCTTTTCAGTGCCTGCAAGACATATCAAGGTGGCCAATTCTAGCAGGTAAAAATAAAAAAGCGTACCCATCACAATAACTCTGCAAACATGCAATATTTTGTGTGATAATTTAATGCCCTCTCTATTTTTTTCTTCTAGATGCCTCAATAAGTGGACTGGCAATCCTTTCTTGTGTTCTACTTTACAGCCATTATGTACTCAACTTGTTTTAATACCCACAAGTAACTACCCCAATGTTTTCCCTTAATCATCTAGATATTAGTAGTTCTTCCTTCATGAGTCTATTAGGTCTCTGTAATATACATAATCCAGAAATTGACCCTGGCTTTATTCCAAGAACCCTAAATTTTGGCTTTGTTCCTATTTGACAGACCATCCTGTCCAGTGTGGACACCCACGCGGCAGTATGGGAGTTATCCTGTGTGTCTACCCTGCCATGTCCTGTGGGTACCTCCAGAGGGAGCTGAGAATGATAACTGCAGATGTACCATTGGGTCCTGTCTGACCCAGAAGCACTTCCTGGGAGTAATGCATTGAGCACTAGAAGTACTCCCGGGGTCTAGGTTTAAAAGTGAGCCCTCTGCTCGTCTCAGGGGAGGGAAGGCTCAGTAAAAGTTGGATGTGGGTGAGGGAAGGGAAAAGAGACTGTTGTAAAAAGGTATTGTTGCCATTAAACCTCTTCAACTGCACTTGGACTGGCATGTATGTAGTTGTGTCTGGTGGTTTGTGGGTACTGAAATGCCCTTTAGAAGCCACAGTTTACATACAGGTGTGTGTGTGTGCATATATTTTGATAATTTCTTAAAATATTTTTCAAGAATTGAAGTACTATACCCTGCCTTGATTGTGAGGTAAAGACCTCTATTTTATTCTGTATTTGGTAAATACAAACCAGCTGGAATAAAGTACTCCAGAGTAATTCTGTCTTCCACTCTTAAACTCCTCTTATCCTCAGTTTAAACAACTAAAGCACGGGTGGCCAAAGTCAGTCCTGGAGGGCCGCAGTGGTTGCAGGTTTTTGTTCCAACCCAGTTGCTTAATTAAAAAACCAATCCTTGTCAATTATTTAATTTCATGGCTTGCTAGTGCTTTAACTCTGCCATGTCAAGTCATTCTCATATCCTAGATTTTTTTTTCCTTTCTAAGGATATCATCCAAATGATTTGAAGGCTATAACAAACGAGTTATTCTCACTGCTTCACTTTTTTCTCTTCACTTTCCTTCCAAATATTTAATTAAACCCAATAGTGCATGATAAATAAAATACAGGTGTAAATGCAAACAAGCTAAATGGAGAAATGCTGGTTTCTTTTGTCATTTGCATCTTATTGCTAATTAGGAGCAATTAAAAGCCAAGAATACAGCTGTTTAAGACTAAAATAAGCAATAAAGATTCATAATCTTAATGAGCGAGACAACTAAAGTGAAGCAGAAGTGTTACTTGAGCAATAAGAATTCTTATTAAGCAATTGGGTTGGAACAAAAACCTGCAAAAAACTGAATCTGCCCACCCTTGGACTAAAGAGATGGATTAATTTTTGAAAATGCATTTGGACCCATTTGGAAATGGAATACTTCTCTGCCCAGCTCTATAGAGAGACACAATAATGTGGAATGGATTTTTGTAGTTTTGGAATGAAAGGAAAGTTAAAAGATTTGTATTATAATAATGAAGCTGCATAACTAAAAATCTTGCTAGTATTTTATCATTTATTATAGTAAATGATTCTGTGTTTGCCTCTTGCACTGCTCCATGATTTTCCACAACTTTCTCTAAGCAGTTTTTTTTCAGTTAATAGAATAATTCAAAGTAGATTTGAAAGCCTAATCAAATAGGTCCTCTTTAATAATGCCTGCCATTTATTAAGACTGGGTGTTTCATAACAAATGGGAAATCTGTTGGGACAGTGCTCAGATTGCAAGATATACATCCATGCACCTTCAAAAATTACTAAGGGGAACAATTTTAAGTTCTAATATAAAGTTATACATGTATGGTAGATTTTCTTCATTTTAAATCTACAGGTGTGGCTCATAAAACCATATTATGACAGCCTAAAGTGGCCTGTTGTGGAAAAAGGTTAATAGTCCTTGGGTTATTGGCGGTATTATAATTAAACACACAGACATTATTAACTACTAGAACCCCTGACCTCATATTCCATGACTTTGTCCTTAATGCACTAACAAAAGAAATACAGTGACATGCAAAAGTTTGGGTACCCTTACAATAAAATGTCTAGAATCGTGAATAATTAAGTGATCAGAAGATTAACTAATCACCAAAAGATTTCACATTTCTTTAGTATTTTAAGCAATATTACGTGTTTATTTCCATCGTTCATAGGTACAAAATACCAAAAAAATTGAAAAGGGCGCAAAGAAAAAGTTTAGGCACCTGACATGGTCAGTACTTAGTAACACCCCCTTTAGCAAGTATAACAGCTTGTAAAGACTTTTCATAGCCAGCTGTGAGTCTTTCTATTTTTTTGGTGTATTTTAACTCATTCGTCCTTGCAAAATGCTTTTAATTGTGCCAAATTTTTGCCCGTCTTGCATGCATTGCTCTTTTGAGATCTATCAACAGATATTCAATGATGTTTAGGTTGGGGTACTGTAAGGGCCAAGGCAAAACCGTCAGCCTACACCTCTTGAAGTATTCTATTGTAGATTTTTGAGGTGTGTTTCAGATTATTATCTTGTTACGGGACCCTTTTTTATGGATTTTTTCCAAAATTTGTTGGTAGTTATTTGAATCCATTCTTCCTTCTTCCAAAGACATGTTCCCTGTGCCACTGGCTGCAACACAAGCCCAAATCATTAAGCATGATTGATCCACCCCCATGCTTAATAGTTGGAGAGGTGTACCCAAGTGCATCAAGCTTGTTTAGATGTTCATTTGCAAACTTCAGTGCTGAATTTTGTGTCTAGGATGCAGAAAAGGTTTTTTTCTGTTGACTCAACCATGAAGTTCATATTTGTTCAGGTGTCACTGCATAGTAGAACAGTACATCACTACTCCAGAGTCTGCTACATCTTCCTGAAGGTCTTTTGCAGTCAAAGGGGGGTTTTTATTTTCCCTTCTTGCAATCTAAGGAGCAGTTTTTTAGTGCTCTTGGTCTTCTAGACCTCAACTTGAACTCACCATTCCTGTTAACTGACCTTTTTTAATAACATTACGAACTGAGAAAACAGCTATCTGAAAACGCTATGCTATCTTCTTGTAGCCTTCTCCTGCTTTGTGAGCATCAATTATTTTATTTTTCAGAGTGCTAGGCTGATGCTTAGAGGAGCCCATGACTGCTGATTGTTGGGACAATTTTTGAAGAGTCAGAGAATTTTTATACAGCTTTGCCATTTGCTTCACCTGGGGTTTCCTAGTGATGACTGTGAACAAGCCATAGTTCTAACGGGCTAATGAAGATCTGAGACCTTAGTAAAAGTATTCTGAGACCTCAGATATCTTAAGGTGCGCAAACGTTTCCATGGTGCTCCTTTCCTTTTTTCACTGTACAATTGTACAAAACAAAAACAATACACTAATTTTGCATAAAATGGTGAAAAGAAATTTCATCTTTATGCCTTTTGGTGATCAGTTTATCTTCTGCACACTTAACTGTTCACAGTAACAGACATTTTAAACAAGGGTGCCCAAACGTTTGCATGGCACTCTATGCTATGAAAATAAAGCAACTGTGTATGTCTTAGAATTGCCCCTCCTACAAGAATGACTGAAATGATAAATCTTGAGTCTTGGTTTAAAATTATTTAGCATTTCTGTTTCTGCAATATGTCCAAGCGATGGAGTCCTATAATTGCTATGCCTTCAAATTATCACTCATCCAAATTATTCTGGGCATGGCTCATAGCTTTCTGTTTCAAACATTGCAGAGTTTATCTGGTGTCTACTGTGCTTGTAATCCCCTTGTCTTCACACTTTTACTCTTGTGCTGCATCTCTGAGCGTGCACATTGAGATTCTTTGGACTTTGAATTGTTACATTATTTTAGTATCTGCTTCCTGAATAAACAGTAACTGTTAAAATGAGAGTTTATTAAAAGGTGACAAATGTTTTGATAAGTTTAATAACACATTTACAGTATGCCCTGCTCCAATAGTATGCTTTTGGCTTTTTGAAATAAATACTTCCATATTGCCTTTTTGGAACCATTTAATCCATTTCAGGCTGTGAACCTGCCCTGGCAGCATCAGGAAACAGCCCTAGTTTATATGTCAGTCCATCTCAAGTCATACTCCCAAAGGACAACATCACAGTTGCCAAATCTGATGCAGAAGGTGCATGAGGAGAAAATGCACAGTACACATAGATGTCTAAAAGTCAGATGCAGTGCCCTGGAGCACTCAAGCAGTATTTTAAATAAAGCAGAGTCCCAAATCAACAGCTTGAGTTCTAGGAATGACTTTGCCATGGAAAGTAAGATTTTATCTAAGTCTGAATAAGAAACAAATAAACATGTATTACTCATGAATCAGTGGCAGCAGCCATCTCTTGTGGGCAGATATGATTCTTGTCAATGAAGTGTTGTTGGTTGCTAGATGGCCGATGAAAATGATTCAGGATGCACAAACCTGACAGGTTGCTGGGTAGAATGGTTGGTTTATAAGGGTCACAGCTGACTTAATCTTTATGTCCTGCTTTTGATGTACAGTACAGGCCAAAAGTTTGGACACACCTCCTCATTCAATGTGTTTTCTTTATTTTCATGACCATTTACAGCACTCCATCACTCTCCTTCTTGGTCACATAGCCCTTACACAGCCTGGAGGTGTGTTTGGGGTCATTGTCCTGTTGAAAAATAAATGATCGTCCAACTAACCTGACTTCTGCACAACACAATTGCTGGTCCCAACCCATTGATAAAGCAAGAAATTCCACTAAATAACCCTGATAAGGCACACCTGTGAAGTGAAAACCATTTCAGGTGACTACCTGTTGAAGCTCATCGAGAGAATGCCAAGAGTGTGCAAAGCAGTAATCGGAGCAAAGGGTGGCTATTTTGAAGAAACTAGAATATAAAACATGTTTTCAGTTATTTCACCTTTTTTTGTTAAGTACATAACTCCACATGTGTTCATTCATAGTTTTGATGCCTTCAGTCATGAAAATAAAGAAAACACATTGAATGAGGAGGTGTGTCCAAACTTTTGGCCTGTACTGTACATGTTTGAATAATTCCGACCTGTAACACATGAAGGGTGAGATCTAAACTGACAGGCTGCTCTTAGAGTTTGTTATTGTACCTGTACTTGCTGTCTGTTGTGCTGAAGCTTTAATGTTTTGGCCACTGTTTGTGTGGTCATCAGAATAATGACAATAATACCCTTCTGTTTTTTATCCTTACGTGTTACTTTGAGGCTGAATCTTTCTCCGTAGATATAATTCAATGGGATACCAGTCCGATACATTCTATACTATATTTGAGCATGAGGAAGGTGTTGTATTATTATTATTATTGAAACTGTATATAAAGTGTATTTTAGTACCTTTCTGATACTATTTAATTGTAATTAAACTTTTTAATCTGCATTGGAAAATGCCAAATGTATAGGTAAGCCTGGAGGCCAGACATTCCTATTGTCTCAGGAGGCTTTAAGCAATTTTGCTACAGAAATTTCACAATTGACCTGCTTCACCTGAAAATGAGCAAATAATGTAAGTCTATTGGGAGGAGTGGATTGCTCTGAAGATTGGCTGGTTGTTTTGAGAAAATAAGTCTGGTGGTGAATATAGGACACCAAATAATTTTTTAAACTAGGGTTAACAGTGAATGCCATTTCCACTCACATGTTCTTGAGACAGAGGAACACATTCTAGAACTGACAGCTGCATCGGTACAGAAGGACTGTCATCTGGACAAGATACATTTGTAATGTTGATGTCATAATACTCACTCTGTTGAGGGAACCATATTTCAGTAACTCTTTTATGAAGCTTCACATGCTGTCTGCTTTTAAGAGAAAATAATGAAAAATTCTTTTAATGAAAAATGGGCCAAAGGAGTATGACATTAATGTTAGGTTGGGGAGTGTGCACTGGTCAGCGTATTGCTGCACCCAACACACTATCTAACAGCTCGGGGTCCTGATTAGCAACCCTCTAGGCGGACACGCGTTCCAGTCCCACCTCTGCAAATGACCATCTGTCTGCTGTAACTATGTGTTACGTGGTTTCCCCTTGATCTGGCCCAGCTCCTCGAGTCCTCAACAATGACAATCCTATGAGCAGGATCAACCTCGGGGAATCATGCCACATGGCCATAGTGCCATAACTGATGCTCCCTCACAGTACAGGTAATGTGTCTCATTTGGGATTCGGTGAGGAAGTGCTTATTGAACAAAAAGTCAAATGACAGGTAACCAAGGATTCTCTGAAGGGACACGGTACCAAAGGAGTCCAGTCTTTGTCTCAGGTCACTAGATAGCGCTCATGTCTCACAACCATATAGCAAAACAGGAAGCACCAGAAATCTAAAGACTTGGACCTTCATCCTTTTGCAAAGATACTGGGAGCACCACACACCCCTTTTTAGCGACCTCCTGACCCCCCATGCTCTTCCAATATATCTACTGACTTCATAGGAAGAGTCACCAGAGACATGAATGTAACTGCTGAGGTAAGTAAACCTCTCAATAAAGGTCGACATTCTCTCGGCTGACAGCACTGCTGATGACTGTGCCCAAGAGGTCATTAAAGGCCTGGATCTTGATTTTTATATGGGACACTTGCAAGCCCAGGCACTCAGACTCCTCGCTCAGTCTCTCGAGCGCATGCAAGCATTGAACTGAGTAAGAGAAAGGACCACACCCCTGATAAACCCCACAATCAACTGCGAAAAACACAGAGGTTCTGCCTCCACTCACAGTACCAATGTACAGGCTGGGCATGATATCCAGCAACTTTGGGGCACCCCGCAAAGTCTCAGGATGTCCCATAGGGCAGCTTGATCAATTGAGTCGAGCGCTTCACGAAAATCAACAAAGGCTGCAAAGAAATTATGCCGATATTTGCGTTTGCGCTCCATGAGAACCCTCAGTGCAAGGATGTTGTCAATGCTAGACTTCTTAGGTGTAAAACCAGACTCCTCCGGTTGCTGGTAGGTGAGCAAGTGATCCCGGATCCTATTGAGAATGACCCTACCAAGGACCTTATTGGGCACCGAGAGCAGTGCTATCCCCCTGTAGTTGCCGCAAACCAGGTGATCACACTTCCTTTTCCAGATAGGGACGACAAGTCCCGTTTTCCAGTCAGTTAGGATGACAGGTGTCTCCCAAATGGAAGCAAAGAGGACAGCCTTTCCACCAGCCTGGAGAAGTTCACCATGGATACCACAGATTCCTGCAGCCTTCCCTACTTTCAGCTGGTTCACCTCTTGTGCAGTCGCAATGAGATAGGGAGGTTCAAACTTAATTGGAGGATCAGCCTCAAGGACCATGTACCCAGAGATATCCAACATCTTAGCCGGAGGATCAGCTTTAAACACTGCTCAATGTAGCCAGCCCAGCGGGTCACAATTGTAGCATCATCCATAAGGACCATTTCATCACCCACCCTGGCTGCGACTCGCAGAGAAACAAATTGTGATGTGCGTAATGCTTTGATTGCTCTGTAAGCAGGACGTGGGTCACTAGACCATAGATGGTGTGTCACTTGATCACGTTAATGTCTTGAACTTTATATTACCTTTGTTTGTGATAGGCCAGACTAAGACATGGAATTTTGGCATTTAGGTAGATGAGTCCTTTAAGGACACAAGTGTAGGCTAAATCACATTAATAAGCCTTCTAGCACTGTTTCCTACATCCTAACAGGCACTTAACCACAAGGGAATAGAGATGGAGTGCACATTAACAGGTGCGGCTTTTCTCTGCAAGGCACCTCTCAGCTCAACACTGCTCTTGTATTACAGTACTTGTTATCTGTTAATCAGGGCATAACTCCTGCTTTTCAAGTGTTTTTAAAAGCTGTTGATAGCTATTTTAAAGAAAGAAAATAAAAAATCCCGTTTGTCTACATGAATTTGACAAGGCATCAGTGTTGACGGTCTCTATGGTACACTGAAGCTAGAGCATTTAAATGAAAACCTGAACCTTTACAAATGCAAAGCTGATTCTGATAGGCTATCTAGTAACATTAGGGAGGTGACCAGACAGACTTCTTTATCTTCAGTCTATGTATGGCTATTGTAATTTGTTCATAGTTTATGGCATATAATGCTTTTGCAGAATTAACCTAGATCTGGGCTGGCTAAAAAGCACTCATTGTAAGCTATTTTCAAGAGATTAAAAGTAAAATATGAGATACCATGGATACAAATGTGTACTTTAGCTCTTGTGATTCTAGACTTAAAAAAATGTACCCTGCCCCCACAAAACACAGCAATGTTTCCTTTTAAATAGAAAATCTTTTTATTGCATCACTCCTATATTTATTTGTGTCTCAATGGATTCACTTGTGGTAATCCACCAAAGACAAACTCTGCATCAAGCAAACAGGTGACAATAACATTATAGCACAGATTTCCTCTCTCAGTGGACACAATTTCTCCACATACCCCTCTCACTGAAAGGTACACATGATGACAAATTGCATGAGGCAGATGGTGTATTGTGTTACAGTTAATATGTGTGTGCATGATTATTGTATGGGTTGAATGGTGTGCATGGTTGGAGTAAGCCTGACACACTCACAATAATGTCTGGTGTTAAACTTTAATAACATATTAACTCATTGTGGCTCATCCTATACCTGGAATCAAACCAAGGCCCTTGCACTCACTGCCTTGCCACAAACTCTAGACACTTAAGTGACCAATTCATCTAAACCTTTATTTGTAGGCACCATGCTTTAGTAACAGGCTGTCGCATCCCACAAAATTATGATCTTGCATTGAAATTTGCTGTTTCTCATTGAAGGGTATTACATCATGAGACCCAAAATGCTAAATGGCTGAGTTTATCAAGAGCATATGTAGCGGTCTGTATTTGTTATCAAGAACATTATTTGCTGTTTCTCTGCTTATATTCACCATCTTTGGTGAAAAGCATTCAACTTTTTGTGTCTTGTACATCTTTGTAGAAGATTTCAGTTATATTAAAAATCAGATTAATTTAAAACTAGTGCTTTATACTTAAGATGTTTAATCCGCCAGAAAAGAATTCCTCATAAGGTTTAAGTTTAGGAGGCCATCACATCCACACTATTCTGTTAATAATGCATCATACATTAGGCTGACTTTGGCTAAGCTGCAGATCCTGTGCATAGTGTGCAGATTCACATGTGTTAATCCCGGCTTGACTATAAATGCAATCAAGTAGAAGCTTTATGTATATACTAGCCGAAGCCCGCTTTAGCATACGGCGGTGTAAGAATAGGAACAGAATACGGTGAGAAAGGAATTCAGAAATCAAAAAAAATAAATACTTCTTGAAAGACGCAGTTGTAAATAGGTGTTTTGGTGGTGACGACAGATAATGAGTCGACAGATGTAACCCTAGAAAAAGCCACATACAACTGACCGTGGCTGAAGACTGGTTGTTAGAATTATTGTGAAGAGTAAACAGCATGTGGGTAGTAAGAAGGCCATGCTTCTGAAATTCGATTATGTGAATTTAATCAATAACAACCTCAAAAAGATGTTGTTGTAGAATGTCTCTAAGTAATTCCTGTAGCTTAATCCAAAAGACTCGTAGGGTCTGTGTTCCGGTCTTTGGGTATCCAACAGTGCATGTAGAATTTCCGGCCAAGCAGGATTACATGTGAAAGTGATAAATAAATGAGGCTGTCCGAATTTACGTACTATGGCCATGGCATCCTGCTAGTTTTGTTGTATGTATCTTGGACTTCCTGGAAATGTGGATGGTAATATGATCCTTTTGCCTACACATACGTTGTTATTTTCAGCGTTTGCTTGCAGTGCGCCTGACTAGTCCTTTGTATTGTTCCACGCGCAAATCTTGTTGATCTAATCTGAGATAATTGAGACGCACACCCTCTGTTTTAACAGAATAGTTCACCGCAGGAGTGCAAAATACTAAACGTATTCCTCATTGCTAATCTGTACGCGTAAAATTGGCATTGAGTAAGCATTATTTGCTTGGCGGTTCTTTTATCGGGAACATGTTGTAAATCTTTGTGACAGCCAATGTCTCCATAAGGGAAAAAAGTGGGTAAACCATAGGATCGCAATTCATATTGAGCGTGGAAATCTGTTTACAGGAGTTGCCTATGGAACAGATGCAAATGTCCCTTTCAGCAGGTGGTTCGCCATCTTCTCCGACGAAAATCGCTGCAACATTGGTGTGACATGTCGGGGCATTGTATCGGCGTAAATCCTGCCTAGGGTTTTCCTCGAAAAGCATTCGTACAGATGCTGTTGAATTGGCCTGAACGATTTCATGCATGTGTTTGTATGATTTAGCGAAGGTTTTGATGGCTCTGTGCATGGAATCTAGCTAAAGAAGTAAATTTTTGCTGCATGCAGAGTTTGCTTTATTTTGTAAGCTTACTTCAGAAGCTTGGCGAGAAATGCCGTGTCGTCTGCGTGTGGGTGGGACCGGTTTTGAAGAGGAGCCGTTGGCAGCATGGGGAGGGGTTTGGAAGAGGACAAATAGGAATCGAGAAATGCCGTGTCGGCTGCGTGTGGGCGGGACCGGTTTTGAGGTGGAAGCAGGATGAACCAGAAAAGAAATATATATAAGTGATATATGGTTTTTTTTTTTTGTCTCCATCTCAATTTTGTCCCCATAGTTTGATGTTCAGTTGTGACATTTTACACTGCTACTGTTGTCTTGTGTGTATCTAGGTAGCAATCATTTTTAGTATTAAACATAGTGTTAGCATTTAAAGATGTAAAGGACTACAAATTTATGATACAGTATTTCATAGAATTACATGTGTTTGTTGGAAAATGTGAATTCTAGTCTTTCACTACATTGTCTCAAATTTAATGTTCTGGATGTACTGTAAGAACCTGTATGATGAAAATGGATTAATTACTAGAAATCTGCTTTTTTCTTGGCTATTTTAGTCCCTTTTCAGCTTTAACTGCTCTTGATTTTTTTTTAAGTGGGACATGGCAAGTAAAGCCGTTTTCATCTGCATGTTTGATTCATCATCAGACCTCATCCAGTGAGTTCATATATTACGTGATATCTGTCAAGTTATAACTGGGGGCTTTTGACTTTGGCTCCGGCAGAACCCCTTGGCTCCAGAAGTTTTATTGCAACTACACACTAAGAAGGAAGTTCTTACTCTATCTTGAATATCTGAAGTTATTTGGTGATTATTATCAATAAATATGTATTTGTTCTTTTAAGCAATATGAGCTGAATTAGACCCAGTTATAACTTGTGCATGTTAATTAAATTGTTGACTTTAATTCTTTATGTAGTGACTGTGGCTGTGTATGTCTGTATGTGAGTTCACTACAGTGGACAGGTGCCATGCCCATGAATGGTAATCCCCTTGCACCAGATACTATTATGGTAGGCTATGGCTAGCTGCCCCTCTTAATTGTAGCAGGTTTCAGAGTGGGTGGATGAATAGATAAATTTGATACATGGGCAGCATTGTGATAGCCAGTGGTTAGCTTACTTGGGTGTGGGTGTGGGTGTGAGTGTGAGTGTGTAAATATGATCTACAATGCATTAGACCTGCTTCTTTATCAGGGTTATTTCTGTCTTGTACTCCATACTATCATAATTATCTGTGCTTTCCCGTGACCCTCAAAAAAAAAAAAAAAAAAAAAACAGATTCAGAGAATGCGTGGCCGGAAAGGCATTCAAATGCATATATTTTTGCAGTAAGTCTATATGAGTACTTAAGTGCTCACTTTTAAGATAAACCTAAAGCAGATTACTATCTCTTTTCCTCTTTGCATACCATTTTCACTTGCCTCCTTAATTTCCACATTGTTGTTCTGTGATTCCCAAGTGTGTATGTTTTCTAGACCAACTGCCACATACTTTGCATTTTATAGAATGTAAGGGCAGTGATAAGTGTTTATGGCTTTTTGCTGCACAGCTCATTTCATGGTTATTGCAACATCCTCTCTGTAAATCACAGTGGATAAACCATTGCTTCATGCTTTTCATTTTGAACTTCATTATACTTTGTTTCATTGTTACTTTATTTTATTCAATCATTATATCCTAGTTCATCTAAGACAGCATTTTTAAACTGCTGACTTGGTTCCTTTTTTCAAGAGAAATTTTGATGCCTCATTCTCTACATCACTAACATTAATTATAAGAAAAGATAAGGCTGAACCTTTGAGCATTATGTACCTTGTCATGTTTTTTTTACTTGAATATACTCTAGTTATTCTTTCACAAACATGCATGTTTAAAACAAAATGACTCTGGTTGGCTTAGCAGCGGCTTCTGAAATGTGCAGTAGAGACAGACAGCGGGCAAAACAGTGAATCAGCAACGTTACAAAGCAGTCCAGTGAAGAGAGAGAAAAAAAACCTCTTCTGTCACGTCCTGTGCTGGCAGGTGCATTTCTGTCCCACGCTCCTTCATTTGTGTTGCTTTTGTAGATTCTGCAGCCATATTGAAGCTTTAATGTCAGCCATTACAGAAGCACATTTTCTTCCGCTTATGGATGGAACTACAGGGATCTGACCTATCTGGACTGTATGTTTGCTCACAAAGTTGCCTTTCCTGATGATTAAACAATAATTACAAAATACATATTAAGACAAGTGTTTGAAATGGTCTATGCTTCCAAAACCTTTCTAGTTATTAAAATGCATACCTTGGGTTTCAGTGCACACAATGGTTGGGAGGTACACAGTATACATTGATCTGACTTGTGCTTATAATCTGCCCCTTTTGGCCCTTCTTCATTTTTTTGATCCCAAGTTCACATTAAATTTTCATTGGGATGAAAAGAATCAATAATAGGCTATGCTGCAGAGTCGACCCAGTTTTTGAGTGTTTGAGAAACTGGCACAGTCTTACTGGGTAGAATAGGTCAGGGCAGCTGAGACGGTTGGCATCCATGGATTCTGTGTGCATTCAGAGCACTTCTGGCAAGTGTGAGAAGCGCAAGAAAAACAACAATTTGAACATGAATGCTGCTTTTTATTTAATTATGTTCTTCTGGGAGAGCTGGTATTCATGGCCAGATTTTTCTGAAAATGAAGTTTGGTCTGGTCATCTCCATTGTTTTCAGCAAAAGGGAAAGCTGGCAGGCAGTTAATGATTCTCCAGTTTAGTTTGTTACAGTGCTTCAAAAAACTACCAACTTTCAGCACAAAGAGGTAAGATGGCATTATTTGCTGATAAGATTATTTTTTTTTATTGCTGATGCTTCTTTTTATTGAAATTGGTTAGGAGCAAAGAGACCATTTTGGCATTTGGTGTCACCTTTTAGCACACTCTGCCCAATAGTATAAAAGCACAATGGGCTCTATTTAACCAGCCGGGAGAATGACAGATCTAAATATCACTTCTTTTAAGATGGTGACCTTTTTCTACAAAGGTTTAGGAAGATGAAATATAAATGTGCTCTTTAATGTGATTCAGGCTGTTAAATATAACTCATATGGCAGGCTCCTGTGCTAATGATACTTTGATTTTTTTTTTTTTTTTTTTTTTTTTGAGTAGCTTTATTAACAAAGGTGATATCAACCACAAATCTGGCAAAGGAGAAAACATAGTCATTAACCTAAGGAAAAAAGAAAAAGTATGAAGTTTAAAGTACTGTGAAGATGCAAGTAATACATATATTTTGGTTCACACATTAACAAATTATATAAAAATACAAAATGTATAGCCTGGTGTGAGTGATTTTGGGTGTTTGGTTGGAACCTGCAGTATAGTGGCAACTGTTCATGGATGGTGTCTACCTGTCCTTACAACTTAAGCTTTGGCTTCCTGTTACACTGAACTGAATAAACTGGGAGAGTCCTGTAGTGACTGAGTGAATGAATTAATATTAACTCCATGCATATATTTATTGAACCCACTTAATTCAATTTAAGTTGTGCAAGAAACAGGTAGCTATCCTGACAACAATTGGCTCAGAGCTGGAACCAGTCCTGCATAAGAAGCTGGTTCATTGTAGGATACGCGTATGCACTCATATGCAGAGCTTGTTTAGAATCAACATAAACGACATTTATTTCTGTAGCACATTTTCATACAAAGGATATAATTCAAAGTGTGTTACAGGCAAAGAAAAACATTTAAATTAGATAAAAATAATAAATAGTATACAACAAAAAAAAATTTTATGCACACTTAAATAAGACAGATATGTAATTAAGAAAAGCATAGTCCTTAAATATAGAATTATTTTTAAGTCTCTGAATGTGAGTCTGATGATAAGGTCATGCAACCAGTGTGGGCAGAAAAAAATCTAAAAAGCTCTAATAAAGCTGCATAAAAAAGCAAAATCTGCAGGAGTTCCAGGACAAAAGAACACCCCCCCCCACTGGGCATTCTACCTAACATAAATGTTCTTAAGTAGTTTTTTATTGTTTTTTTTAAGCTTCGTCTAAGAAAATTCGACGCATTGGGTTCTTGTGGCAAGTTGGGGCATCCACTTCAATTCACTTCTTACAGGCAGCTGTAAACAACATTTATTTATATAGCACATTTTCATACAAAAAAATGTAGCTCAAAGTGCTTTACATAATGAAGAATAGAAAAATAAAAGACACAGTAAGAAAATAAAATAAGTCAACATTAATTAACATAGAATAAGAGTAAGGTCCGATGGCCAGGGTGGACAGAAAAACAAAAAAAAACTCCAGACGGCTGGAGAAAAAAATAAAATCTGCAGGGATTCCAGACCATGAGACCACCCAGTCCCCTCCGGACTTTGACTCAGGAGGTGGTGGTGCAGAATGTAACCACAGAAGAATCGGGGGGGAAAAAAGCCTGAAAAATAAAGATTAATGATGTCTGCAGATTAATTGAAGAGTATGCTAATTCCATGCATGTCTAGTTTATTAAGGGAAGAACTAATATGTTGATACAAAAGGCCAAATTAAAACAACTGATCTTAGGAGTTTTTATTAAATGATCAATGGTGTTAGTCTGCCATATGTCTGTTGGTAATGTATTCCATATTTTTGGAACATAACAGTATAAGGCAGCCTCACCACTTCTTTTATGCCTGGTCTTGGAACAATAAGAAGACCTCTATTAGTAGACCTCTGGTTATGACTTGGAATGTTGGGCAATAGGCACTCCAAAATATAGGATGATTATTTAATGCTTTATATACCATTGGTAGTATTTTAAAGTCAATTCTAGAGGATACAGGTCACCAAAGTAATAATGCTGAAACTGGTGAGATGTGCTCAGATTTTCTTTTTTCCGACTAAGATTCTTGCTGCTGCATTTTGTATTAACTGCATTCGATTGATTTCTTTCTTAGGTAGACCAGCTACTGTAGGGAGTGCATTGTAATAATCTGGGGATCTAAAAATGATTGCGTGAATTAATTTCTCAGCATGTTGCAATGTTATAAGAGGTCAAATTTTTGCAGTGTTTCTTAAATGGAAATTACAGTCTTATAAATATGGTTAATATGTTATTTAAAGTTTATGTCAGAATCCAAGATTGCACCTGATTTCTTTCCTTCTGCCTTGACTGTTTATGCTAAGGGATCAAGTTTATTTTGTATCCCCCTCATTATTTTCACTTTTACTAACAACTAAGATCTAATGTTTTTCCTTATCTAGTTTCCTTATACAGGAGAAATGACTTGTATGTGTTTGGGACATGGGAGGAAAACTAAAATACCCTGCACAAGCATGGGGAGAACATTTAGACTCCACAAAGACAGTGGCTGTGCTGGACTCTCAACCCAGAACTGTAAAACAGCACCACTAACCACTGTGCCACCATACTAGTGCACCTTTATATAATTAACACAATGGCAATATGCTTTACAACTACAGTGACCTCTCCTCGATCGTGGGGGTTGTGTTCCAGAACCCCCCACGAAAAGTAAAAACCATACTTTTATATTGTCACGCATGGTTCACACATTTGCACAGGAGGTTGTAGAGACAGGTACTTTAGAACACGGCAAACAAACATTTGTCTCTTTTTAAAAAGTTTAAACTGTGCTCCATGACAAGACAGAGATGGCAGTTCCATCTCACAATTAAAAGAATGCAAACATATCTTCCTCTTCAAAGGAGTGTGCGCCAAGAGCAGAGAATGTCAGAGACAGAGAGAGAGAAAAGCAAACAATCAAAAATCAATAGGGCTGTTCGGGCTTTTAAGTATGCGAAGAACCGCCGGACAAAGCAGCTGCAAGGACAGGAGCAATGTGAAGGTAGTCTTTCAGCATTTTTTAGAGGAGCGTCCGTATCCTCTAGGCCAGTGTGCGAACAGCCCCTCTGCTCACACCCCCTCCGTCAGGAGCAGAGAATGTCAGAGAGTGAGAGAGAAAAGCAAACAATCAAAAATCAATGCGTGCTGTTCAGGCTTTTAAGTATGCGAAGCACCACGTGGGAAGCATATCGTATATCATTGAGGAGTTTTATTTAATACGTAATACATGCTCTGATTGGGTAGCTTCTCAGCCATCCTCCAATAGCATCCCTTGTATGAAATCAACTGGGCAAACCAACTGAGGAAGCATGTACCATAAATTAAAAGACCCATTGTCCGCAGAAATCTGTGAACCAACGAAAAATCTGTGATATATACTGTATTTAGATATGTTTACATATAAAATCTGCGATGGAGTGAAGCCGCGAAAGTCGAAGCTCGATATAGTGAGGGATCACTGTATACTTTTTCACATTTACTTTCAAAATTGGAGATTAGGTAAATTAAGTGACGTATTTAAGATCACAAAGTAATATGGATTAAACCAGAAGCATTTTGTTTTAAGGTCCACTGACTTATCCACTATACCACACTTTCTGCCTGATGTGTAACAGTATAATGTATTTGACTGTAAACCATCTCTGCAAGTTTTATTCCAGTTAAATACTGACTGGCATGCTTTATTTACTTTTCTAATGAAGTAGGTCTTGTGGGTGTAGGTAATGGGGTCGACATATGCCCTGAAATTGATACCATTTATTTATTTATTTATTTATTTATTGAGCTTTCTCAATATAATAGCTGTTCCTTCAGTCCTAAATGCAAACTTTGTGATTCTGATTCTTGACTGCCTCTGCAATGATTTGCACTGGGTACCAATGAAGCAGCTGGATTATCCGGCTGGAACGACTCCCAGATGAACTGATTTCATCCTGGGAAAGACCTTGCCATTTTTTTGTTCTTCTCCTATTGGAACCTTAATGAACCGTCAAAATCAACAGGAAATACAAAATAAATAAAATCTGATAATATTTCTTTTCTTCTTCTTGAGTTAAAATACACACACACACACACAAGTGTGCCTCTTTTTTCTTATCTTCAATTGAATTTGTCTTGGTTTGAATTTATTATGTTATTTTTACAGGGGAACACATATGGCATGCCTTCAAATTAAAAAATGATGTTACTACTCATCTGAGATGGGATAGACTGTCATTACTTCATGACCGATCTAGCTTTTCTTCTTGCAAAGGCCTTTGCTTAAATGTAACCCTAAATTTGCATATACTGATTTTGGAATTAGAGGGATTTATTAAAATCCATTAATTCTTCCACTTATTATCAAAGCTGCTTAAGCTAGTTTAGAATTGGATGGGCAGTAGCCTATCATGACAACAAACCATGCACTGGATACAGTAATGCCTACAACTGCACTGACTTCTACAGGACCAATAAGGAGATGCAAACATCATGCGGTCAATGTTTGGTCTGGCACTACAAAGTCCAAAAGTCTAGGAATGTGAGGCGAAAGTACTAACCATTACACAACCTTGCCACAATCTATTAAATAATTCAATTGAAATATGGTGGTAAGAAGCAGTGGCTAACTGTCCACAACAAACAGGCTTCCATCCATTTCAAAGCTGTTTAAATCATTTGTTTGTCCCCCTAAATAAACAAGGAATCTAGATAATAATAATTCCTGTCACTCGTACAAGGAACATGGTATCTTTAAAATGATTGTAGGTAAAAGTAGGAGTTTGTCTCTGACCATTGTGATAAAGAAGAGTCTTCACAAAATAGAAAAAGGTTGGGATCGTCCCCATATATTGTCGTCCAGACAATTGAAATAAAGAAAGCGATTCAGAATGACTTTGCAGTACAAAATGAATGATTTACTGTAGACAAGATGGCATTTATATAACAGAATGTATGATGGGAGAGGAAATGGTTGGCAGGAAGTGACAATTAGAAGCGGGAACACGGAACCAGCGTCATCAGGAGTAGACAGAATTAATGGATTGTGGAACCGGAAGTGACGTCATTGGAGTGGACCGGAAGTGATGTCATCACGGCAATTTTGAAGCCGGAAATGGAGAAGTTTTATTTTTCTTCCAGTTTTCTGCAGGTAGAAAGAGATTCAGGTAAGTACCACGTGATAGTCCCTTGTCTTGCGAGATGTCACTCACCATTAGGCTCTTTGACTGTCTCCAACTCACACGTGTGTGACACCATATAATAGGAGGTGATCAAAATGTTTAAATTCTGTGGCTTGGATGGGTATCTTTGACACCTTTGCTGCCGCAATTACTATTGTTTCATGGCACTTGCACCTGTCACTATGAAGTATATCGAGTGGCTAATTATAAGGCACATTAAAACTGTTATTGCAACCTCACATGACCTTTTCCAGTTTGCTTATTGCTCCAAGTGGTCCACTGAGGATGTAATCTCCTATGCTATCCCACCTAGCTAAAAAGGACATTGATACAAGGTTGCTGTTCAAATCAGAATCTGAAATCAGTTCAGCATTCAAGGCTGTTATCCCTCAGAAGTTGATAGGGAAGCTAAATAATGCTGGTCTTTAAGACTTGTTTTTGCAATTGGATTCTGAACTTCCTGACTAACACACCACAGACAGCATTGGAGGTAATATCGCCAGCATCACCGGCCTGGTCACTGGCATACCTCAGGGATGTGTGCTCAGTCCAGTTCTGGGTGGCAAAATGTAGAAATATCATCATCGACTTTGTTGATGACACAACATAAAGACTGTAAGTATTTCAGCTAGTGAACTGATGCAAGAGCAACAATCTGTGCCTCAATACAGACAAAACAAAAAAGTATACATCTCAGTATTTTAATTATTCAGGAGCTGTAATATCACAAATGTAATGGATTCTGTGTTCTGTCGGAGGAAAAGAAAGCCTGTTTAATAGGCACATAGTGATTCACGCACATAGAGCACATAGAAGATCAAATACAAAACAAAGCATTTAACATGCTACTTTAGTTACGATGGGATTTGAGAAACTAGTAAATTAAAAGATTTTAATATGAAGTTTATGATGTTCTACTTTAATAACAAAATAAACTACGTGATTAAAGTGGAAATTTAGAGATTAAAGTTGACATTTTGTGCTTTTTTTCCCACTGTATGCCTATTTTTTTTTTCTCTGTACCCTAATAAGCATTCATATGACATTCAGATGGTGGGCCATGACTCGCCTTTCACAGCGACTTTGATATCTGACAACTTCTTTTTTTTTATTTCGGGCACTGTGCGACTTTGTGATCTTGAGCTTTCGAGTTTTTCTGACACACTATGTCACTCAATCAACTTCCTTTTGTTGTTTATACCACTGTTTAAATCAACAAATAGTATGTTTTTCCTTGCCTCCACTTGGTATTCGCTGAAATTCTTCTATTCCGCCCCCCGCCGTGCTTTTGCCATTGCCTTTTCACAGAATGCTGAACTTATATTATTTATATGTTATGTTATTTATATTGATTTGCATATTCAAAGAGGCGTAGTTCTGGGAGGAGATGGGACGGGACAGCAGGAGCGTGCACATGCGTTACTTTTCACGCTGACCGGGATTTATGTAGAGGAAGAACGTGGAAGTTGGCGTTCATATAGATTTATGCTTCTGGATTTTTTTGTGCGTATGCACATTTTCGCTTTTGTCCATATGCCATGTTATAGTGTGAATTCTTATGCATAATTATTATTATTATGTTTCTGTCCACCCTGGTCATCGGACCTTACTCTTATTCTATATTAATTAATGTTGACTTATTTTATTTTCTTACTGTGTCTTTTATTTTTCTATTCTTCATTTTGTAAAGCACTTTGACCTACATTTTTTTGTATGAAAATGTGCTATATAAATAAATGTTGTTGTTGTTGATGAGGCCCCTAGTGTTTTTTAAGAAAATATTAGGTGGCTTCGCCGCCTACTTGCTTCATTCGTCAACACCCGTTTTTGTTTTTCTGGATACACACATTTTTTGTTTGAATTGTTGCTATTTCATTAGTTTCACTTTTATTTCAGAACTTCTGTAAAAACAATATTTGGAATCTTTCAAGTCCCAATGTGCTGAATCTTTTTAATGAGGTCAGTGAGATGTGTTTAATGACTTTGTACCATAATTTAGGATAGGTTTCTCTGTTTGGAATTTCAGCACAGACAAAATGATCTACATTATCTTAAACTTCAAAGCCTTACAATATTTACATACTTCTGACATATCACCTATGTCCATACAGTATATTCGATCTCTATTCGCCTTTTCGTTATTTCTCCGAATAATAATTTCTCTTTCTTTGCTCCTAATGTGATCTTTACTTTGTTTGTTTTGACACTGTCATTTTTTTTCTGCTTTCATATTCTGTATCTTGCTCTGCATGTGTTTCTTTGAGTCTTTTGAATTCCAGTTTTCATTATCTCTAACCTGCTCTGCATGTGTTTGGCCCCTTGTTTTTTAACCTCTTTATGACGTTTTACTTTGTTTTCTACTCTGTCTTTTATTTCTGTTCTTGATTTATCCTGCTTTTGTTTCAATGATACCTGGTCCGTGGTGATTACTTTCCCTTTTTTCGAGTAATAATTTCCATTTGTTTGCGCTACTGCGATCTTTACTTTTTTTTTTTTATACTTTCTAATTTTCCTACTTTCATATTCTTTAACTTTCTCCGCATGTGTATCGCGCCAATTTTTTTTTTTTTTTTTAGCCTTTCGAATTCCACTGCTTTCATAATCTCTAACCTGGTCTGCATGTTTATAGCGGCAGTTTCCGGTTTGGACGTGCTTTTTTTTCAATTCCGCTTGTTCCAGGCTGATAATCACTTATCATTACTTTCATAATCTCTAACCTGCTCTGCATGTGTATAGCACCAACGTCTGGATTGGACATGCTTTTTTTCCAATTCCACTTGTTCCGGGCTGCTAATTACTTTCCTTATTTTCTGAATTTGCACCTAGATTATTCTTTTTCTTTTTGGTCTATCCAACGCTTTTGAGTCTGTTTTTTCCACACTGCTTTCTTCTTCGCTTAGTCATCTACGTTTCATTTATAACGTATTGTCCTTATACGATTTATATGTGCTGTGAGCCATGGATCTGTGTGTGCTCAAAGCCAAAACAAGACTTGAGTGTGTTATTGCACGTGGTGTTATTTGGTTGTAAGTAGAGCGTGTCTTGCAAGAATCTCATGTTCTGCGTCATCGTGAGACGGTCCTGGGTCATTCTCTTGGCACAAAGTCTCATGTTTAATGTCCCTGTGAGACGCTCCGTGGCCCATCTGTTTAGTCTCGTGGGTCTTTTAAGCGTCTTCCGTGATCTTAACTGTGAAGATCACGTATCGTCTCCTAGTCATTTCCTCCCACAGGATTTTTTTTTATAATAGAGAGAAATGTTTCTCACTGCAATTTTATTTTAAAGCATAATTGATAGCAAGAACATACATAGCTCTGGATAACTTAATGCAGTACTACAATTGTAGCATCAAACTTACAAACTTGAACTTGAAACTTAATACTTTCTTGCCCTACAAGGCCCCATTTCCAATGAATGCTTGGTGCAAAATATCACACTTATGCATATATACCACTCTCGATGCTATGTTTAGAACAACCTTACCTTAAAACGTCTGTTTTCCTTACATGAAAAACCTCTAAACAGATCTTACCACACTGTTTACCTCTAGGAAACATATTAATTTAGCAGATTTTGGAAAATGATTATAAAGTAACAGCAATAAGATTGAATATGCTCATTGACCACTCAGTTAACCAATTGTTAACTTATACTAACTGTCCAGGTTGCATAGTGCATAGCACTATGACTGTGGTTACAAATGTATTTCTTTGGTCTTTTCAATGTGCAATTTTATGGTATGTCAGGAAGGTTTTATTTTTTTATGAACTCACAGACTACAGTCTATGTTTATATGGTTGCTAAAGAAGCTGTTGGCATGACCCATATTTTCATGTCAGTTTTCAATGAAAAGTGCATACATTAAAAAATTAAAGATTAATCACTTAAATAGATTACAGAAAATGTTTTAAAATTTAAAACACATTTAAGAATTTTATGATATAAACTGTCAACAAATGCATTAAAACATCCAGGTGTTAGAGACATAACAAATTTCATTATGCCATACAATAGAAAAATTACTTTAATAATTCAAACATATACAGTAAAATAAACAGTCAGTCAGTCATTACCCAACCCGCTATATCCTAACACAGGGTCATGGGGGTCTGGAGCCAATCCCAGGCTGCACAGGGTGCAGTAAAATAAACATGATATATAAAAGTATTTTTATACCTTTACACTTTTGTAGTGTGTGTATAAAAACTATTTATATGTATAAATCTCAACAAACAATTTTCAAAATATTAAGTTCTTTAAAATGAAGACTTCATAAAAGATTTCATTCTTGTACAGGTCACTGTTAATACCACTAATTAAGATGTTTAAAATATGTTCATTCACCTTATGTTGTTGTGTGATTAATGCATATTTAATGTATTGTTTCTATGGCCTATGTAGCATTATTGTTGTGGGTGGGCATGGTTGTACATGTCACCAGTTACAGACTGGCACCCTCTCCACAGCTAATTCCCTGCTAGTGCCATGAAAGACTAAGGCAATAGTTGGATTGTATATGTGCTCCCCATCTTCTGTCCATAATCCTAGAATTGGATTAACTACGCTCAAGAATGTGTTGCCATACACAGTTTTGTTACAGATAGGATTAGAGGGAATGAGAACATTTGCAAATTCCCACATTAGTTTAATCATTACACTTATAAAAAGTAAACAAAGAAACATACACAGTTAATTACATAACATCTTATACAGAACACTGTATGACATAGTAGTATTTAAAAAATGGTTAATGCGGTGTAGATATGAACAAAGTTGATTACTGATTACATCGATTTCATGTGACCTTGGAAGCTGTAACTACAGTGTTGGTGCTGTATTTTTAGTGCTACTTCCTCACAGCTCTCGGGTGCTGGCTTTGGTGACCCATTGTCAGTTTGTGTGTTTTCTGGGGTTACTTACCTCCTAAAACCCCACATGCTCTGGTAACTGGAGTCCTAGAACTGGACAGTTGTGGATGTGCAAGTTTAAAATTGTGTTAGGTTTCAAAATCGATCAATGAATGGCTTACTTTTTCAGTGCACAGAAAACTATTTGCAGAACATACCTCCTCTGCATGTCTCACACCATCATGTTTGGAATTTTTGTGTATGTGCAGTTTTTCTAATGTAGATGAAGATGCATAACATGGACAAGGAATGCATAGATGTGTGCATTCACTGCCGGGGTTTTTATGGCACAATTTACCAGAATACTAAAGAAACACATAGTGATAATTAAATAAATTACAGCAATAGCAGTGGCTTGATTTTAAAACAGAAAAGACATTAATACAAAATGTGCCACTAGCGTAAACTGGATACATTACATTGTTTGTTCTGTGGGAAGCTGCCCCTTTGCCACCTAGTGTAACCTTAGCTGGAAGAGAATATTGCTGCCATAAGTCATAATGGCAAAGCCTGAGCAGTGAACAGCAGGGCAGAAACAGAGAAGTGCCCTCCCGATAATCGATGTTAATCTGTGCTCTCTGAATGACATTTGGCAAATACAAGCAAGTCGATAACACAAGTGAATTTACAGCTTGGTGAATAATTTATACATTCAATTTAATCTATTGACTTCTTTTCTTGCCATTCTTTTTATATAGTCAGTTTGACTTTATTAAACAAATGAAGGTTATTTGTTGTTACATTCATTTACCATAAAATATGAAATAAACAAATAGCATTTAAGCATTAAAGTGCATGCCTTGGTATTTCTGATATTATATAAACCAGAATTTTTCATTAAAGAGTCACAAGAAATCAAAGTCAATTCTCTCAGTGTAAGGACTAATTTAGGAATCAGTACTAAATGTGATGCCATTTCGTTGCAGGATGCATTCTCACACATACCCTTGTTAGCCTGATTTAGTTTTCAGTTAAGGTAAAATAAAAATATTAGTTCAGTGGGACTACTTTGGATTATAATGAGAAAGTAGGGAGAACATATAGAGCTCCACAGACAAGGGTAGAACCGAATTTGTGCTAAACCCAGGAGGAATGTGATAGCACCTCAGACCCCCCTGTGTAACCCTGTCCTGAAAACATTTAGTCTTTAATTTCCAGGGTATGGAAATGCCTTAACCTTTTTTCGGTGTGAACAAACTACTAACATAGTCTACTTTTCGTTCATGTTAGACAGTTAGAGAATATTGTGCTTAATAATGGAAGCAAAAACACACAGTAGGTGCCCACTAAGAATGGGACACCAGTCCTTCACAGGCCACATTCACCTACAGCCAGACATTCATAAACACACACACACACGCACACACACTGGAGCGATTTAGTGACTTCAGACAGTCTGCCAACATGGCACTGAAGAGTGGAATCAGCTTTTATTCTAAATGGTTAGGATGGTCTATGTGTATATAATCAATATGATTTATTTATGTTTATTGGCACTATAATATGATTTAATCCTGTTGTGTCACAGCTCCAGGAACTCATTCCAAGTGATACAGCTCTCAGTGTGTAGTACCTATACTCACGCTGTATCTGGACATATTTTTCTCTAGGTAGGCCTGTTTCTTCCTAAATCTTCCACACTTGCAGGTTAGGCACATTGGCAGTTCTAACTGGCCCATATGTAAGTGGCAGTGGATGTAAGATCTAGAGTGCTCTATAATGGACTGACACTCTGCCTTTCTCACAGTGCAGCAACATTATTTCCACCCTCAGCAATCATCATAATAAGTTTCACAGAGTGGATGAACAAGTAAATTAATGTATATAGTTTTTTATTTTGTACACAGTGTGTAGTAGTAGTGTAGTAGTAATAAATTCTTATATACCAGGTCTGCTTTCGACAAAGGACTGATCTAACAATTTGACACATTGTTTAGCGCAAAGTCAACTTTAACCTGATTAATTAATTCATTATATAATGAGTGGGAAACCTCTTCAGTCACCACTAATGTGTAGCATCCACCTGAATGATGTAACACCAACCATTTTTGCGGCAGTTTGCTCACCACACATGAGCTATTAGGTGGTGAAGTGGTGAGAGAGATAGGCAGTTAGAGTGGTGAATAATAAGGGGGCCAGAATGACAAGGCCATAGAGGGCATTTTAACCTGGACATCGAGATACAATCTGCCTTGAGTCTACTGGGTGGTATTAAGACTTGATGGCAGAAGAGAGAGAGAGAAAAGGGAAGAAAAGGAAAGGAAAGCAAAGCAAGGGTGAATGAGATTGAGAAGATAAATGGAGAAATTTGTTTCTATTTAGATTTTGATTTGGTTTGCATGGTTTAGCCTGTTACTCTCTTAATCTATGTAATCCATTGTGTATGCATGACTCACTTTCACTTTCTTCTAGTTGTGTTTCTTGTGTTGGGGTAGTTTCTTAAGGTTGTTGAAGAGCAGCTTGTTAATAAATATACTGTGTATAGTATGTGACAGCTTACCTTCCTTGGCCCATTGAGTATCCTTGACCATCACATACTATACTGGGTACTCATTTGTTTTGCTTGGTCTTATAATGAACTGGTGCCCTCATGATTGATTCTTTTGTGATCGCCTCAAGCACAATGTGACCCTGAGTTGGAATGAGCAATATCAGAGATAAGACTGACAACATATTATTTTTGGCCTAAACCTGTTAGATAGGGTCGCCTAATTTATCAGAAAATGATAGGAATTTAGTCTTTCTGAAATGCACTAAATTCAGCACTGGGAAGGGCTCTAATCTGTTACTGCATGTATGTGAACATAGACTTAGATGCATATGGGCTGTTACACCATCTCAGTGCAGAGTTTGTTCTTAGTTGCATGTAAAACCCAGGCTGAACCTGTTCACAATGCTCCACCTTCTGTTACTTTTGTACATCTGTGCTACTTGAGTTCTTGTACCACCTCATCTTTGGTTTTCAGAATAAATGAAAAACTCAAAAGGAATAACCTTTAAGACACCCAGAAGTTACTTCTGGACCAAATTGTATGGTTACTTCCAGGGTCAGAAACACTCCAAGAAAGATCTGGAGCCAACAGTACCTGAGCTCCAAGTATTTACATCCCAGTGCCCTCAATTACATTTAAAAGGACAGGTGCCATGGTAAAATTCCAGGTGGCCTGGCCACCATAACAGGCAATGGTGAGTCTTTATTGCCATCTTTTAGGCAGTGGAAATGGGAATATAGATTCAGCTGGTTTTTACCTATAGTCCTAAATTAAGTATCACAATCTGAAACCCTCAGAGTAATTATCACAATGGAATCTGCCGCCTCTGTCTATCCATATTGTCCAAATTGATGCTTTTGGAGCTTTTCTTAAGCTACAGCTCTCATTAGTACCTTCTGCTCTCTGATGCCTTTTTACTGCCTGTTCTGCCCAGGCAATACCCTACTGTCTCCACTAGTCCTTGAAGGAAACTTTCTCAAATATAAGCAGAATGTATCAATTCCACTGAGAAGGCACTTCATACGTGAACCAAACAGGGTTTAAATGGCTGGAAAAATGCAGTGCTTTCTTGTACTTCATCGTTTTAATTCTCTAGTTTGTTTGGAAATATAGGTTTTATTTTCTGGTTTCCTACAGAGAGTGAACATATTCCTTGTGAATAATGCAGAATGAATCCTATCTACATGTGGCATAAATCAACCAACAAAGTAGTGCACTAAAGTATGCAGACCACATCAACTGCTAACCAGAGAATATCAGTTTTGGTTGCAAAGATACCTCAATGTGCTATCTACACTAAAAAAGGCACATCTGCATGTATAAGAAAGAGACACTACCAAAAACTGATATCCAAGGAGACAAGAAGACATGGTAAATTCTCCCAGTTCATATTTATTGGACAATATGACTCTATACGGTGATATTTCCATGAATCCTTACATTCTGCAAGCACGTTTTTCTATTAGGATTATTAGGATAGCTAGTTATGACCAGGAATCAGTATATTACCCAAAATGGGACACCAGTTTGTCAAAGGCCAGAGAGTTAATATACTTCTTTTTACAAACCTGAAGGATCTTGTCTTTATCTAAGATTTGAATAGATACACATTATGAATCCCATGGGAAATTCAAATGCATACAAAAGCAAAAACATAAAAAACAAGAATACATACTCACAGGACAGATCCCCTCCTGATTATGCTCTACACAAGACTTCCAGCACAATATCAGCACTTGCCATCTACAGAAATTCTCAGATGCAGATCACATTAACAGGGAGAATCAATACTGTTAAGAAGAATATCATTTCCCAAGCTTCCTTTTCTATTTCAGAGCATCCATGTATACATTAACAAATCATCCTTTAAGAAGTTAGATTCAATTATAACCTCACTTATCCGGAATTCGAGATGTCCATGTATTCATAACATAACACTTCAAAGACCAAAAGCAGAAGATGGCATGGCACTATCTAACTTTTAATTTTACTTCTGTGCAGCAAATATACTATAAAGCTATAAAGTCCTGGAAATTGACACAAATAGATGAATATATACAAGCCTGGTCTGCAATTAAAATGAAATCTTGCTGTACTTCTTTGTATGCCCTGCTTTGTTCCCCAGTAAAAACTAATTATTGTCAATATACCAACAATTTAGTTGTCAGAATATGGAACCAATGCAGGATGCACTTTAAGACAGAGAAGCTTTCATCTGTTGCACTTCTACATGGTAATAACTTTTTTTAACCCTTTCAAACCTACACTGTATTTAATGTTTGGAAAACATCCAGGATTAAAGCACTTAGAAAACTGTATATAGATAATGTTTTTGCATCTTTTGAACAATCATGTTTCAAATTTAACTACTCAGCATCACAGTTTTTCCTCTTCTTTCAAATTGGAAATTTTGCTAAAAAGAACCTACCAAATTTTCCATACCTCTCACCCATTTCTATTTAGGAAGAAATACTAATCAGACTCAGAAAGCATCTCAACAATATATAAACATTTTAAAGTCTCTTCTTTTTAAAGATCCTGGTGTACGGTTAGGAAAGGACCTTTCACTTAATATCTCAAAGGAGTGGAAGGCAGCTATGCATAGAATACACTCTAGCTCCATATGCACAAAGCATTCAAATCATTTAACCTAATATATTTTGGCAATCACATTTATCTCATTTAAAATTGTTCCAAATTTATCCAGGGCAACAATCGTTGTAATCTAGCTGCAGCCTCACTGGGGCACATGTCTTGGGAGTGAACAAAATTAACATCATGTTGGTGTCACAATCACTCCAAACCCATTTACAGTTGTGTTTGGTGTACTCCCAGGTGGGCTTAAAGTGGAGAAGGACAACTTAATTGTAATTGCCTATACCACACTACTAATACACAAAACGTATCCTGCTTAACTGGAACAATTCCAACCCAACTTTTATAAGTCGGGGGTAACTGATGTTCTGTACTATTTGAAATTGGAAAAAATCAGATTCTAGCTAAGGAGAACTGTTTAAAACTTTTTTTAAAAAATGGACAAGATCTAATTTTAATAACATTTTAGAATAAGCATTTATATTGGGGAAAAGGAAATTGTCCCTTTTTTTTTGCCCATGCTGTTGGCTTTCTGCCTCTACTCTCTTTCAGATGGGAGTTGAATTCTATTTTGTTAAGTTCAGCTTGATTGTATGGATTGTTACTTTCCTGCAATAAAATTGAAAAAAGATTTCATCAGTAATGGAGAGGAGTCAGAGTACAGGAAAGTCATGGAGCACTTTGTCTTATAGTGCAGGGACAACAGCCTGCAACTCAACATCAACAAGACAAATGAGACAAATGATGGCCTTGCCAGGTGCCAAGAGCATCTGAGAACAGTCTCCATTCAGGGGGAGGATGTAGAAGTGGTACAGAGCTCCAAGTACCCGAGGATCCACATAAGACTGGTCTGACGACCTCATTGTAGGCCATGCAGATTGCAGTACAGATTCTGTAAGTTCTCAGCTTGCACACAGAGGCTAGCAGTTTTGGGGGCGGACTGGACTGACAAGAATGAGTAAAACCTGACCTGTTGAAGGACTAATTCATTTCATTAGCTCGTTTCTTGTTCCTTTCCTCTGCATGTTTTACACCCTTCTTGTAGCCAGTGATAGCCCTCATCCCGTTCCACATTTCCTTCATTTTGTTTTTTTGTATCTTAACAGTTATTTGTGTTTTGCCTAATCCATGTTTTTCTGTTTGTTTAATTCTAAACTCTTTTCTGATCTTTATTCCAGATCAATGTACCAACATTTTCATAGTTTTTTCTCTCGCTGTCTGTTTCAAATTTCTGAATTGTTCTCTGAATTGTGGGTGGTGGTTGCCATTTTCATCAAATGACAGAGTTAAAAACCATAACAGCAGAGTCTTGGGCTGAATGACTGGGTAGAGTCTGCATGTTCTCCCTGTGGCTTTTTCCAGATACTGTGCTTCCGTGTCACATTCCATAATACTAATATTTTTAGGTTAAATGTTAGAGTTTACTGTCATTTGTATGCAATACAGTGAGAATCTTTCTTGTTTGTCTACTGCACATTCATGTCAGTAGTATTTTAAAAACAGACAATAAATACAACGTCAAATGATTTTAACAGGTACACTATACTGCCGAGTAGTCTTCTGACCTAAGGATAAACGCTGTTCCTGAATCTACTAGTGCATATGTGAAGATCCTGTACTTTATGTCAGAATAAGAAAGGAGGAAAAGAAGTCTGTGCAGGATGGATGAAATCTTTTAGAATTGACAAACTTCATTATTATTTAGCCTAGTGTGAGTCTGGGTTACGTGTGCTAAGTGAGCCTTAACTTGGACATGTGTCTCAGGCAGGAATTATGAATCTGGGGTAACATTTAGCTATTTTTTAGACACACTCCTAAAATGTGTGGATATATAATGATATATGTATTTATGCACAATATTATATATACTGTATTATTGCTGCTCCTGAAGTGTTTAGGTAAGAGGCATCACTTCTTCTTAGAGAGATGGTCATGTCATGCATATTTCTAAAGGCTATTTCTCCTGCAGAGTTAACTACTACTCTGCGGTTTAAGATCTTACGAAACAAATGTAATATGTAAAGGGGAGTTATATGAAAACAGGTTATATCCATGTACTTCTCCTTTACCTAACCTGATCATCTAGTACAGGTTGCTTTGGCCAGTTTAGCACAGTTTTGTGTTTATTTTGCTTCACATGCCCAAAAGAATGCATATCATTTAAAAAATAAATAAAATTTGTCTTTGGAGATGTAGGCGTCTGCTGATGGAATCACTGATTAATACAATGACAGTCTAATATGAGCTTGTAAAGTAATTATTTAAGCAGATAGTGTAAATGTAAAAGACAGGATGCTGTTAACAAGAACCACTGATAGAAATAAAAAAAGAAAAAAAATGTTGTTTCCTCTGTATTTGTCTTTTGACCGACACTCCCTTTCTCAAGCACGTTCCCGTAAATCCTCTTTCTCAGACTCTGTCATTATTTTCGAAGTGGCTTTCTCGCCTCATTTCTGGTTTTATAAGTGTCATCTTTGAAGGCGACTCCCTGAGTGTGCCTTTACTTCTCCTTGTGCGTCTCACACTTGCACCTCCTCATTAGTCGAGACACCAAAGTCCAACTGACCAATCATACCAAAGCACCTTGTCCAATCAGATTGATCTGAGGGACTGGACATGCAGGCATTAATGTTTTATTATATAGCATATTAACTTTGGCAAGCTAAGAACTTAGAAGAATTCTCATCAATGGTGCAATTTACTTCTTTTTTGATTTTATAATAATAATAATTCCATCACGCCTTCTTTTTACTTGAGTTGAGAGACAAATGTGTCTGAAGACTGTGGAACAGTGATTACTGGGAATTCATTAATTTCAGAAACAAAACACTGACTCTCAAGTCCATAAGTGAACTTGTATTCAGTCCTGCACTTTCTTTCACTAAAGTTACTCACCATTTTGTTTTTGACCCCTACCCTTTTTATTTTAACAGTTCTCAATTCTAGTCCCACAACTGCAGCAAGTCGGAAGTGTGGCTCAATCTATAAAGGTTTTGCAGAGTGCTTGCTGAAATTGGGGGACAGCATGACTGAGAATGTCCAGCAGGGAGCTGAGGACACCCAGGAGCTGGACACTGTTTGCAGGTGAGATACTGATCAAATTCACAAAGGGTGGTATATTTATGATCAATGCAGAATTATGTTTTAATCTAGCATTCAATTCAATCACATTAATAAGTGACTCATACAGGTGGACTGTAAGCCGGATAGACCTGGACTATCCAAACATGTAGTGAGTGTTGTCTGGGAACAACTAGCAGATTCCTTTGTTCAGGATGATTTCAACCTTGACCACAGGAAGAGCTTCTGTTACATCTTGGAGTAAGTCAGATCCATTGAATCTGAATGGGCCATGTTTAAGAGTTTGTAATCAGAAGCTTTAGTTGCACTTGTCATTAGGACAACACTAGGATCCACAGGTGGACACCAATGCTCAGGGAAGGGTGTGTCATGTCTTTTGTCCTGTTCATGATTTCGAATCCACATAGGTAAGGATTCAAATTCATCCACTTAAGGGTGCTAAATACTACATCTATACTGCTTGCAGATGATGATGATGTTCTCTTGTCCTCATCAGCCACATCATACATATACATCTGAGGTTGTGGTCTTCTCCCAGAATAGAGTAGCTTGTTCTCATCAAGTGAGGGGTGAACAGATATCACAAGTCGAGGAGTTCAAATGTATCAGTGTCTTTTTTGCAAGGGAGAGAAGAAGTGATTGTGTTATTGACAGGTCCATAGTGGTGAAGCAGGAGTTAGGTCTTCATATTTATAAGTCAGTCTACATTCACATCCTCCTCACAGATGGTCACAAACTATGGATAGTTACTGAAAGGATGAGACTGTCAGTACAATTTACTGAAATGAGGTTGCTGTAAAGGGCTGCTGGGCTCACCTTTCATATCAATCTGAGGAACTCGGGAATACGGTAGGACTTTGTAGTAGAACTCCTGGTTGACTGTTTCAAGAGTAGCCAGTAAAGATGGTTTGTCAGTGTAGTTAGAATAACCCCTTTGCACGTTCCATGGGAGGTGTACAAAGCACAACACACTCAGAGAAGACCAAGAGGCTGTCCATGGACCTACTGAAGTGATTATATCTCTCAGGTGATCAGAGAGCACAAAGGAATTTCATAGGAATGGCTGGAGGAAATTGCTGGGGATAAACAGTGTAAGCATAATAATAATATCATAAAAACATCTGTAATTGTAACAGATCTTTCACAGTTGTTGTAGCTACCTCAAGAGGCAAATGTGATATAACTCGAAAACTATGATGCCCTCAGGAAACTGAAATCATCCCCCTCGAACACCTTAGCCGTATGCCATTTTGTGTTTCAGTATACATCAGTGTACTTCTATTCTGTTTCTGAGCTAGCTCTTCACACACTCAGACAGCCAACCTCACTAATTTGCCCAGATATGATTGTCTCAGTGTATCATGTGATAGACTGGTGTCGTGTTCTCGTCTGATTTCTGCTGTACACCCAGTGCTAAAAGGATAGTCTTTGGCTTTCTGCTGGCCTAGTATGGAGTGAAGGGTTTTGGAAGAAGGAATGAATCTCCTTTGCTCAGACAAACTCGCATAGCAATGTGACAAGAAATAAAGAAAGTTATATTATAGTGTTTCTGAAGAGTCACACTGACTTTAAACTTTAAATATATTTTAAAACAACTGATTGATAAATCAAAGTATTCCAACAGAATCTTCTATAGTTCCTCCTACTGTATTTCTAGTCCCAGGATTATTTGACAGTACATTATAAAATCCACTTTTGAATCAGTACTTATGCTGTCCATTGAATCAAATTTCCAAATTTCTCTTAGTTGCTGTTTTTTCCTACAAGACATCCTTACCTTTTTTATTCATGTACTTGTTTGTCCCTGTGTTACATGCATGTGTGTGTCAGAGTTATGCCTGGAATGAAGTGCTGGATTAAAAATTAATCTTCTGCTGCTCCTGTGGCTTCATAATATATATTGTTCTCTTTTAATAAACCACACAGCCCCTGAATAGCACACTTCAGGTTTTGATTTATAAAAAAGGCTTGTGTACAGTAAGCAGGCACTAGATCAGTGAAGTTGTGTAGACTTGAAAGGTTTTTTTTCCTTTCAATTCTGGGATCTTGTGCATTAAAGCACAAAGGCATTTTCTAATTTGTAGGTTCCTGTTTCTTTATCTCTTGAGGTGTTTTGAAATTAATGACCTATCTTCTTTTATTTTTGTATTTTATATAATGCCTTTTGGAAGCTTCCTCAAAACTAGAATTTACACTGGTGATTGGCAATTGCTAAATGAAACAAGCAGAATGAAATGAAGACAAGGTTAATCGGCTCGTGGGCAATAGTGTATTTAACTGAAAAATGAGCTTGAATCTGTGCCACCTTTCATCCAGAACATTCTCAGCTGTGCTTTTGTTTTAACATCTTTATGGCACATGGGAATGGCTCTCCAGCATGTTTGAAACCTCCTATGTGAATGGAGAGCTTGACAACATAGACAGCATCACTGATGAGAAAAGCTGCACATATATTGGGTCGAGTTTTTAACGACAGTGCTATCCAGAGCGATTGCATGTGTGAGGCCTAGAATGGTTAAAGCAAATCATATCTTGATCTGAGCACTGCAATGTCATTGCCACTCAGTGACCACCATAAAGGTGTAGACTTTGTGACCTAAGTGTACAGTATGACACAGAAAATGAATTGCTCGATTGTTCTTCCCCTGGTCATTGTAATGGGAAATAAAAACAATGGAGGTCAGGTAAACCATAAGACAGAGAAAGAAAGAGAGATAATTTCATCTGTTTAGGTTTCTTGACAGGCACTCACATGATCTGCTGTGTTGAGCTGTATACCTGTATGCTGTCAAATTAAAGACATTTTCACAATTTCCTCTTATCCTTGTTACCAATATCTGCAGGTTCTGGGATGAGTTTCATGCCTGCGTCAATGCAGTTCTTGCTGGCTGTCCAGAAGAGGCAGCAGCTGTCTGGGAGTCACTGAGGCGAGAATCGAAGAAGATGCAATTTTCAGGGAATCTTTATGACATGTGCAGCTACCAAGCCAAATCGTCAACGGGCTTACAGAACACCAATCAAGATGAAACCAATCAGGAATCTCTAAGGGGTACTGGTGACATGTTGGTGCCTACCAAAATTTTTGCACTGTCCTTGGCTGTGCTTTTGATCAGAATCTAGTATGGAGACCATAGATGTAGAGCCTCGTTGGAGAACTCTGTGCCACTGGGCAAATGGACAAATGTTTGGCCACAGTGGACACTTGTTTCTGTTGTGGCCATTTTTCAGGAGAACGATTGTCTATTATAGATTATTGTGTTCAACCTGCAGCTAGAGACCCTCCATTTTTTTTGAAAGCTTCATGTCTTGTAGATGAATTTTCCATTTACATATTTTTGCATACCTGTGTGTTACTGCTGTTTTACCACTGTTACGCAGTAGTGCAACGGATCACAGATTGGCACAACAGATAACATAACACACGTGACAAAGCAGCCTTGAAATTTGAGATGTTAATTGGAATCGGGTTTATTAAATGTCTGTGCTTTAATATTGTTCTTTTACAAAATACTAATTCTCCAACAGTCATAGTTACTTGGGAAAACTGGCTTATCTTCATTGTCTGGAAAACCTAAGAAGCAATACAATTTGGGAGAAAAGCAACTGGCCTTTCATTGCTGTTTTAGTTTCCTGGAGGTCAGTAATGTAAACAACTTTATGGTATTTATTTGGTTAAAGTTCTCTCTGCTTATCTAATATATATCACAGGGGTGAATGAGCGCTTACACCATGCATGTCATTCTGGAATTAAGGATAATCAATTTATTTTTATGTTATTCCATAGGCCCCTAATTAATGCATGTGTGACTCTTTTAATGCAAAGATCTCCCAGCACCTACAGTTCAACAAAGCAAGGGCTATGACTTTAACCTATTTCTTTGCTTACAGTCCATCTTATTTAAATAAATAAGCGTGTAGAAATATAAGGGCCTGTATTGATAGGCTTAGTTTAAGCTACATACTTGATCAAGTGTCTGCTGTTCCTAGCACTCAGTTTCTCATAAGCAATAAGCAACCATTTGAAAGAATGCCTTCACTTAACTTTGGTGACAGTATTGAGAATTTTGAGCCTCTAAGTGTGATCACATCATGAACTTGTACAGTTCAACAGATGTGTTGTTGCTTGTTCATGGCTTGCAGTAGAAGTGCATTTAGTACTGAAGCAAGGAATCAAGTCTTTACACAACAGGTTTTGGGAATCTGAAACAAACTACTAAGACATATAGTTGAAGCAGAAACCTTTGCAACCTTTAAGAAGTATCTGAATGAGATATTGGGAACTATCTTGATGGATTGAATGGTCTCCTCTCATTTGTCAAACATCTTATTTTCTTTAAAGAGTCATGTCAGTCAGTCAGTTAAATAAGTGAATCTGTAAAGGAATTCTGTAACATGTTTAAAAATACATCTTTAAACTCAAAGCAACTCTTAAGCACTTTTATCTCATTAATTTAAATAAATGTAAATGTTAGTGCAGAGGTTATTTTTGCTGCCACATGGTTTTAGAGATTTGGATTCATTTCTTAACCCAACCAACCACTGGCTCTGTGTTGAGTGTGCATGTTCTACCCTACCTCACTGGGTTTTCACCAGTAACTCCCTTTTTCACAAGCCACATACTTGCATCTCATCTGTTTGTCAGACTTCCTTAATCCAATTAATTCTGGGGCAGAATAAAATTTCTTGTTAAGATAATTAGATTTATTGTAATAGAATGTGTGTGTGTGTTATCCAAGACTAGGTCTTGCCTTGCACTAGGAGCCGGTAGGATAAGCTATAGCTCATACTTACCCATGCAATGGAAGGAGCAAGTTCATAAACTTGGTAAATGAATAAATGCAATAGTTTACATCTGCTAAGTATTGCTAAGAGCTGATTTCCCCAGCATTTTCCATTGGCATACACCGAAAAATGGGAGGGTGACCCTATGTGTTCTGTGGTCTTTCTCCATATTACGTAAGACAAAGTTCGGTTTTAAAAAGTAGGTAATTGTTCATATCGCTTGAAGACTGTCCATTCATTTATCCATTATCAGCCCCACTTGAACCAATGTGGGATCATAGGGTGAATTAGCCTTACATGGATTCCAGTTCATTGTGGACCACACTGGGCAAATTTAGTGTCACCACTCAACCCAACTTTCATGTCTTTGGCCAGAAAAACTGGAATAACTGGAGAAAAAAAACTGCACAGGCACTGAAGGAATGCATAAACTCCAAGCTTGTAATTAGCAGACTGGGGTATGAACTAAGGACTCTGAAATGTAAGACAGTAGTTCTTAAAACTGTGCTAGAGTGCTTACTTAAAAAAATATAGAAAATCAGATTTTTTTTGATATGTCTCTCTATTATAATAAAAAAATCTTGGGACGAGATGTGACTTTTTGAGAGACTTTTTGGAATGAAGTCCCATGATATGGAGACTTATAACAAGAGATTCTTTCATGTCACACCATACTTACAACTATTTTCAAACAATACCACGGTCATCTAGCCTCTCAGTCGTGTGAATGCTTTTGGCAGACACACTTCCTGCCTTCTCAGCTCTTATAAATTTTATCAGGACAATAATAGTATACGTTCTACACATGTCAACAACTAAGCGAAGAAGAAAGAGCAGGGACAAACATTCAAAAAAGTCGGGTAATTAGAGATAAACAAACTAAGTTCACTCACTGGCAGTTATACATTGCGTTGTCACGCTGTAAGTCCAAACACAGAATCAAAATGCAATGCAATTTTGAAGAAAAGTTAATTCCAAATATTGTTTTTACTGAAGTTTTAAAGTAAAAGTGAAAATAATGCATATGTAACAATTCCCATTAAAATAATTTCTTTAAATTGTATATCCAGTTAAGCAAACCCAGGGGTGGGCAAGCGAAGCGAGCAGGGGGCAGAGCCCCCTAGTATTAAAATTAAGAAAAACACTCTGTGAGTGTAGCTTATTTTAGCTCCAAACTAACAGATGACCCAAACCCTGGAACTGGGCAAATGTTTATGTGCCATAAAGCAAGATTTTGAAAAAGTTAGTATAATTTAGAAAGAAAAAAGGCAAGCAGTTAGATCAGTTGGAAAACCTGAATGATTAGATTGTGGTGTATGCGTGAGGTTTCTTGCACAGGACCCGCTCCCTTCAACAGCTGACCCCAGGATTGTCTTTCTTTCTCTTCTTGATGCTGCAATGGACCAAATGGCTTTAGCTAGTGAATAGATGTACAAGTAGTGCCATCATTTGGCTTAATTTTCTAGTTTTCTCTTTTCTAGTTCATCCATTAGTATGCCTGCTTCACCCACAATGAACATCCTGGGAGATCTCCATGATCCTGACCTCTGCTAAAATTCACATCAATAAAACAAATGAAAAAGCAGATTAAGGAATTTGTACTCTATTAATAAGGTATGACTCTAATAATGAAACCAAGATGAAGTAAATTAGCAGGACCACCATGGCAGAGCCATTCCAGATGGAACTTCCAGCCGTTGTTATTAACTCTGAAATTGTCTGTTTTCAGAGACCCAAGGGTACCACTTCATGATGCATTCCTGGATTTCCAGGCATGACACAAGAGAAGGTAAATGACCAACTTGAGTAAATAACAAAGACTGTTACTAGCCAATAAAGTGAAACTGACTGCTCGTCAAACCTCCTAATTGGACTTTTAGGCAGGGATTTTAAAAAACACATCTTGGCACCTTCAGCATCAACTACCCATGTGGGCATTTAAAATTTCTGTGATTGAGGACATGAAGATGTGGCCATTGGCAGGACTCTATGACAGCCACCAGAAATGAAATCACAAACAGTATTTTTAACAATTCAGTGCATCCTTATTTTAATCTTTAACAAATCTTTTCACTCTGTGTTGGCATCATTTTAAATGTAATAAGCTGTCTTATAAGCTTTCTAGGGTTTTAAGTGTGGTAGAAATCTTGCATGATCTGTAGCCTTTCAGAGAAATAAGTATATGTCATTGCATAAGCTGCAGTGAAGCAGGGGTCTGGACATCTGTGATGAAGTACTGATACAGGATAAAACTCAGAGCACAATGGCTTCCTAAGATTTTTGGCTTAATTTTCCAAGTTCATTTTTAATGCAAATTGCTATTGAATGCTTTGGGATAAGATTTTGTTTTACATGTTTTATTGATTTTAATTAGAAACTGATAATAATCCAACCAGTCAAATGAAACCTAACAAGTCAAAGCAAAATTCACCCCTCAGCCAAGAGAAAGAGAGAAAAGCCAGCAACCAAAATTGATTAAGCTATAAATTATTAGTCAGGCACTAACAACTTTTGATGAGTTTATACATTTATGGGACTGTTCTTCTATTTAGTTTTTATCATCTCTGTCTTTGAAAATCACTTGGAAGGTTTACTCTGAAAAATGTGCAGAACTATGGAGGCCATGGAGTACTCTGAAGGTGTGTAAAGGTCCATTCGGGGACGTACGTGGCTGTCCAGTGAAAGATGCAACAAAGTTTTTCCTCGTGATGCCCAATGCCCTGCAAGTACCAAGTGGAGTGAGGCCACAGAATGGAAGCTTTTGATTGGATACAATAGAAAATAAAAAGTTTGATGATATACAGTGCCTTGCAAAAGTATTACAAATATATTCAACCATTTTTTCACATAAATAATTCTCACAAACTAGGATTTTGGTCACGATGATTTGGATTTTTAAATCAAGCACATTAAACTATTAGAAAATGAATTTCAACAAATACTTCTCCCAGTTTTTAAGCACCTCTCACAGCTATTGTAGCAAGTAGTCTCTTTTAAAATCTGAAAATAGTTTTGGGGGCTGAATAGTTTTTCAAGGCACTGTAGGTCTGATCGTCAATCACTGGACATGGATTATAACAATCCTGACATGATGTAGTTGGTGGTGGGTTATCACTTTATGTTGAATTTCTAAACTATCCTGCAATCCGTAATTAGCAGGAGTTTCGATCATACTGATGTTAAAAATGGAACAGACCCCACACATAACAACAGATTCCAATTTTTTCCCCATTGTTAGTGTACTTCACATATTCACTAGATGATTATATCAACATACAACATCACACTTCAACAGACTTGCACGATTCGCAGCTCAATGAACCTGAAATCTTAAAGGAATTCCTGTGAACAAAACATGACTTTTTCGCTGCCGTTTTTAAATACATTCTGCTCGTCTCCCATTAGCTACTCATCTTCCCCACATGACTTCTTCATGTATTGCAAGTTGAAAACTTGGTGTTCCCTGACATACTTACAGGATTTGGAGTCATAAATGCTGCACATGTTTATTGGCTCTGATTGGCTGGAGAATAAATCATGGAAGTTAAGTTTAATCACTGGGTACCTCGCATGACGATATAATGTGGGACGAGAACTGCTTCGGACCTTCTGTGATTGTGGCACAGGTTGAACCTGGTCCACAGTCACGCCAATTATCATGTAATGCATGCCTAGCAGGAGTTGGGGACTGAAATGGCTCAATCATTTTGTCATTGTGACAGTTATTAACCCATGTAGGACAGCCGAATTTGCATTTAAGTAAGTTTTGACTACCGAACGTCTGGCTTTGATCCATACAGCAGTCAACGTGATCTCCCGGTTTCTAATCCGGACCAGACTCTTCATGTATTCAGTCTGTAAAGTTGAGTAAAGATTAAAGCTGAGAGGTAACAAGAAGATAAAAAGTGAGACGATTGTTCAGAGTTTGTCGGGGAGCGGTGGGTGATCAGGCAAACATTTACTGCAACTCTGTTACATTTTGTGTTTTAAGTTCTGTGAAAAATTTGATTGTAAAGAAAAATATATGTACATATATACAGTATAATTATGAATAAAGACAAAATTTACTTTAAATTGAGTTTTATGTTCATTGTTTTCTGTTGATAAAGAAATGGCATGACCGCAAATTATCAGGTTGTTGTTTCTATGAAAACTTTCTAAACTCTTTAATCACATGGCAATTGCAGCGTGTGCTCTTTAATAAAGTGTTTGAGATTTCTTTTTTTTAGTGCATTCATTTTTGGTTAGATGGCACAATAGTTAACCCTGCTAACTCGTTGCTCTGCAGGCCTGGTTTTGTCTGTCTGGGTTGTCCTCCCGTACCCCAAAGACATGAAGGTTAGAGTAATGGGTGAAACTGCCTCGGTGTTTGTGACTGAACCCTGCAAATCCCACCAGGCCTTGTTTTAGGGCTTATTTCTTATCCAGCTCTTGAAATCTTGAACAGAATGAAGCTGTTTTAAAAATAAACTGGTGTAGACTCTCATCCTAAAATCTGTTCAAGATAATCTGTCAAACATCCAAAGTGGAGTTAGCATGGAGTCTACTGTGATTAATATGCTGGGTCTGGATGGTAAAATATGAAGCTGATAGTTTTTTTGGAAAATGTTAAGACATTTCAGAGAAAAAGAAATAATCTTACCTTAAATGAATAAAGCTTAATCCATCCATCCATTATCCAACCCGCTATATCCTAACACAGGAGCAAATCCCAGCCAGCACAGGGCGTAAGGCAGTAATAAATCCCAGGCAGGGCGCCAGCCCACCGCAGGGCACACACACACCAAGCACACACTAGGAACAATTTAGGATCGCCAATGCACCTAATCTGCATGTCTTTGGACTGCGGGAGGAAATCCACGTAGACACAGGGATAACAGGCAGACTTCACGCAGAGAGGACCCGGGAACCCAACTCAGGTCTCCTATACTGCGAGGCAGCAGCGTAACCACTGCGCCACCGTGCCGCCCTAAAGCTTAATCATGCTCATTAAAGATATTTAAAAATTGAACTATAAACCGTGATGTGAAACGTTAGTATAAGCTGTAAAATAAGAGCAGGTTTAATTAATGCAGTCCTGGTTGTTGTGGGGATTCAGCGCCCTTGCTGCTGCTTTGTAAGTGGCTTGGATTTGGAAGCCCTTCTAGAAAACTCCATCCTGTCTCTGTACCTTCCTATGGCAAGGGATGAAAAGAACAACTCATGAAAGCCGTATAAATGTCACAGAAGCAGAGATTTCAAGAGATGTGAACTAAGCGGGTGGAGATGATATTTAGAGGGGAGCTATCTGTCATTTAAGTACAATGTTATAATCTGAGTGCTGTGTAGGTCTGATGTGGATGCTAAGAATGAGAAGCTCAGGAGAACTTCAGTTTTGGGAAGGCAGCTCAGGATGGCACCTTGTAGGCATACTCACCAAGGGGGCACTGCAGCACCTCCAGTTATGTTACAGCCAAAGGTCTAGGTTCTGAAACGGTGCCCACTAACACAAGCCTTAGTGTGAAACTGAAACTACAGGATAGCTGGAAGAAATAATTACAAGAAAGAAAGAACTGCATATATGCAACCAGAGATGCTGAATATAAGCCTCTTCTATACGGAAAAAGAGCAGTTCATTTTAAGACAGTCTCATGGGCAAGTTCACTAAAAAATAAAACCTTTATTCACCATATATAATTTCTTGTATTAGAAATGTGTCATTTTTCCCATACTCCAATTGACTCTCCAGAGCAGTTGCAGGTTAAGGTCTTGCTCAAACACCCAACGGAGTAGCCTGCCTTTAGTTGCTGCCAGAATTCGAACTGAGTTACCAGCCCAGATCCTTTAGCCAGAGGGCCTCCACTCTCCCCTAAACTAACTTCTCCTTAAGGTTACCTTTTCAGCATAGAAAGTCATGGCCAGTGTTTTATTTGGAGGACAGAAGAAGAGATTTTTGCTGTCAGATTTAGCCGTCAAAGATGCCGCCTATAAGGTAAGGTTTAGGAATGCTAAAAAGTTAGTGAAGAACTGAAGAAGTGGCTGCGAATGATGAGAATATGGAGGGAAATGAGGAGTGTACATCAGTTTATCCTATAAGTATGTATATCATCTTCTTTCGTCTGCTCCCATTACGGGTTGCCACAGCAGATCATCTTCTTCCATATCTTTCTGTCCTCTTCATCTTGTTCTGTTACACCCATCACCTGCATGTCCTCTCTCACCACATCTATAAACCTTCTCTTAGGCCTTCCTCTTTTCTTCTTCCCTGGCAGCTCTATCCTTAGCATCCTTCTCCCAATATACCCAGCATCTCTCTTCTGCACATGTCCAAACCAACACAATCTCGCCTCTCTGTCTTTGTCTCCCAACTTGAGCTGACCCTCTGATGTACTCATTTCTAATCTTATCCATCCTCGTCACACCCAATGCAGATCTTAGCATCTTTAACTCTGCCACCTCCAGGCTCTGTCTCCTGCTTTCAGGTCAGTGCCACCGTCTCCAACCCAAAAAGAGCAGTTCACTTTAAGACAGTCTCATGGGCAAGTTCACTAAAAAATAAAACCTAAAAAATGGGTGGCGGTGCTGAATGGGTTTGGGGGCTTATCTGTTAAAAGCATGCTTGTGTGGAAAAATAATATTGAAAGGGATAAAAATTAACAAGAATTGTGGGCTAAGAATTTGTTAAAAAAAAGGTCTTTGTATTACATCTTAAAAAAAAAAAAAAAAAGTAAAACACATAATCCCAAAGGGCACATTAAATGAAATAAGAATGACAGTGAAAGTATCAGCGTGGGCTCCTTTCATCTGTGGCAAAAGTGCTTTCCAATACAAATTAAATAATGGAGAAAGGCTACTTGAGCTTAGAACTCCTACAATAATGAACTGAAGCAAACGTGGCTGGCAGAATGAAACTCGAGAGACGCAGGTAGGCACTTCTGAATCAGCCTTTCTTTGCCGTTCATTTTAAATGGAAAATGAAAGAAACATAGAAAAGCTCTTACGAGGATTTCTTTTTACAGCTTACCCACTGTGGCAATTAAAAAAACACAGTGGGAATGTGTCCAAAAAAAAAGAAAAAGACAAGCAAACGTGTACACCAAATGTGATTTATTTACATTTTTTTCCAAGCTCTGGTGACTCTCTTTCGTTTCTTCTTGGCACTTCTCATCCTTCTTTTTTCCCCAAACTAGCCATAAAGTTTCTGTGCATCACCTCCACCAGAGTCTCCCATCTATCCCATGATGCCCCTACGGTCTCATCACTGCAGCAAAGGGACAAGTTAGCCAGGACCCGAGCTGTCCCTTCAGGGTAGGTTTGTACCGCATGTCCAATGACCAGGAAGAAAACATGATTGGAGTGCCAGAAAGGGGACCTGCAGAGCCTCTCGGTGGTAATGTCATGATGGTTAAGGGCTCAAAGACAGCGTCCGCTCCCAATCGATTACTGCTTTCATTGCATTATTTCTGCTAGCTAAGTGTTTTGAATTTCTCTAATTGATTTGGAGAGCTCTTCGAAAAGCAAAGCTAGTGCAGCATAAAAGGTCAGTTAGCTCATTTTTGCAATTAAGCATTGTACCATTAAATATGCATAACATTTTCTCTTTATAACTGTTTATATGTATGTATATAGTGCCTTTCCCAGTTCACATCATAGCAGGTACTTCTGATACTGGAACAGCGTCATGAGGTGAGCCAGTGACCCGTCACTCCCCCTTGTCTAAAACAAATCGTCACCTCGTTAGCTGGACGGGCCGTTCTAGCAGCACAAGACATACTGTAAGCCCTAAACCGTTAGCATGGGGGACCTGGCCAAGTGTTTTTGTGAAATTACAATGTAGATTATGAGGTTGAGGAGATCCAAAATAAAAGTTGGGTCAAGGTACAATGTATTCCACAATTTGGGCAAATAGGTCAAAATCCAAAGAGAGATAAGGGGGATAACTAAAGAATAATGCAAACCCTCCTCCCTGGTGATGTGCAGGATTGTGCCCCGCTATAATCGGCTTTAAAATAAATATTTATAAAAGAAACAGAAGAACTGATTATTATGAAATACACAAAATCTTTAATCATTGACACCTAAATTTATTTATTTAAATCATGGACAGAAATGACTTTTTTCTTCATAAAAAGGTAAAGATGTTCTTGAAATTGTGCACAGTAGGCAATAGTTAAAGAATTTAGTTCAACATCACATCCTTTATACTTACATTGAGTACTTCACTAAAAACTTTCATGATCTCTTTTCAGTTATTTCTTTGCTTTTTCATCAGTGACTTTTAAATACTGCGGTGGGCTGGCGCCCTGCCTTGCGCCCCGTGTTGGCTGGGATTGGCTCCAGCAGACCCCTGTGACCCTGCAGTTAGGATATAGCGGGTTGGATACTAGATGGATGGACTTTTAAATATCATCACCAATGACACTTCAGTCGGGGACCTGCCTGTCTCCATTTCATGTCCACTTGCTCACTTCCATGGGCACACTAGTGCTTTGTGATTTGAAGGCCATGTAAGGATGTGAAACCGAGGGGACCCTGAGCAACTCCTCGCTTGTGACACACGGCATTAATTGTGTCACATAACGAAACCAGTCCAACAGCAGACTGACCGTGCTAAACGTACTGTAAGTGTGGACTGGGTGTGCATCTCCAAGAACTGGACGTGAGTGAGAAATGATTGTAATATGTGGGGTGCACCTCTCGTGGGTCATGTTGGTAGTCACAGTGGATTTGCTGTACTTGCTACGTGTTTTTATGGTTGTGTTTGTTTTCAATTATATGCCCTGTTTGTAAAACCATACAATGAGTATTTCACACATTTTAAGCATTACTTTATGTTGTATTTTTTAATTTCTGACCTTTTTCTGGCCTCCTTGTGGAATTGTAAATTAAGATCATAGTCAGAATTTGTGAAAATGTAAGCTTAAGCTTTAAGTGTGATAATCTGGTTAACCAGAAATGACAAAAATGATCATTTTCACTTTAGGTTGTTAAGTAGTGGTGAGAAAAAGAAGGCACACATAACAGCAGTGGCACGTTGCACAAGTTTCAGTCAGACAGCATTTCAGAGTTAACAGCAGCAGTTTCTGGACCTCGTCACCTTGGGGATGACAAATTACATGACTTCTCCGCATAGTTTCAGACTTCCAAAGCATCATAGCTTGGTGAATTTTGACAGCCAATTAATGTGCGGCCTGACAGCGAATGCGAGTCAGGTGAGTATGGTGAGTAAACTAGAGACCAGAAATGGTCAACAGAATGTCATCATCCAACTTTTTTTTTTAGTGAATTTTAATCCTTTATTCACCATATATAATTTCTTGTATTAGAAATGTGTCATTTTTCTCATACCCCAATTGACTCTCCAGAACAGTTGCAAGTTAAGGTCTTGCTCAAACACCCAACGGAGTAGCCTGCCTTTAGTTGCTGCCAGAATTCGAACTGAGTTACCAGCCCAGATCCTTTAGCCAGAGGGCCTCCACTCTCCCCTAAACTAACTTCTCCTTAAGGTTACCTTTTCAGCATAGAAAGTCATGGCCAGTGTTTTATTTGGAGGACAGAAGGAGAGATTTTTGCTGTCAGATTTAGCCATCAAAGATGCCGCCTATGAGGTAAGGTTTAGGAATGCTAAAAAGTTAGTGAAGAACTGAAGAAGTGGCTGCGAATGATGAGAATATGGAGGGAAATGAGGAGTGTACATCAGTTTATCCTAAGTATGTATATCTTCTTCTTCTTCTTTCATCTGCTCCCATTACAGGTTGCCACAGTGGATCATCTTCATCCATATCTTACTGTCCTCTGTATCTTGTTCTGTCTCACCCATCACCTGCATGTTCTCTCTAACCACATCCATAAACCTTCTCTTAGGCCTTCCTCTTTTCCTCTTCCCTGGCAGCTCTATCCTTAGCATCCTTCTCCCAATACTGTATACTCAGCATCTCTCCTCTGCACATGTCCAAACCAATGCAATCTCGCCTCTATGACTTTGTCTCCCAACCATCCAACCTGAGCTGACCCTCTAATGTACTCATTTCTAATCCTATCCATCCTCGTCACCCCCAATGCAAATCTTAACATCTTTAACTCTGCCACCTCCAGCTCTGTCTCCTGCTTTCTGGTCAGTGCCACCATCTCCAACCCATATAACATAGCTGGTCTCACTACCGTCCTGTAGACCTTCCCTTTCACTCTTGCTGATACCCATCTGCCTATAAGTAGTGTCAGGGATGCCAGAGGCAACGACCCGGCCGGGACGCCGCGAGGGACCGGATGCGGGTCTGCGCCCACCCTGGATCACGTGGGGGCCTCCACCCTGGTTGCTTTGGGGGTCACGGGTTGAGGGCATGGAAGCCCCACCCTGCAGGGGCCCGTGGTCACCGCCAGGAGGCGCCCCAATGCCTTGGGGACCTGTTACCTCAGCACTTCCGCCACACCCGGAAGTGCTGGGGGGAAGATTAAAAAGGACACCCGGTGAGCTGCCGGGAGAACAGCCGGCACTTCCGCCACGCTGGGGCGTGGCCAACGGGGGAGTGTCGGGAACACCTGGAGCTCATCCGGGACTTGAATAAAAGGGGCCGTCTCCCTTCATTCGAGGCTGGAGTCGGGTGGAAGAAGGACGAGGCACGAGAGGAGAGTGGAGGCGGCCCGGAGAAGAAGGCATTGAGTGGCCAGGACTGTGTGTAGGGTTTGTCTTTGTGCACGGACTGTGTCTTAGTGACATTTAATATTGTAAATAATAAACGTGTGGTGGTGATGAACAACCTGTCCGCCTGTCTGTGTCTGGGCCGGGTCCACAATAGGTATATAAAAATAAAATAAAAAATGTGAATTGTTAGGATGTTTGTTTGTTTGCCAATCACACAAATAAATGGCTGAACCAATTTTCACAGAATTTTCCTGGTGTCTTGCTGTTGTTCCAACTTAAAATATAGGCTATATGTCATATCAGGGAGAGGTGTTCTAACAGGAAGGGGTCCACACTTAAAAATCAGTACTAACACAGAGACTACAATTCCCATCAGGCAACTGGGGTGCGCTAAAGCTGATGGAGGACATCGTCATCGTCATGCTCAGGGTTTTCTACCAGCCATAGTGCTACCTCACAGCACACAGGTATGGATAACTAATCCCTGGACTACAGTCTAAGAGTATGTCTATTTGTCTTCCCCAAAAGAATGTTTTTTTCCCCATTTATATATACCAACAACATCAGGTACTTCAGCTAGAGTTTAAATAATACTTGAGTAAAGTACTAATGACAGAATGTATTCATGCACATTTTGTGGCAGAAAAGTAATGAGACTGATTTTATATTTACCAAAGTTTTTATTTTTTTCAAACATCAATGTTATCCCCTTCAAAGTAGTTCCCTTGGGCAGCTACACACCGATGGAGACGTTGTTCCCACTGTTGGTAGCAGCGCTGGAAGTCTTCAACCGGTATGGTCTTCAGCATGTCCGTTACACTCTTTTGGATGTTTTCTAAAGTCCCGAAATGACGTCCTTTGAGGACATTTTTCAGTTTAGGAAAAAGGAAAAAGTCACACGGACTGAGGTCAGGTGAATAAGGGGGCTGGGGAACCACAGGAATGCCTTTTGAGGTCAAAAATTCTGTTATGGAGAGGGCAGTATGACATGGGGCGTTGTCATGATGGAGCATCCATTTGTCTGCAATGTCTGGTCTCACGCGAATGACCCTTTTTCTGAGCCTTTCATTGTTCACTCAACATTCTTAATGTTAAACGACGGTCTGATCTCACAAGAGTGTTCACGCGTTCGATGTTTTCATTGGTTTTCGAAGTTGAAGGCCTCCTTGAACGGTGTTCATCTTCAACGTGTTTTCTGCCTTCCAAAAATGATTTGTGCCAAAGTGTTAACTTTTCAAACGTCACACTTGCCGATTCTCCAAGCTTAACACAAAATTTAATGGCACAACGTTGCTCCAAATTCCGCTGTTCCATTTTGCGTGACGCACAACCAAAAACACAACTTCGCTAATAGCAGTCACAAAAATCACGTAGTTAACGGAAGGAGTTGAAACTCGCACTGAGCTATGGGAGGGTACTGATACACGTGCTCTATCAAGGACAACAGCGCAGCGTTGCCAGATCGCTTGCAGTGTTGCCAGTCTCATTACTTTTCTGCCACACCTCGTATATAGAACAACCTGTACAGGTGCTAGACATACCAATAGTTTACATTCTGAGTAATTTAACATTTCTTAAGTCTTCTTAATCCAAAGTCTGTTCCAGCGACATCACAAGGAAGGGCAGGGAGTAGCCAAGAACAGGTCTGCAGTCCGTCAGAGGGCCCTTGTATGCGCATATATTACAGCAGATTTGAAACATTTCATAAATCTTCATGGGCCTGCCACCCAGGTGTTTTGGTGGAATTCCTTGCAGATGTCCCAAAGTTCTTGAGCAGCTCCTTCTCGGTGAGATCAGTGAGCATTTCCAGTCATAGAATTAATGCATTAAATGGCCAAATGTTTGCAGACCCCCGGCCATCACACCTATATGATCTTGTTGGACATCCTATTCCTAAAACATGGGCGTAAATATGGAGTTGCTGCACCCCAAACCAGCTCTGTGGCTATAACAGCCTCCACCCTTCTGGGAAGGCTTTCCACAGAATTTTAGAGCATTATCTGTGAGAATTTGAGCTCATTCAGCCACAAGAGGTCAGGGCTGGCAATCATGGCTCTAATTCACCCCAGAGTTGTTCAGGAGGGATGAGTTCAGGGCTCTGTGCAAGCCACACCAAACTTGTCATACCATATCGTGATCTTAGGCGTGTGTGCAGCTGATCAGCCATGGACGCTCATCTCATGAAGTTCCCGACGCACAGTTCTTGTGCTGATGTTGCCTCCAGAGGCAGTTTGAAACTCTGTTGTGGTTTTTAAACACAATGTGCTTCAGCTATTGACTGTCCTCAGTGGGTCTGCACGGCCAACCACTTGGTGGCTGAGCGTATGTTGCTGCTGGAGGCTTCCACTTCACAATCATAGCCCTTACAGTTGACTGAAGGAGATCTAGTAGAGCAGAAGTTTCATGTACCGACTACTGGGAATGGTGGCAAGTGCCATGTTTAAAGCCACTGAGCTCTTTAGTATGCCAATGGTGGTCAACAGAGATTACATGGCTATGTGCTTCATTTTATGCGCCTGTTAACAATGGGTACGGCTGAACTTAATCATTTCGAGAGGTGTTTATATCCTTTTGGAGATGTAGTGGATGTTCCTTACTTGGAGTACACGGAGTTGAAAGTGTGGCTGGATGTATCTGTGGCACTGTGGCCGGCCACTCCGCTGTAGCGGATTGAACCTTCGGGTGAGTTACAGCTCTGTAAGCATCACAGAAAACGACGGTCGTTCTTGTGTCCTCTTACAGGGATCAGGCTGATTTTATGGTGACAGGATATAGAAAGATGTCAGTACTCACAGCAAACTACACGTACAAAAATGAACAGCCTGGTCTGCAGTGCTCACCACTTCATCCACACGAACGGAAAAGCAAAGCCTCCACGTGAGCAGCCTCACCTGGCCTGATTATTCGATATTAAACCGGCTTGTCTGCTCGCCTTAGATCACATTATTCTTCCTGTGCGCTGGAGTGTCTCACTTCATTAATATTGCATTGTCAACAGCTGCTCTGGTAAACACAGCAGTCCTTTTCATTTTTAGCACAGAGGGAGCGAAATATAAAAGCAATCGCATACTCCAACCGACTTTAATGCCCTCTGCCATCAGAGCTCTCTGGATGAGCCTTGAAAAAGAGCTCACTTAGAAAAGAGCAGTCTTTACTGCAGATATGAGTACAAAAATGAGGAAAAAAATAGCAATGTGATTATAGAAATCATAAAAACACTACCAGCAAACACAAACTGAACTAAATATAATAAAAGACACGACTTCTTATTGTTCAATATTGAGTCTTGTACCAATAAACACCAATTAATGCTGTGAAGATCTTCTTTATGTTTAATTCTTTTTTCATTTTAGGATTTCATTATATTGAGTAAATTACAAATCAATAAGACATCCAGTAGCACATCTTATTCAAATCAGCTCAGAAACTCCGACTACCATCTAGGGAGCAGAGAAACAAAAAGATGTAATAAAAAGTAATCACTCAGAAACAATGAAATATTCAAGCAGTCAATGGAGGTTCCAAAACAACATTAATAAAGGGCTGCCATGTTCTAGATAGATAGATACTTTATTAATCCCAAAGGGAAATTCACCTACTAATTCTAAGTAACGTTACAACTGTTCGTCATGAAGTAAATTGAATTATTTGTAATTTTAAGTGATGTAGGACACCCTTTCTCATTGTGTTAGCAGGATCAGAATTAATCCAGTTGAGCAAATAGTCATCCATTGTTTACTAAGCACTAATCAGGGTGTTAAGCTGCTCAAGTACGAAATATTATGGCAGCGATCTGATAAATAAGATTGCATTCCAATAAGGTCTGATGAGGGGACATTCTCAAAAATCGTGACCTAATAAAGCGGGTGTCTTACAACACCGAGGACTTTATTGACCTGTGATCTGAGAGAGATGTGTGTGTGTGATGTGAAGTTCTGTGTTTAATTGGACCAGATCTGAAAATCAAACTGAAGGATGCTGTCCTTGCGTACTCCTTCAAGAAATACAGCAGAAGGAGTAGAGAGCGGAGTGAATCAGGAGTTAAAAAGCAGTTAAAGAAACAAAACGAGAGTCAATGCCAGGATGTTAGTGCTAACGTGCGACAACGCCAAACGGCTAAACTGAACAGACTGTAGAATTCAGAAAGCTGAGCACAAACACAAAAAGATTTGAGAAAATATCCATAATCATGAATGATGCGTCAGGGCATGATGCCAGTATAAACACGGCCCCTAGCAACCAACTGCCATGGCGTAGAAACGGATCAAGAAACACAAGAAAGCAAAATTTCGTTGCAGGATTTGTACGCCATAAGGCTAAAATAAAACAATTGCTAGCAATGGGCTATTAGCAATAAAAGAAAAAAAGGCAAAATGTTAACCAAGAAAACAAAGCATGGATTGAAACAGCGAAAACATAATCAACATTGGTATCACTTTAGATCAGATGGCCCTAATTACGCTGCACTTACCGTGTAATTACCTGTATAATTACAGAGTACCTAGGTACTTGGGTTATTACTTTGTACTTACTGTGTATTACAGTGTAGTGCTATAATTAAGTACTCAATTGTAATTGTTATTCCATAATTTTAATAAGTACTTATGTATAAGAACTGTGGAATTCTTTTTTTTTTTTTTTTTTTTTTTTTTTTTTTTTTTTT
>JANRMT010062806.1:79742616-79768314 GCA_026402145.1 Polypterus bichir lapradei
TTATTTTTTTTTTTTTTTTTTTTTTTTTTTTTTTTTTTTTAACCGTGTCCTTTTCGGCTGTGAAGTAATCAGAATTGATGTCTGAATGCTGGCGACTAGCCTTACAGTTTTTCTCTCAGGTGGAGCGTTACAGCTTCTGCTGACACCACGCCTGATACCAAAACTTTATTAGAAATATTTTCAGATGTTTTTAAGATTCGAACCGGACACGGAGACAAAAATGAAAGAAAAAGAAGAGAGAAAAGGAGGAGATGGAGGTAAAGGGGGAAGGGGGGATTTTCGTATAGAATAAACAATAAATGAACCAGAATCCGCTTCTAGACCTGCAGAAAAAGAGGGGGGAAAAAAAAAAACAAACCACAAGACAAAAACATTGATGCATCAGCTACATGAAGATATATCAAAGTAAAAATGTTTGCTAACAATCATACAGTAATTATTACTAAGACATTTAGGGCCAACCACAGCCTTAGGTCATGTGCTGAAGATGTCCAAGTCATACCTATGAAAGCACCATGTGAGCACCTGTGTGCGTACGCACGCTTGTATGTGTAAGGTTTCTCTATAGGAGCGTCCAATAGTGAGTGTTAAGGGCCACAGACCTGCCCCCAAAAACTTGCGGAAGATGGAGGGAGTTCCAAGCCCAGAAATCCAGTGGTCACCCCAGAGCGCGGAGACCCCAGGGAGACCGTCACCAGAGAAGCCCCATCCCCCCCTCGAGAGGCGCAGAAGATCACCCCGGGGGGCCACAACCAGCAGCCTGCAGAGTCCCGGGAGACATCAACGGCTAGCCCCCAGGCCCGCCCGTAGCCGCTCACCCCGGAGCCGGCCGGGCCCGGAACCCAGCAGCCCGGGACACAAGGGCGACCCACCCCGCCGAGGACCCAACAGAGCCCAGGGACCCAGATCCCACCAGGCAGCCACCGGGAGCGACCAGACAGATGTTTAAAAAAAAAGTGGCAGGGGGAGGGTAGGCGAAGATGTTGTAGCATTGCCAGATGTCCCAGGAGAGGGGAGGAGTCCAAAACCCCACCTGACATATACAGTCACACACAAACACAGTCATACACTCCCTCCCTCATGCTCTCACATACACATACAACCCAAGACTTACAAGGATGTACGCCAGACACCCATTCACACTCCCCATACACACCCTACTAACTCTGGTCCCGGTGCTGCCGTACCGAGGGCACAACCATTCCCGGACGCCAGAGTTAGCCCCGTTCCGCTGGGGTAATAATGAGCAGGCACCCCCGTCCAAAGAACTGTGGAATTCAAATTACAATTGAGTGCTTAACTACAGCATTACGCTATGTTCCATAGTAAATACAACATAATTACACCTAGTTACTTTGTAATTATACATGTAATTACATGTTAAGTAATGCGCAATTAAGAACACCTAATTTAAAGTGATACCCAAAAATTATAGTCAACAAGTATTAACTGAGGGATTTTCAGAGTTTATCTGTAATCTCAGGCAGATATTCCACCTTTAATTGTGTCGCTCCTAAGACAATACTCACCGTGAATAACCGAGTTGTTACGAAACAGCAAATCACCAAAGGTGCTGCACCTGTGAAAACTCGGAGAATGGTGCAAAGTACCTAATCATGTTAAATAAATGTCAAGGACAACAACTGTTGAACATTTGAATTCCCCAATATTTAAAACCCAGATTATAAAAGTTAATATTGAGATAAAAACATAACCAAAAGCTCAGACAATCCCCCCCGTACCTTCATTCTAAAAGTGCGATGCCATGTGATGGAGCTTTCTGTTTGTGGACTGCTTTTCTTTTCTGAGGTTTTTACTTACCAGTACAGTATTTTAGCTGAAAACGCTTGTGTTTTACATGTTTTATAAATGTCTAGATGACTTCATATGTGGATTTTGAGACACAAGTAATGGGGGATTTTTTTCATGGATACTTTTGCTAATGTTTGCCATCAATTAAACATTTCTAACCTCCATTTTTCAATTTGTCATGATATAAATTTTTTTCCTCGACCATCAGTACAAATTAAATCTTCGATATAAACATCTACGCGTGGAAGTGTGTGTGTCTGTCCGGCACAGAAGTGAGAGGTGGAGTCGGGGTAAGGCCTCCGAAAACTCGCTTCGCCACTAATAACAGAAGCAGATCCAGCACGTCAGCAAAACGAAACCTCAGAAGAAAGACAAAGTCGCTTAGCTGCTAACCTCAGCAAAACGGTGTCCATTTTACTTTTCCTCCTTGCACTTATACACCAGTGAGGTGAGCACGTCGGCAAAACGAATCCTCCTAGGAGAGAGACACCCAAAGTAGTTCCTTTCAATTACCTGACATCGTTACCTTTCAGTTTTTTTCCTGATGATTTCATAGTTTTTAGGACTAACCGCGGGCTTTTTACAGCACTGGCTTGCACAGCTAGTAACTTATAAAGAAATATTTTTGAGTGGAGTATTCCTTTAAATGTGTACCTTTGAAATGCTCAAGAGCTACTATAGTGGAATGAAATGCTCACCCCAATTGTCCTTTTTTTATTCTCTTAAAATATTTTATTCTCATGTAAAACTTTTGAATTTTTGCCAAAACTTTTAAAATGTTTTAGTTTCCTTTGCCATTGTCTTTTTAATGTACCCTTTTCTTTATGGTTTGCTCCAAATGCTGACAGCACTGAATGCTAAAACGCAGTACTTACTACAGAGCTATAGTCACAGATGTGCTCATTGGTGACACATATTTGTTAATGAACAGAAATGGCAGGGAAGTCCTCGCTCCCCTCTAGGGTTCAGTGTTGTTTGCACCTGTGTCCATACTGCTAATTGATAATCATCAGCAGAGGATTTGGGGGCTTACATTAATGCAATACGCTCATCATCTAGGCCAGCGTTTCTTAATTATGGGGGCAGTTCCCCTTGGAGAACTGCCACCTAACAGAAGGAGGTGCCCCCTTGGATTAACACTGGCGAAAGTGAAAGCATAGCTATGTTGATTGCTTACACTGACTGCAGTGACCTATCGTGGCATATTGCACTAAATGTTCCCAATCATTTCCCATTGAATACAATGGTGAGCCACAATATTACGTGACACAAATGGCGCCACCCTATACTTTAAGACCCCATGATCTGCGTAAAACACAGAAGTGACTGAAAAGACAAATAAAATGTTTGGTAATAATGTGGAAACTGTTGAATATAAACTGAAGGATATTATTGTGATGGTGCAGGTTAACTCCATGATCCTGTTTCCTTCAGGAACCTCATAAACCCAGTTTCTAACCTCCATTTTTAACTTCATCATGAAATAAAAATTTTTCCTCGACCATCAGTACAAACTAAATCTTCTATATAAACATCTATGCTTGGAAGTGTGTGTGTCTGTCCGGCACAGAAGTGAGAGGTGGAGTTGGGGTAAGGCCTGCGAAAACTCGCTTCGCCACTAATAACAGAAACAGATCCGGCACGTCAGCAAAACGAAACCTCAGAAGAAAGACAAAGTCACTTAGCTGCTAACCTCGGCAAAACGGTGTTCATTTTACTTTTCCTCCTGCCGCTAATGCACCAGCGAGGCGAGCACGTCAGCAAAATGAATCCTCCTAGGAGAGAGACACCCAGAGTAGATCCTTTCAGTTACCTGAGATCTCTACCTTTCAGTATTTTTTCTGATGATTTCATAGTTTTTAGGACCGCTGGCTTTTTACAGCACTGGTTTACACAGCTAGTAACTTACTGTATAAAAAAATATTTTTGAGTGGAGTATTCCTTTAATACACTCATCATCTAGGCCAGTGTTTCTTAATTAGGGGGGCAGTTCCCCTTGGAGAACTGCCACCTAACAGAAGGAGGTGCCCCCTTGGATTAACACTGGCGACAGTGAAAGCAGAGCTATGTTGATTGCTTACACTGACTGCGTATTCCTATTCCACTAAATGTTCCCAACCATTTGCCATTGAATACAATGGTGAGCCACGATATTACGTGACACAAATGGCGCCACCCTATACTTTAAGAAACCATGATCTGCGTAAAACACAGAAGTGACTAAAAAGACAAATAAAATGTTTGGTAATAATGTGGACAATGTTGAATATAAACTGAAGGATATTATTGTGATGGTGCGGGTTAGCTCCATGATCCTGTTGCCTTCAGGAGCCTCAGAAACCCACTACCATTGATAACATAACCAAGGGATAAGCCGGGCAAATGAGGACACACACATAGCAAGGGGTAGCTACAAAGGTGTATAGTGTTTTTATTAAAACAATCAAAACCAAGTGTCCAACAGTGCAGTGCAAAAAGTTCCAAAATACAAAATGAATCCATAAAACAAGTGAGTGTGGAGGTGAAAATCAAAGAAATCTAACAAAAAGAGGCTAAAACCCTGTCATTAAAACTCAGTCCCCAGTGCACTCCTTAGCTTAACCACAAACGTGTCCTTGCAGCCAACGAGAGGCCTAATCAGCAATTCAGCCAACCTTCCGTTCAGCTTCTAGGCTCGGGCCTCTGCAGCCATCTGTGGCCCTGGCAGCACACCATGCCAAGCCTCTGACTCCCACTGCTAGGCCTGCGACCCTGCGGTCCATGTCCCCACTGGCAGGACGCCTGACTGAGTCTTCCGATACCCCTGCAGCTCCCACTGCCTTTCTCCTAGCCATCACTCACTCCAGCTCCTAAATCACTCAATGGAAGTGACCTCCTTCAGCCCCCGAGAATCAGCTGCACGCTCTTCCAAGGGATGTCCACCCTGCTGCCTGCCTCCTCCCTCTCTTGTTCACCCTCACTGGCTTCGTCCACCTCCTGCCTTCTTCTCTCCTTTCTTTAACCTCCTTTTTTCGGATCTGTCTTTTCTTTCTCCCTTTCTGTCCCATGTGGGCTCCTTTATCATCTACTGCCTAATTGGGTACCCATGAGGAGCCACTCGCTTCGCAGCATCACTGAGGTGCCTGGCTGATCCACCTGCCTCCTGATGTGTATGTGGCACAGCCAGCCACTCACGCCCACCCGAGGTGTGAGTATTTCTATAAATTGTCCACCAACTGCTGAGCCGTGGACCCCCCCCCCCCCCCAAGCCTCCAGCTGCATGGGAAGGTCCACTGCATTAAAACCAAGTAAAAGCATTAAAAACAACCCTTCTTAAAACAAACCCAAGCCCCCTTCATAAAATCAGGACATTAAAAAGAATAAGAACCTTAGAATGACAAAACAATCAATAAATAAATGTACTTTAAAAAGTTCAGAATGCTAAAATGTCCTCTTCGGGCTTGACACCCATGGGTTCTTTTAACATTAGGGCCCCAATCCTGCTTGCTGTTTCCTTCCTCTGGTCTTCAGTTGTCACCTCCTCGGCCACCAAATGTGACCTTGCTGTTCCACAATTAGGCTCAGCCTATAAAATGCAGCAGTGGGACAGGATGTGGAGTACTAAGTGCAGGTCTGGTCACTATGCTGCATAAAAGACATAGCAGCACCAGAAGTGGGCGGCGTGTCCGATTCTGACAGCCTCAGGCAGTTCAACCTCTGCAGTCCTGCGCTTATCCCAGGTCTCAGGAATTCTTTAAAGTATCAATGAAATTCATTGAATCATTGATCAGTGAAAGTCACTGAATATATTGTGATAAATCAAAGCACAAAACACTTTTCAAGAGTTGGGGAATTGCCCCGTATGTTGCCATGGTGCAATATTGTTGGTCAAAAAGCTGAAGACAATCGAAACATTCGACATCAAAGGTTGTGTGATGATCATTATATAGTCAAGAAAATGGCTACAGGAAATTGTTATAGAGGAAGTGATGTAAAATGGGAAGTGCTGTCATCAATGGGGGACGGAAGTGATGGTATTGGAGGAGGACCGGAAGTGGCGTCATCTTTGGAAGCCGGAAGTGATGTCAGCTCTGGGGGGAACGGAAGTGACGTCATCATCGGGAGCCGCAAGTGATATCATCTGTGAAGAACAGGAAGTGGATGAGGAGCCATTTTCTGAATTACAGAATGTTGGAGGTGAGTGATTATTTGTCTTCTTTACTTCTAAAAAATTAGAGAGAGAGACATCAATACCGCAATACAACTCCTCATCTGGTAACAAACAGCTCACCTTTGGGCTTGTTGACGTCTCCTAAGCGTGTGTGTGTGTGACAATGTGAAGTATAAATGCACCAGTTTGAGTGACTGGAGTGTACAGAGTGTACACCGTCAATGGCAGGGTGTGTATTTGGTGTTAATTATGCTTGTGTAATGTCTATCTGTGTGTATTTGCCGTTGTGTTTCCTTTTCTTTACGTGTAAATCTCTGTATGTGGTGCACGTTGGTGTATGTATGTGAAGTGTAGTGTGCCTCATGGGTAGGATTTATTATCAGCATGGCTGTAAGAACTGTAGTCCTGGTGTTGTACCTGCGTTGAGGACTTCTGCACTTCTGGTCTCGGTGTTTAACTCTTCTGGCATGAGGCTCACTGAGAAGCCTTTGTGTGCATCTCTGTGTGTGTCTGTGTCTCTGCACCGAGGCGATAGAAACTGGCATCTGCAATTAAGTGAGTGCTGAAGCCCACAAATCATTTCATTTCCCCTTGGATTTCAGCTTGGGCTCCTTGGATAAATCTACTAAATAAATAAATACCTCCTCGCTTTCATATATGCAGTGAAATAAATAGGCTGTGATAGAATATTCATGGATATGAAACAGATAAAAAAAATCCTGCAGGTCTGGTTTAGATCAGAAGAGCAGGAATGAAGTGGTCTAGGCTGAAAAAGAAAACAAGCAAAGAAACTGAGTAAAAACATACCCAGAAGAGGGTGGAAAACCATGGGGTCGGCTTTTGACGCAAGTGAAAACATAATGTGAAGTGAAACCACACGAGGAGAGAGCAACACCCTCAAGGAGCTCCTTCTGAAAACACAATGCTTACCTACATCTTTGTTCCTATTCAGTAGTAAATGTAGCATGTCCAAATTTTGGACATAATTATGTCATATCTTGCTAATCGTAAGTAAGGATTGCATTCTGATACAAACAGAGCTGATTACTGCACTGCAGTTTCATGTCCTCGTAAAGTGCTGCCTATTGTTGATCCACTCTGACTCAACATTCTCAGCATGGCTCTCCATAAGTACGTGATGAGCCCACAGCTCCCCTCAATGTTTGCCATGTCACATGGAGAGCAGGAATATTAAGGAAACCCATTTCTTATGGTTGACTGGTAGATTGCTGCCAACTTTTGGATTCAAGCGTGTGCCCTCCATCACCTAGTCCTTTCTGGATGGGTGGCTGTTATTATCTTGGAGATGAATGTTCTTTTGGTGTTGATCGGGTGCAAACAGGTCACAGCCGTTGCCTGCTCTTGCTGTCTCTCCAAAGAGCTGTCATACCCTTTGTAAGATAATTAATCTCACTCGAAACAAAAATAAGAGTTGTTCCCGTATAATGTCCAGCGATCTTCAATGAAACAGTTGAAAAAATGGTGATCAAAAGCATAACAGTTGATAATACATGACAGTGAAAGGAGGTATTTATACAAAAATGGCAACCGGAAGGAACTATTGGTGGAAATGACGTCATAACTGTGAGACTGGAAGACACGTCATCAAAAAAAAAAAGAGGAGACCGGAAGTGATGTCATCACTGTGCGACTGGATGTGACATATGAGGGAGTGACGTCATCAAAAGGAAACCGTAAGTGATGTCATCAGGATGTTACCGGAAAGTGGTGTCGTCTGCGAGAGTTGAAGGTGGAAGTGATGCATCGGAAGAGGAGGCATTTTGGGAATCCAGAATACTCGGTGAGTGTGTTGGTTTATTGTTTTTCTGATGAAAAAAGGAGAGCGGTGTTAACACCCAATACAACGCCCTTGTGTCATGAACTTTCACTTACTTCTGGGCTTGTTGGCTGCCTCCTAAGCGCACGTGTGACACCTTTGTGAGGCGTTCAGTCCACCAAGGCACTCATAGGCACACACACAAATGTACTTTTTGGACACCCTAGCCCGAGTGTGCATGATTCTGTGCTCTGTTTCAATACTCACGGCACTTATCATGGCACCCAGGATGGAGCAATGACAGACAATAGTCCACATGTCACTTAATTATGGTCTTATTAATTATTAAATATTAAGCATCATACAGGGTGAGTCAAAATTATGTTAACATTTGAATGGCGGAAACAATTTATTCACAAAACATACTTCATATGTGCAAGATGATTTACAGGAATGCCTCAAACTGTTCGTCATCATGTTCAACACATGTACCATATATGGCACATAAATTGTCCACCAAATTAATACATAAGTATACACATAGCAGTACCATTAGTGCTAACATAATGTGGACTCACCCTGTAGATTTCATACAATGTAACAGAGCTCTAGAAGTCACCAGCAAGAACAGATACTCTATATGGCCAACAATCTGTGGGCAGCCCACCATATTATTGAGTGTTTCAGCTGCACTCATTGTTAACAGGTGTAAAAAAATCAAGCAAATAGCCCCCCTTACCACAAGTCAGTATGTAAAATATCTGCTCTGCTTGATCTGCCCTGGTCACCTGTAAGTGCCACTATTGTACAGTGGATGTGTCTACGAGTAACAACAGCACAGACTCGAAGTGGCAGACCACGCAGACTCACAGAGTGAGGCCGACAAGTGCCGAAGCACATAGCGTGTGAAGACCGGCCATCATCCGCACAAGAACTGCTTCAAGAGCCTCATGAAATACGCGTTTACATGGCCGAGCAGCTGCTCTCAAGCCTCAGATCACAACGTGCAATGCCAAGCGTTGGCTGGAGTGGTGTAAAACACGGCGCCCTTAGGCTCTGGAGCAGTGGAAACATGGTTTCTGAAGTCACAAATGACACTTCACTATCTGGCAGTCTGATGAAGCAATCTGGGTTTGGCATATGCCAGGAGAATGTTACCTTCTGGATTGCTTAGTGCCTAAAATTTGGGGAAGGGGAGATAACGGTCTGGGACTGTTTTTCAGAATTTGGGCTAAGTGACATGGTACCAGTGAAGGGTACCGTTAATGCACAAAATACAAAAACATTTTAGAAAATTGTACACTTACATCTTTGTAGAAACAGTTTGGGGAAGGCGGTTTTTTGTTGCAGGATGATTGTGCCCCTGTGCATTATGCCAGGTCTATAAAGACACAAAGGAACTCAAGAGGCCTACACAAAGCCCTGACCTCAACTCTACTGAACACCATTGGGGTGAACAGGAACAGGAGTCAGGTCTCCTAGTCCAACATCCACACCTGACCTCACAAATGCTTTTTGGGTTGAATGGGCACAAATACTCACTGACTATGGAATCCATCAGGAGCCCGGGATTCCTGGACATTTTTCATCCCCGCATTCCCGGGAATGAAAGTGCTGTAAATCTCAGGAAAAACGGGAACGGCCAAACTTGCATATTTAGCGTGTAAAAGTGTAAAAATCGATCAAGAAATAACTGAGTTATAGCTGAAAATAATTAAGGTGGTGCCTTAAGGTGGTTCGGATTCCCGAATTCCCAGGAATGGATAAACCCGTCCGGGAATGGATTCCCTACCACTGACACATGCACTCCAAAGTCAGATGGGAAGCCTTCATAGAAGATTGAAAGCTGCTAAAGTTGCAAAGGGGATGCCACCTCCACATCAGTGCTCATGGCTTTGGAACAGGATGTCCAACAAGCTCCTATGGGTGTGATGGTCTTGGACGTATAATGTACAGGGTGGTCTAGATCAAATTATGCAGATCCAGATCGTCTGGATGACTTTGATTTATGCGGGGACGATTCCAGTCTGGACCACCCTATAGTTACTTAATAAATGAGGCAAAACCTGTTTGTTGCTTCCTTGTCCTGTTAATCTTTTTGAATTATTTAATTAACATTTAAATATGAATGGAACATTTTAGTTTTAGTTTCCTTCCATCCATTGGATATTTTGGGACTTTAAAGCCTTTTTCCCATTTTTAGGCCTGTGCAGGCTGTAAGCCCTCCTTTTGAGTTTGGGGCCAGGCTGTCTGAGGCTGTGAGGCCTACTCATTTTGGTTCAGTCCTGAGTAAAATACTGGCCTTTTATTTTTGGGGGTCTGCACCATTTGTAAGCTTTGTCAGTGGCAGGATCACACCAGTCTTCATGAGTCTCGATCAATGCTCACTTTGGCCTCTGTAGTGCAGCCTTTAGCAGGTCTTTGTGATTGGTGTTGTGTGTCAGTCCCTTTTACAATACATTTCCTTCGTGCCAAAACATACTTGTTTACATTTATTGCTAATGGACGTTATGTTAGTCTTTCTGTTATCTGTTATTTGCCATCTGTTTTTTCTCTGACAAAAGTTGGTAAAGAGGGTGAAGTTCATTGGGTAAACAAGGTGTTTTCTTTGTTTTTCTATCATCCTACTTGTTATGCATTTTATTTATTTCTTTTTTTGGAAATCAATAACTCAGACTTTCAGCAAGAAAACAAAGGTAGTTTGCATTGCTTTGTTGCCACATCTCTATAGTGGCAGATATTTTACTGAAATACTGAATGCAACTGGGCATCCTATTGACCATGAGCTCTACAATGAGTTTTGCACAAAAATCATAGTGAAATGTTTGGATTTCATTCAGATATTCAGCCTTTTGTCATTTTCGTGCATTTATTAAAACTTTCAGTCTTCTCAAACCCTCATACTAGATGGCTGTAGATAGACAGATAGAAAGTGTAGATGCCCCAAAGGACGGTTGGGCATCCTGCCCAGTATGAAGGTGGAGTCCTTACTTGATCGGATGCCATAATGAATGATTGGACTAAATGGGAGCAACACCTGGTTGGGGTGCCTTATAATCCTCATCCAGGGTGGGATGCCTAAAGATTACAAGAACTGGAAGGAGAGCATGGCATGGAGCAGTTCATCCCCCACTTCAATAGGTGACAGTGCCCCTCATATACAGTAGAGTTCCAGTTTGGATACATGCAGAGCTGCATGGAGTTGGAGTCTGGAGGAGCAGCCCTGTAGGGGTCCCTGGTTCTGCCTGGGAAGGATTTCCCTGGTTTTCTTATAACCCCGGACATACTTCCAGCTGACTAAGTAACATCACCAGGAGTACTTCTGGGTCCTCAATAAAAGAGACCGCACAGCCTTGTTGTAGGCGAGTTGAGCTCGGAGCGGAGACAGGCAACACTCGACTGGAGGAGTTAGCAGTGCGGTGGAGAGAAAAGGAGAGAGAAGGAAGGAGACACACAGTGTTCAATTGTTATGCAAGCTATTTGTGTAATAAAACCCCTTTTATTTGAACGTGAGATTGTGTTTGTGTGTTTGTATTTGGGGTTTGAGATTCTGTAGCACCTCCTAGCCTTCACAGCAGATAGACAGATAAATAGTTAGATAAATAGATAGATAGATAGAAGGTAGATGGATATGAAAAACACTATTAGATAGTGTGAAAGAAAGAAGTTGAGACAACACGCGCATAAAGGTTTGGGGTGTTAGCCCCATGTACTGTAAGGTCCAAAGTAGCCGTTCCTGGTTTATGCATTCAAAATGAATCACACAGAGGACAACATTGAAATGAATGAGAGGATTTTATATATACTGTATTAAGACTGGCAGGAAATTGAATACAGAGGGAATACTGGGAAGAAGATTGAGCAGAAATGACAGGGACCGGAAGTTCAGTCGTCAGGTGAGGTGGGAAGTAAGGATTTGTTAATGTGTGTGTGGAGCCATCTGCCAGTTTTCCAACGGTGCGTTTTATTCTTCATTTTTTCTGTTGAATGAGAGAGAGAGAGACATTATTGCCATGTACAAAACCCACTTTCTCTGTGTTATCCTTCATCGTTGAGCCCGTTAACTGCTCCCCAAAGCGTGCGTGGGTGACAATAAATAGATACAGTAGATAGATAGGACAAGCACTATATGATAGATAAATAGGAAAGGCACTATATGAATGATTGATAGATAGATAGATAGGAAAGGCACTATATGATGGGTAGATTGTACTTTATCTGTCGCTAGTGAAAGTTTAGATTTTTACAGAAACTCAAGAAATATTTTAACTAACAGCTGCTATAATTTGCATCCATTTAAAATTTGTTCTCTTTTCATTTTTCATATTTTTACTTCGGGCGGCATGGTGGCGCAGTGGTAGCGCTGCTGCCTCGCAGTTAGGAGACCCAGGTCCGCTTCCCGGGTCCTCCCTACGTGGAGTTTGCATGTTCTCCCCGTGTCTGCGTGGGTTTCCTCCGGCCACTCCGGTTTCCTCCCACAGTCCAAAGACATGCAGGTTAGGTGGATTGGCGATTCTAAATTGGCCCTAGTGTGTACTTGGTGTGTTTGTGTGTGTCCTGCGGTAGGTTGGCACCCTGCCCGGAGTTGGTTCCTGCCTTGTGCCCCATGTTGGCTGGGATTGGCTCCAGCAGACCCCCATGACCCTGTGTTTGGATTTAGCGGGTTGGAAAATGGATGGTGTGAAGGATGGCCGGCCATTTATCCCGGCCAATACCCCCAAGCCGCCAGGTGGAGCCCTCCTTGCAGCATGGAGGTCCCCAGAAGACCAGCAGGGCATCATGGACAATGGAGTTTTTATGCAAAACCCTGCTGGATGCCGTGGGGGCCACAGGAGGGAGCTGCAGGGAGGACCGAGGGCTTCTTCGTGCCCTGTGACCCGGAGGTTCGTCATAGGAAGAGAGACGGACTTCCGGGTTGAAGAAAAGAACTTTTACCTGACCCGGAGGTGGTTGAGGATCACATGGACTGGGGATTGAGAACACTTCCGGGTCAGGGATTATAAAAGGACTGTGGGAGCTCCCAGACGGCAAGCTGAGCTGGGTGGAAGGGTGGCAACGCTGTCTGGGAGCTGGAGGATTGTTTATTGTGGTTTATTGTATTTTTGTGATTTGTTATTGGAGTATTTGGGAGTGGAGCGTGCTTTGTGCACGTTATTATTATAATAAATAATTATTTGGACTTTTATCTGGTGTCTGACGTGTGGTCCGAGGGTACAAGGGTGCGAGAAAAACCCTAAATCTGTCACAATGGATTTTTTTTTATTCTTATTACCTAAAGTTTTGAGTCTTGTAGAATCCATTTCTGTTGTTAGAAAACTATTTTGTTAAGAATTCAAAGTTGCCAGAAAAGCGTCTTATTTTGTTGCCTACATGGGCATTCCATGAAAGCACAGTGCATGCCAACATAGACCCAGCCGTATAAAGTTCCGTCCTAACAGTTTTTGGTTCGTCTGAAATCACTGATACACAAACGTCCAATTGTTTGGCGTGTGCTTTATCTTTGTTTGTCTTTCTGTTTTCAATTCATAATGCTGATGGCATCATTTTTAACTTTTTGTTTACTGACTTGAGCTTAGAAGAAAGTTTGGACTGACTTTCTGGTCTGTGAGTTAGGCTTGACAATGACGTTCAGTGTGTTTCATCTAACAAACATAACAACAACTTCCTTCAAACAACCCAAACAGCACCAATATGTGCTGTAGAGCCCAAGAAGATTTTAAAGTAAGACCAGAACATAACATAAAGCACCTTTCAAGACTTTTGCAAAATGTGTGAACAACATTTCAAAGTATATGTAACAGATGAAGGCATGAAATATTAAAGTGGCAATCCATCATGGAGATCATTATCCCAGCCAGCCAAACTTATGCCTGTGCTTGTTGGTGCTTGGAGTTGTGCCTGCAGCCTTTCAGACTGGTGGAGAACAAGAAGAATACATTTTGCTTCTCTGCAGAGCACGAGGTGCTTTAACTGCAAGTTTATCGTCCCCTTTGTGCACCGGTGTTCTTTGGTCTTACTGGCATTCATGTTGAGCACTGCTGAAGGATGGACATCCTTTCCTTTCTGGGATTCTTGTCACTGGGCTGGCGCCCTGCCCGGGGTTTGTTTCCTGCCTTGCGCCCTGTGTTGGCTGGGATTGGCTCCAGCAGACCCCCCGTGACCCTGTAGTTAGGATATAGTGGGCTGGACAATGGATGGATGGATGGACTCTTGTCACTCCACAGGCGAGGAACACATGTGTGTGATTTATTAACTGCATTTTGCTGAGTGCATTTCAAATGTCAGCAGCCTGGTGGCATAGTGCTTAGTGCTGCTGCTACTCTGGCCAGTGGACAAGGTCCAAATCACAGCCCAGTCACTGGCCAGGTGGAGTTTGTGGTCTCTCCCTTTCTCCAAACACAGTGAGACCCGTGAGATGCTCTGGCTAAAGTCCCCTGCGTTCGGCCTCTCCACTCACTGGACGTGCTCCACAGAGCCTAGCCCTGCATGGACAAAGCTGGCCTCCTAGTCAGAGCTGATTGGACAGCAACCCAGGAGCGGGCATCAGCTGAGTCTTTGCTTTGCTGTCATTATAGGTTTGGGTTGTAATGTTACAGAGCTGAGCCGGTGCTTTGGAGTTGTTTTATTTCTTAACGTTTTGGTCTCAAGAATTGGAGAAGCCTTCTCTCAGAAGGCTTTTTATCGCAGTGTTTTACATGCACATAAACAAAGCTTCTGTGAAAAGGTGTCATGAACATTTTTAAATTAACCTTTTCATTAGTCACATTGTTTTTCTTATTGTTATTAATTTGTATCATCATTTTTTAATATTGTGTTTTATCATGAAAGGTGTATGTGAAAGGCACTTCAACCTCTAAGGTTCTTTTCATATTGGGGAATAAGTTAATCCTGGAAATGTCCAAATTATTAGCCTTGATTCATATGTACAGTATATGCTGCAGTATTTATTAACCTATTTACATAGGATTCACGCACCACAGACACGGTGTACTCCACGCAACACACTTTATTGTCACCGAGAGCTCTGCACCATCTTAACAATGGTCGAGGCTGGCTACCCCGGCTTTAATACCTTAACGGAGGCTATAAGCCACTCTGCCCATCAGCCACACTCCTGCAAAGATTTACACGTCTCCAGACTGTTGCTCCTGGAAGGGCCACATTTCAGAATACCTACACAGGCTAACGGCCACATCAAGGGCTGCATGACTCTAGATAGCCAACTTTGAAAGGGCTGCACAAACATTTTAACAGAACCCAAGGGCTCGCTTGACAGCCTTCCCTCACTGAGTTACAGGTATGGCTGTCCACACTCACATTCTTTCAGGTCTAGAGATTTAACATAAGTGCTATATTAGCACTTAGCAAACAACAAGGCAGCTTCAACAAAGTAATACTCAAACTTTATTTCAATCTTTGCTAATGTTAATTTGTGGAAGAAAAATAGGCATGCATGTTAGATATAAAAAACAAGGTTTAAGTCAGGGTCGCACAGAAAGCTTCATATCATGTGGTGTCCATGGCTTTAGATGTGGCATTCTTTGTCCTCTTAAGCCAGACATGATGCTTGGGAACAGAGGAACAGCCTGTAGATAACGAATCTGACCGAGTTTTTGTTCACGCTCTGGTAGTTAAGGTATTTGAAAATTCTTTTAAAATTGTGGCAGTGTTTCTCAACCTTATGTGTGTTATGACCCCCCACCCCTAGTGAATCGAGTGTTGAATCAAGAGCAGCGACCCACTGAGTGACCCATTCTCAACTTACCACAACCCACTTTGCAACCCACTGTGATCAACAACGATTTTAAACAATATAGCCTTACCATCTAAACACCGATTTAATGAGAGATATTACATCATTTAAAACTTCACAACTCAGAAGTTTTCTGATCCAAATGCTATGTACGTAGTGAGGTTACTCTAAACTTCTTATAGGAAATGTATTGACGTACAAAGTCACCCCCAGGTCCTATCTCACAACTTCTTACAAGCATATACACACTGGTTAGTTTATCTGAGCTTAAACCTGCACATTCTACTAATAATACCTGTTCTTGTAAATTCTTTTAGATTTTCATATCCCCCAGAATCCAACACTCTTTTAAAACACACCTGTCTCTCTTGAAAAACGTATGAATCTTTGGTTCTAATGAGTCCTTATTTTTCTTAGGAAAAACAGTAATTAATGTTTGGCAAAAAGTTTGAGGTAATTTTTTTTTTTTGTCTCTGGCTTCTATAAATGTTTCTGAAGAAGGGAGCTAACTTAACTGAATTTTTTTTATAAAATTTTCAGCAGGGTAGCCATCAGGACCTGGTGCTTTCCCATTCTGAAGTGAGTTTATAGTGTCTAGTAATTCTGAGAGCGTCTGAGGTTTATCTAATTCCTCTGCACTGGAAGTATCTAGCTCTGGTAACTGTATTGTATCAAAAACACATTATTAGATTGTGTCTTGTGTTCTTTAAACTGAGTAGAATATAAGGTTCTTATGGTTCTTGTGCTCTAATGAACTCATTTAAACCTGCCCGCTGTTCTGATTATAGAACATTTTGATCACATTATACAGAAAATGTTGTCTTTTCCTGATGAGCTCTGAGCACACACTTTAAAACATGTAAATAATCTAAAAAAAAATTAAAAAAACCACAAATACTGCAAGTCAGATTTAGCAAAGAGTACATTTTTAATTGATTGTTAAAACCCCCGGCCTGTGCTACACGCCAGCCACTTTGTGTCTCTGCTGCTCGCGTATGTGGATTTCACGTTCATCAAACAACAAATCTTTTAATTGTCATGGATACACCTCTTCATTGGGAAGAAACACTATTTTTCCCCAATGGCAACACAAATTAGATGAACTACAAGTCTCTGACTTAAAGTTTAAATTTAAACAATATATTCAATCTCTTTTTGCTCTTCCATTATTTCATCGAGTTATAATTTCCGTTTGTTTGCACTAATGTGATCTTTACTATCATTTTTTGAGACTTTAGAATTTTAGTACTTTCATTATCTCTAACCAGCTCTGCATGTGTATTGCGCCAATGTTTTGGAACCTCTTTACGATGTTATACTTTGTCATCTACTCTTTGTCTTTTATTTCTGGCCCAGGATGTGGTTAAATCTCTTGGCACAAAGAGGGACATGAAAGTATCTCTCTGAAAAAGTCTCGTCTCATCCCAGGGTTTTTTTTTTATTATAATAGATAATAAATAGAGATATCATTGCAGCACTCTTTTGCAGTAGTGATCTCATGGGTGCCGTCGTCATAGCTTCAGTTTCTAGGCAGGTGGCCATGTTGTTTATGGTATGCCTGGCATGTTACAATATGATGGTGTGCATTGCAAACCTGTGCAAACCTTGGATGTTAGTACATAAATATTGTTACTTCAAACAGTGGTAGAGCCAGCTGCGGGTGTTCACTCCATACTAATGCAAGGCCCACAAACATGGCAAAGAAAGGTTTACTTAACAACATTCTACTTCATAATTTATATATTACAGAAGGCATGTGTTGATTGCGTAAACACAACATGTTGCCACAGGACTATCCTCCCACAAGCCATCTTGCGAGGAGATGGGTAAGCACGTGTCAAACAGCAAGGATGACCCCTCTTTACTTTAACTTTAATTCCGCTCACACATTTATTTGTTTCAAGCCAACCAACAACTATATAGCTCCAAGGACAAAGTGCACAAAACAAACAAAGTGATGAGGCAGAGAGAAACAGATTGTCCGATGAAGAAAGCAGGAGCACAAATAATACAGACAACAGTGAAAAGGAGTCCGATGAAAACTATAATAATGAGAGAGAGAGATGAATGTGCAGCAAGTGATGAAAATGACAGCATCTGTGGCCCTTCATAATTTTCCAGTGCCAACAGTGATAACTGATTAAGCTAGTGAGACTAGCAAAAAATATTACAAGAGTAACCAGGTTGAGAAGATGTAAAAACTGAAATAAAAGCAGAAAAGTCAATGGGCACTGGGGAGATTCTGAAGGACTGGAAAATGGCAAATATTATTAGGGTGACCGGGCAGATCCAAGGAACTATAGGCCAGTGAGTTTAATGTGCATCACAGAAAAATTAACAGAAGGAATTATTAAGGATAAGATTGAGCAACACATGGCAAGTGTTTTACTGAACACTCAGCATGGGGTCAGAAGAGGGAGGTCGTGTTTTACTAACATGCTGGAATTCTGTGAGGAGGCAACAAAAGGATACCATCAAAGTGGAGCTTATGATATTATTTACCTGGACTTTAATAAAGCATTTGATAAGGTGCCACATGAGAGGTTGGGCATCAAACTAAAGCAAGTGGGGGTTCAAGGTGATGTTTTTAGATGGGTGCAGAATTGGCTCAGACACAGGAAGCAGATGGTGAAGGTGAGAAGAACCTCATCAGAACTGGCCGATGTTAAGAGTGGTGATCCACAGGGTCAGTGCTAGGGCCGCTGCGATTCTTAATATATAAAAATGATTTAGATAGGAATATAAGTAACAACTTGGTTAAGTTTGCAGCTGATACCAAGATAGGTGGATTAGCAGATAATTTAGAATCCGTTATATCATTTCAGAGGGACTTGGACAGCATACAGGCTTGGGCAGATTTGAGGCAGATGAAGTTTAATGTAAGTAAATGTAAAGTATTACACATAGGAAGTAAAAATGTTAGGTTTGAATACACAATGGGCGGTCAGAAAAGCGAGAGTACACCTTATGAGAAGGATTTAGGAGTCATAGTGGACTGTATGATATCAACTGCCAGACAGTGTTCAGAAGCCATTAAGAAGGCAAACAGAATGTTAGTTTATATAGTCCAAGTCCAAGGAGGTTATGCTCAACCTTTATAATGCACTGGTGAGGCCTCATCTTGAGTACTGTGTGCAGTTTTGGTCTCCAGGCTTCAAAAAGGACAAAGCAGCGCTAGGAAATGTCCAGAGAAGAGCAACCAGGCTGATTCCAGAGCTGCAAGGGATAGTTATGAAGAAATATTAAAAGAGCTGAGCCTTTACAGTTTAAGCAAAAGAAGATTAAGAGGTGACCTGATTGAAGTGTTTAAAATTATGAAGGGATTTAGTACAGTGGATCGAGACTGTTATTTTAAAATGAGTTCATCAAGAACACAGGGACACAAATGGAAACTTGTTAAGAGTAAAATATATAGGAATATTAGGAAGTTTTTCTTTACACAGAGAACCATAGACACTTGGAATAAGCTACCAAGTAGTGTGGTAGACAGTAAGACTTTAGGGACTTTCAAATGTTTTTGGAAGAAATAAGTGGATAGGACTGGCGAGCTTTGTTGGGCTGAATGGCCTGTTCTCGTCTAGAGTGTTCTAATGTTCTAAAAAAACAACAACAGGGAAATCAACCACACAGTTATCAAAGCCAAATCAGGTGTCAAAAATCAAAGTCAAAAATTCAAGCACGAATTAGAAACCAGGAAAAGCTTCTGGAAAAAGAATTTTAAGGAGCAAAACAGTGATCAACATAAAGGGTTTTTAAACCAATCAAACTGTTAATCAAAGGTTACAAACTCTGAGGAGATATCCATAGTGATGTGGGATTTTATCCTAAAGACAGGGAAAACAAAATAGCCATGATGTAAATAAACAAAATGGTGGCGAAAATTACCAAAATAAGTTAACCAAACCAAACGTAAGACTCAGAATCTGAGGTAAAACAAGCAAAAAAAGTGTTCAAACTTACAAAAAGACCAAAAAATTGAATAAAAAATTAATTCATAACATATCTTAATATCCTCTGGCACACACACAGGCTCAGACACAAGTTGCACTGAACAAAGGGTTTTTATTGTGGGAAACTCTTCATTAGTAAGCTTTTCCCACGCCACAACTACAAGCACCAGAAAGTAGCGCTCTTTGTAACTCTGTCATCTCTTCTCTTTGTCTCTGTCTGCCTCCTCCACTCCTCCCAGCAAGCCGAGACTCCCCCTCCTGACTCCGCCTCCAAGCTCAGTCTTCGGTGCTCGTTCCGTAGCTGTAATTGAATTACTTGTCCGATGAGCCTTTGCGCCAGCTCGGTGAGGTTTCCGGTTTTTGATGTTCCTCTGGCAGTAAACCTGCCAACTACATCACATGTGGCCAAGTGCAGGAACAGCAGAAGAGTTGATCAATAATTGGGGTGCCAATTGGGTTGTCCCATTTAATAAGAAACTAAAACAAAAGAAACTGACACCCATCTTGATGTATTATGCCCAGTCTAGGGCTGCTTTGGGAACTCCATCTCTTGGGTTGTCCATCAGGTTCGGGCATCTTGATCTCTTAAAGGTGACATACCGAAAGGGACCGAGTCAAGTGCTCTCGTTGGGCAGCTTTGCACTGCTGCAGAGGAAAAAGAAGAGAATACTGTTAGCAATAGTCCCCTCTCTCCACCTCATTAAGGCTTAACACTCAAGAAAGCACCACCATTGATCTGTGCTGTAACGTCTCTTATAGATCTGATATTAAATCCTTTCAATATGTGCGTGTTATGCACTGGCCATGCTTTGTGATTGTGTGCTGCTGCTTGAGGAGGCCCACAGTTCAAAAGCCTTGGTCTGCCTCTGCCTTCAACTGCTTAGTTAAGGAAAGGACCTCTAGGTGTTAGGACTGCAGCTCTGTTTCTTGGACCCTAACACTTAGTTTTATTTTTAGCTTGGTCTTTCTTTGACTTTTCTTTTATTATTTCTTAAACAAATTTAAAGAACTTCTGGCCATATTTGCCTTTTGTCCTTCTGGACAGACCACCTCACTCTGGTCATTGAAGAGGCTGAGTGTTTGGTCAGCGGTGTACAAGCTTAATTCATTGTATAAAAATGGATGCCTACAGTTGTCTGAAAGGATTTATTTAAAGCTTATATAGTGGGAATAGAAATGCATGCTGAGCTGTGTAAAGAAACGCGCAGAGTCATGTAAAGAATTGCAAGTAGGCAGCTGCCCAGAGCAGTGTGTGGCATACAGATATTCAGAGTGAGCTGTCCAAACTACTATGGTTTCATTTAAAAATGCAGATATTTGTTTCTGTTTTCATATTTCATGCATGCTACATCAGTCTTTTCAAATCAAAAAAATTATTACTTTGAAAACACTCTCCAGATACTTTAAAAAATAGCAGTGCAACATTTCAGTGTGGATGGGTGAAAATGAAGATTTCTGAAAACACAGACTCCATCAAAATCTGGTTGGTTCATGCTTGTTACTTGGCTCTTTCCTGATTGGATCCTCCTTTACAACGTCTCATTCCCTGATTGGTGACTCTTCTGACATAGCAGGCCTGTAAGAGTTGTGTTCAATGCTGCTTGTTATGTTGCTTACTTGTATGCACTAAATTGGATTTTGGAATATTTCTGGAATTCATGGTCAAGTGACTTGTCACACAGCATGATAGTCATACATGCGCTCAAAGTGCCTAAGCACTTTCAATCCAATTGACATGCCACGATGTGGTGGCTCCGACTATACGTGAACATTGCATGCTCACTGTTTTAACTGCACTATTAATTTGGGGAAATTTGATAGCAACAGAAAATCTGAATCTTGAGACTATTCCTACTACAAAACAGCCAAAAGAAATTTCTGACACAACAGAAGTTCTTCCGATCTTATGAAAGCTCAGTCGTAAGATGCTATTGGGCATCACAACCGCTTTTACACTGCATGTGAAACAACGGCCAATGAAGGTGGAATTTAAGCCAACTGAATAAATCAAACCGGGCTTAAGTGCTTTGCTCTTTTTATCTTTGTTTGTCATTTCTTTGTTTATATTGTAGATAAATATCTGTTTATTTATAAAGAAATGACCATTGCCCTTTGGACACAAGCCAGAGTTTAATGGTTTTTCTCCTCTTTTGTGAGATATGTTGAAACATTTAAGCTTACTTTTGAACTTTAATCTTAAAGTCCTCCCATTTTCGAGATTAATCGCTGCCTCTTGCTGGTAGTTTGGAGTAAGCTGACCTGTGTGAGTCTGTTCTGGTGTGACCTGTGAACGTTCCCTCCTGCTTTATGCTCTTTTGTGGCGGCTTCACACCCACTTTTTCATGTTCAAGTCTCCAACACACAACATTTTGAGGTCCAGTTTTTGTACTAAAGCCATCTTTTTAAGTTTTGATAGCCAGGCAGATTGTAACAACTGCATGACATCACAAAGAACCCCAGAATAACTTCTAGACATCTGCAACTCTCTCTTTTTGCAACTCTCTCTCAGTGAGTGTGCATTGCCAAGACTGGTATTTGTAATACCACCATGAGACGGACATTGGACACAAACAAATGATCATCTCACTTATAACAGAATAAACCTGACGATGTGATGAGCAGCCCACCAAATAGCGAAAAGGGGGAAAGTCTACCAAATGAGAATCAAAAACCAGGCCTCACTCCAGGCAGCCTGCCCCAAACTTCATAGGCAGATTTTAGCCTGCACAAGCTCAAAATCTCGAAAAGGCTTTTAAAGTTCAAAACTCAAAATGTATTTTAATGTTACAAAATACACCAAAGATGACTCTGTTGGCAAAGTAAACTGTCAAACCTCTAGCTAGGGAGACAAACCAACAAAGCAACTTTTATAAATGAAGAATTTATTTAAAATAAAGCGAAATAAAAGTGGTATAAGCGCTTTTAAGCCTGACTGCAAATCGACTTAGAATTGCACCAAAAGACGTCTAAGTTGTGCCCATACCTAGCGTAGGTGGACAATTCCATCATATTTGTTTTCAGGCATTTTAGCATGGTGAAGATACTTTTGTAAATGATGTGAAAATGTTAGTGTGGACAGAGGTCACATTTTTAAAAGCACCATTTGTACATGAAAACATAGCAGTGTTGAGGTAACCTTAGGGCAGGGGTCCCCAACTCCGGGCCTGGAGGGGTGCAGTGGCTGCAGGTTTTCATTCTAACTCTTTTCTTAATGAGTGACCTGTTTCTGCTGCTAATTAACTTCTTTTGAATTAATTTTAATTTACTTGTTTTTTAAAGATTTGTTCCCCTGAATCTTTTCTTCATTACTCTGAATTGCTTCATTTCTTTCCTTAAATGAACAAACAGAAGACCAACAAAGTCAGGCCTCAAACTCCAAGCAGTTGCTTAATTAGACGCTGAGTCTTCTTGTTAATTAAACTCGTTCTTTAATTCCATGGCTTGTTGCTACTCTCATTGTGCAATAGCAGACATTTCTGTAATTGTTGATGTTCTCTTTTTTGTTAAAATGTTTTGTGGACCAGAGCAGATCGACATTCCTGAGACCTTCATCGTTCTTTATTTTTGGGTATTTTATGATGGACACCAGTTGTTTTGGCTCATTTTGTATCTCATTATTTTTTGGCTGCTAATTAAGGAAAAAGAAACAATCAAGGGGTCTGAGCCCTCAAGAGCAAGTCAATTAAAATGAATCCAAAAGAAGTTAATTAGCAGCAAAAACAGGTCACTGATTAAGAAAGGGGTGAGAATGAAAACCTGCAGCCACTGCGGCCCTCCAGGACTGGAGTTGGGGACCCCTGCCTTAGGCTTGTGGGAATTTAAATATTTGAATGCTGAGTGAGGCATTATTCAGGTGAACAGAAAGTGTAACACTTGCAGGAAATAAAACTACATTAATCGTTGATTCTTTGAAATTCTTCATAGGCAATTCAAAAAATGCCCCAATAAACATTAAATAATGAGATGATCGCAGTGTCGAACATGGTGTGTGTCCCGATAGTGGAATGAGTTTTCAAAGATTCCAGGTTTTCAGGTCTCATCACTGCCACGTGTTACTTGCATGTGCTAAAGTGATCACCATTGCCGTGTTCTCCAGAACAAAGCACCACGTCTCTGATACTATTGAAAAAATGGAAAGAGATAACTTGAGCAGGAGAGTGGGCCTTAAAAGGACTGTAATTTAATTACGGCCATGCCAGTCTGAATGCATCCAACCTCACCTGACCTTAGAAGCTAAGTAGGCTCAGGCCCGGTTAGTACTTAGATGGCAGCGGTCTAAGCTGCGTCTCCATGCAGGGCTGCATTCAGTTCCCCCTCACAGTGCTCCCCGTCTCACTCATCCAACCTCAGTCTCCAATTCTGTGCCCAAGTCAATTTGTGCCCATGCAGTCTGAGGTCACTCCATCTTCCTTTCCACCGCTTTGAATCAATCCATGCCAGGATTGAGAGTGTCTGGCAGTGATGCGCCAAGGCCTATGAAGCCGTGGGTTGTAATGTTTGAGTTGTGTCTTAATCAGCCTGACACAAGCAAAGCGCCTCTCAGTCTCTTTGTCTCCGCTAATATAAACCCAATGCCAATGTTTTTTTAGTTTTAGTAAACTTGTTTGCTGTATCATCATCTGCAGAACGGTTTTAGAAATTGGCAGACTAGTGCAAAAAATCTACAATGAGGGAGAAAGACAAAAGTTATTAATTATTAATAATAAAATGCATGTATCTAATGTTTCATTTTAGTGTTGCTAATACAGAATTAATCAACAGCTATTAGAGTCAATAATGTTCAGTCACCCTGAAAAATCAAACCAAGAGCAGGCTGATCCTACAACAGGACCTGGGCAGCCATGAAGCAGGCTCCGCTTCACACTGACTTTGGGCCATTTGTGACTCGTTTTTCTCTTTTTTTGACTGTAAGTTGTGTGTAACCAGAGAGTTGCTTTTCTTCTGTCTTTGATCAGAAGTCAAATGTCATTGTTGTCATTGTCACTGTGTAAATGGAAAATAATGAAAGGCCCTTTTCACATCAAATCATAGTACTGAAGTGAGAGAGGTTAGGAGCAGGCGCTGATACAGCGCAATGCTGCACCCACCACATGACAAACCAACTCAGGATCCAGATTAGGACCCGAGTGCAGCACCACACTAGTTCAGACGGAGTGGGACAGTGTGAGGTATTTTTATGGTGGCTGGAGTGCCAATTCTGCCACCAACTCCCAGGTTTTTCCCTTCATGTAGGGCTGGATGCAGATTAACGTCATACCCAGGGCGGAGCAATTGCAGGTTAAGGTCCTTGCTCAAGGGTCCAACAGAGCAGAGTCCCTTTTGACATTTACGGGATTCAAACCAGCAACCTTCCGATTGCCAGTGCAAGTCCCCAGCCTCAGAGCCACCACTTCGCCTGCTAGTACTGATTTACAATAAAAATATTTTAATAAAAAGCATTTGGCATATACATGGAAATTAAAAAAAAAACAAACCAGACCCCCACTAAAAGCTCTCAGTGGCTCAGACTGGGGGCTCTGAGGCTGAGGATCGGCGCTCGTATCCAGAAGGCTGCCGGTTTGAATCCCTGCTACTGCAAAACGAGTTCCTCTTCCTCCTCCTCCTCCTCCTCCTTTGCTGGGCCCCGAGCAAGAAGGCCCTTAACCTGCAATCACCCAGAGGTGCTGTACAATGGCAGACCCCGAGGGCGATGCAACGACTAGCAAATTCCTAGTGCAAGAAGAAATAAAGAACAAAAAATAAATAAATAAATAAAACAAATGCAATATACGGGTGAGGGTTGAAGACAATTTAAAATGAAAAAAATCGTGGGACTTGAAAACATTTCAATTGCTGGCAGTGGTATGGCAAGACAAATGGTAGAGTATACGCTGGCCTAGAGATGGTATGTGGCATTGGATCACAAAATCATTGGTAGTCTGCTGTAGGTACGTATTTGCTTTAAATAATTGGGTGCTATGGTCCAAAATCACTCTGTGGGACCGCTGTTAGCAGAAACCAAAAACCAAGATCACGTCCAGCTTCGCAGCATTAGGTTTGTATTAGTGGAGGGCCATGACCGGGCAGTGGGGCCTTGGCTTAAAAAAGTTTGGTAAGCCGAGTCCTTTGAAAAATGACGTCTACTGACCTGCGGACCATCAAGGACTGCTGGGGGTCTGCGCAATCAAACAGAAGACTACAGGCAATGAAAAGGAACAAGAGATGAGCAGTTCTTTCTTTCTTTCTTTCTTTCTTTCTTTCTTTCTTTCTTTCTTTC
>JANRMT010062806.1:79768324-79857409 GCA_026402145.1 Polypterus bichir lapradei
TTCTTTCTTTCTTTCTTTCTTTCTTTCTTTCTTTCTTTCTTTCTTTCTTTCTTTCTCTCCAGCTTTGCTTGATGATGACTAATTGCTATTTAAGCTGCACATAATGTGTTGTTGTACTAAATGCTGACCTGTACTCTGAAAATAATCAATTGTAGGGTTTACATAAGATCACTTTGGTCTGTAGGGAGTGCTTAGGACCCAGCTGGGGAATGAAGTATAAGCGCTGTGCCGATGCCATTGAAGAGTATTTATTAAAATGTAAATAGAGTGGGGGAGATGCTTGAGGACATATAAAAAGCCTCGGCAATCTGCAAATCCTGCTTTTAGAGGCACTAAAACTACAATGTCATATGCACTCAGTCCAGCCCACACTTCTGATTTACTGTTTTCCTTTCAAATTAAAGTCAGGGAGCACCAAGAGAGTGCTGGCATGAAGAATACGCAGCGTCAAGCATTCAGCCCTCAGCCTGGGGGGCAGCAGTCGAGATAAGATGGCGGCAGGAGATTCAGTACCTGCCTACTCAGCCTCAATCTAAAGATCTGCTCTCTCTTGGCGAGATGTTAGAATTTCACTAAATGCCGAAGAATAATTTAACCTAAATATTCTTTCATTCAGCACAGAATTGTGGAGGCTGAAGCCGATCTTGAAAGTGTAAAGCTGAGGGTCTTGAGAGCTTCACTTGGAGAGCTACAGCACTTTACATCAGCCTTTCCACCTCCGGTCTGACAGCAACCCCAAAAGAGGAGCTCTGCTCCCCAAGTTTCCAATGGCAAATTTAAATAATGAAAGGCATCAACATAAAAGGAAAAACGGTAAGCAAGTAATCACGTAATGGATGCAAACTACAACCGCAAGAATAACTTAAATCCTGGACAGTCTACAGTATCAGTGGGCAAAGACATCCACACAAAGCCAGTGAGACAAATTAGTGATGTTAGTTAGAAAAACACACAGATGCACACACACACACAGAGACACACGTACAGACACACACACACAGACACACACGTACGTACAGACACACATGTACAGACACACACACAGATACATACAGACACACACACACAGACTCACACACACAAAGAGAGACAGGAGAGGCCGTGTGTGCAGAAACTGGCTGGGATTCCAACCCCACAGCAGGCACTGCCAGTTACTGTGCCACTGTGCTGCCCTTACCATGAAGCATGCGTTTGTTTTAATGAATTCATCTGCTCCTACAGTAACCGGTGGTCCTCACTCCTTTATTTAGAATTTCAAGGAAAAGATTGTCGATGAAGCTGTCCCTGCGTCTTTTATGTATGCTGCCCAGAGGGGACTGGGTGGTCTTATGGTCTGGAATCCCTACAGATTTTATTTTTTTTCTCCAGCCGTCTGGAGTTTTTTTTTTTTTTTTTTCTGTCCCCCCTGGCCATTGGACCTTATTCTTATTCGATGTTAATTAATGCTGATTTGTTTTCTTATTGTGTTTTTTATTTTTCTATTCTTTATTATGTAAAGCACTTTGAGCTACTGTTTGTATGAATATGTGCTATATAAATAAATGTTGTTGTTGTTGTTGCAATAAGGAAGTTCATCCAGCACTTGATAAATCAGTAGCTTCACAAAAGTATCGTCAAACTTGGCAGAAATCATAAACGTACATACAAGGAAAGAAACATAGGTCAAGCATAAAAAAAAAAAAAGATGACCTCGCTAAATAATAAAGTTTAATAATCACTGGTGGCAGGCCAACTCTAACTTGTGGATGTGTGCCGGTGGTAGCCATTCGGCAAACTCTTCCTCAAAATTTCACACTTGGATATAAATTCACATGAATACGAATTGTAATACGAATTTAATTAAATAGGAATTATTCATTTTTTTCTTTCTTTAATTAATCACCTTGCAAACATTCAACACTCCACAGAGCTCTGAGCACAATCTTGAGCGCCTTAAAGAGTTTGTGTTCGAATTGGATAAACCGTTGACACTATCAGAATTATTAGATGCTATAAAGTCACTTCAGAGTGGAAAAGCAGCAGGCCCCGATGGCTACCCTGTCGAATTTTATAAGAAACTAGCAAAATATTCACGCTTCGCAGCGGAGAAGTAGTGTGAAAGTGTGTGTGAGTTATGAAAAAGAAAAGGAAACATTTTAAAAGTAACGTAACATGATTGTCAATGTAATTGTTTTGTCACTGTTATGAGTGTTGCTGTCATCAAGGATTTGATTATCATTATTTCTTTCAATCAGGTTCGTATTTGGAGGACGTGTTGTGTTCAAGTTACATTCCGTGTTTGTCAACCGTTGTAAAGATAACAGGTTTCATTCATCGAAGTGTTCACTACCTAAATCGCTACTCATGAATCTAAGATGTTTCACAGGCATTCCCGGTATTAACTTGTGGATTTGCCTGTGAGTATTTAGAGGCAGTGTCTCTATTAAATTGTGGATTTGCCTGCGAGTATTTAGCGACAGTGTGTCTATTAACTTGTGGATTTTTCTACGAGTATTTGGCGACAGCATCACAAAGTTGTTTCCGTCTAGCTGCATCAGAAAATGTACCACGATGTCTGACACGCCTCCTTTTTACTGTTTTCTCATAGCTTGGATTGCTGCTGTCATAATCAGTTTGTTTCAATTACGTTAATATTTGCAGGACTTGTGTTGAAGTGACATTCGGCATCTGTCAAGCACTGTAAGCATACAACCGGCTTCATCGATAACTTCCTATCCAGCTTCTGAGAGTTGAAACATTCATAAACATCAAAGTGTCCACTACTCAAATTGTCACCTGTGAATCTAAGATGTTTAAGAGGCATTGGCGGTTCTCCAAAGTTGTAAAATATTTGGCCATTTCAGTACACTTGAAAGCGACAACCGAACAATTCAGCGGCACCCATCAACTCACATGCAGAAGCATAGGTGAAGGGCTTAAGCATTTCACTCTTACACTCCTGTGTAGTATAATTATCTCCTGTACCGTCATCAGTCCACACCTTGAACCTGTCCCAGTCATTCAATACATAAGACACAATGTTCCTCCGGATATCAAGAGTGAGCCTGATATGGCCGTGCAATATGTAACACAGAGAATGGAAAAGGCAGACGGCATCTCCGGGCATGGAAACCAATCGGTAAGTGACAGTTCTTTGATCGATGGTGATCACCTCGATAGACATGTTAATGGGGGTACAGTTGGAACGGTAAAAGAAATGGGTACCTGAACAATGTAAACTAAGTCTAAAACACCTACACAATAACTATAAGTGTAATAAATAAACAATAAAACAGAGGGGAAGCCGTGGATTAAAAAAAAAGGCTGCAGTTATCAGCACAATAAAACAGCGGAGAAGCCGTGGATTAAATAAAAAGGCTGCAGTTATCAGTAGGGAGACATGAATACCGTGGCGAAGCAAGGTAGGGAATGAAGAGACCGGAGCGACGGACGGCCTTATGTGGGCAGGCAGCCAATTACGTGGGAGGCATGGGGATGGGGGACGCAATATAGGCAGGCAGCCAACTACATGGGAGGCGTGGGGATGGGGGACGCAATGTCACCTCACACGGCGACCGAGCTGCAGACTATGGACGTATATATGTATGTAAGTAGGATTCAGTTATGACCATTACGCGTAGAATTTCGAAATGAAACCTGCTTAACTTTTGTAAGTAACCTAAAAGGAATGAGTCTGCCAAATTTCAGCCTTCTACCTGCACGGGAAGTTGGAGAATTAGTGATAAGTGAGTAATGTGAGGGCTTTGCCTTTTATTAGTATAGATTCTCCACTCAGCTAGCTCCCCTCCTATTATCAACATTCAAGCTAGAAACAATAAAATTCTACCTGAAACTTTTCGTCAAGCATTAATCACCGTCTTTCCTAAACAAAATAAGAATGTATTACTATGTGCATCATACAGACCAATTTCACTTCTGAATAATGATGTTAAAATACCCTCCAAAGTCCTAGCTAGAAGGATGGAGAAAGTGCTGCCTTCGGTAATATCACAAGATCAAACTGGATTTATTAAAGGCCGACACTTAGCTTCCAATCTTCGACGCCTGTTTAATGTAATATATTCACCCACAAAGTCAAACACCCCAGAGATATTATTATCCTTGGGTGCAGAAAAAGCATTTGATATGATTGAATGGAACTACCTTTTCACCACATTGGAGAAATTTGGGTTTGGCCCGAACATTTGTGCATGGATCAAACTATTATTTGTATTAACAGCATTAATTCAGACTACTTTAAACTAGAACGTGGTACCAAACAAGGATGCCCCTTGTCACCACTACTTTTTGCAATCGCCATTGAGCCACCGGCAGCTCACTGTCGAAGTACTTATCAGATAAAGGGGATTATCAGAAAAGGACTTGAGCAGAAAATTTCTCTATATGTAGATGATCTGGTACTGTATATATCAGACCTACAAAATACTGAGCCTGTAGTCCTAAAAGCACTTAAAGAATTTCAAAAGATTTCTGATCTCAGAATTAATTTGACTAAAAGTGTGCTCTTCCCAGTGAATTCTCAAGCACACAATATTAGATTGGACACCTTCCATTTTATCATTGCAGATCAGTTTAAATACCTAGGGGTAAACATCACAAGTAAACATAAAACTCTTTATCAACAAAATTTTGCTGTATGTATGGAAAAAATTAAGCAAGACTTGTATAGATGGTCAACTCTTCATCTCACTTTAGCTGGAAGAATTAACATTGTTAAGATGAATATCCTCCCTAAGCTTCTTTTTTATTTCAAAACATTCCAATATACATCAATAAATCGTTCTTTAAGAAATTAGATTCAACCATAACCTTATTTATTTAGAATTCAAAACATCCACGTATCCAAAGAGCGACCCTACAAAGACCTAAGGCAGAAGATGGCACGGCTCTACCTAACTTTCAGTTTTATTACTGGGCAGCAAACATACAAGATATAAAATCCTGGACACAAATATATGAACACACACTGGCTTGGTCTGCAATAGAAATAAAATCCTGCAGTTCCTCTTTATATTCCTTGCTTTGCGCCCCAATAAATGCAAATTATCACCAATATACTAATAACCCAATTGTGCTTCACTCACTCACAATATGGAACCAGTGTAGGAAGTATTTTAAGATAGAGGATCTTTTATCGGTGGCACCTCTGCACGAGAACCACCTTTTATAACCCTCGCAAACGTACGCAGTTTTTAATGTCTGGAAAACATTTGGGATTAAATGACTTAGAGATCTGAACATAGACAACGTCTTTGGATTCTTAATGTAACTTTCCAGCAACACATTTCTTTTACCATCTTCAAATTAGAAACTTTGTTAAACAGAACTTGCCCAATTTTCCTCACCTCCCACCTCCCACTGTGCTGGAAAAAATATTGCTGTTTCGAGGACTTAGCATCTCTGCAACTTATAAAACCATTTTACAGTCCCTCCCTTTCAAAGATCCCACAGTACAGTGAGAAAAGGAGTGGAAGGCAGCAATGCAGAGAATTCACTCGAGCTCCATTTGCACAAAGCATACAATTATTCAACTCAAAGTTGTATATCGAGCACATCTGTCTTGTTTAAAACTGTCCAAAATGTTTCCAGGGCAAGATCCAACCTGCGAACGCTGCAATCAAGTCCCAGCCTCACTGGGTCACATGTTTTGGGTCTGCACCAAATTAACATCATTCTGGACCAAAATCTTTAAATGCCTTTCAGACAGCCTTGGTGTCACAATCCCTCCTAACCCATTAGCAGCTGTGTTTGGTTTTCTTCCAGATGGGCTTAAAGTGGAGAAGGACAAACAAACTGTGATTGCCTTTACTACACTATTGGCACGCAGACTTATTTTGTTCAACTGGAAGACATGTCTGTGTTTTGATTTAAGTAGTCAGAATTTAGGAAAAGTCCAAGCTGGCTGTTTTGTGAGTGGCAAAGATTAAAACTAAATACTAAGCAAAACTCTTAGTTGAAAAATTAAACAATTAAGCAGTCTAAAATGAAAAGGTTAAAAGACAAAAGGCTTGACTGTGTGACAAATATGGTGAGACGCAAGATTATCTGACAAAAATATTTAGTCCCAAAGGTCCAAATGAAATTATTCCTGTTGTAACACTAGATGGCGCTATGCCAGCGCTTAGCCCGACACTCAGACACTGACAGCACCAAGAAGCTGTTTAATTTCTTTTGCCCTTCTCGTACAGTGCCCAAAGCACCTCCACCACAATAACCAAATACATAAACGAATACTCATATCTCTCCTCCACACCCCCCAGCAAGCTCTGTCCACTACCACCCAACTCCGGCTCTGCTTGCTGGGTTCCCATCAGTCCTTTAAATAGTCTTTGACCTGGAAGTGCTTCTGTCCGTCCGACCACGTGACTCGTCTAATGAAGAACTGATATTTTCTTCAGCCTGAAAGTACTTCGGGGCTTCCATCAGTTAAAAATATCACACGTGAAACAAGGACACCAACTAAAGGCAGTGAGAACAGGCAGGGCGATGGCAGAACGGCACGGACGTCAATACTACTTCAATACAGTATAATGCATTGATCATTACTATCATCATCAATGTGGCAATTTTAAAAATGAAAAATTCAGACAAAATGTCACAAAAGTAAAAAAAATAAAAATCCTTGATCAGAAAACCTAATAAAGATATTAACAATAGACAAAGGTGAAGGGAGTCAGAATTCAAATTGCTATAGAAACGACTTGGAGAAGCTCAGGCAGGGTTCCTCTCATGCCTTCGGTTTCAGATGTCTCATTTTTGTCATTTTTGTTCATGTTTTATGTTACAAGTGTGGATTATTTCGTTTCAGTGTGTAGTCTGTTATGTTCCATGTGTTTTGTGGGTGCTTCTCCAAGAGGTGGGGTCACCAAGGGAAAAAATAAAAAGCACAGTCCTTTGCAGTTCATTGTGAATGCACTAGCATGATGGTGATTTCTCTTGTGTTTTGATATTTTTGTGATTTACTGGATTTTGGTGACCTTTTGCTCCATCTTATAATCATTCTTTGGATTTGTGTATTGGGATTGTATTTGCTTTGAGATTGCCTATTATGAAGGATATGACTTCTACTCAAATTATATTTTAATTTTTACAAAATACACCAAAATATGGAAATTGTCAAGCCAAAATATTCATAAATAATGGAATTTATTTGAAATTAATCAAAGCAGAAATGACATAAGCATAAACAATGTGCCTAAAAAGGCAACCTAGAGCTCATCAAGTCCAAAACCAAAATTCAAGCATCAAAATACAGAAACAGAAACAACAAATCCAGGAACCAGCAAAGTCAATCAACATATAAAATGCTAAGATCTGTCCATCTGTCGTGCCATTACTTACAAACTACTAGGGCTAGAAACTTGATCTTGGCCATAATCTAAAGCTTATGACCTGAGATCTTCTGGAAAAACCTGAAATTGTGGCATCCTTAGCAATCTAACCTGTGATTGTGTGTTTATTATGGCTAGGTGGTTGATAAAATGACATGGCAGAAAGAAAAAGAAGAGCAGAGACACTGGCTGAGAGTCAAGCAAATTGCAGAAACTGATTACGTGACAAAGAACACCATTATAGGAAGAAAATAAAATAAGGGCAGCGACATATATAAGTGTCAAGCACACCACAAAAAGTGATTAAGTGACAAAAACCAAGAAACAATAATGAGACAAGACATTTAGACACACCGACAAGCAAGAAATAATCCTGAATATAGTCTGAAATGTCCTGGAAATTCATAAACGTTTTGGTCATGACAGCGTGATAGCCATTTTACTGGTGGACGGAAAAGTTATTGTAATAAAATGTATCCCCGCTGACGTTACAATTAAAGCAAGCAGCTCCAGTATAAATCTGCATCCTGCCGACTACGCCAATTTCTATCCAGCAGGGGGCACTCTTTCTCTTTCTTGCTGCATAACTGACTCGAACCAATACCATCCCTTTTGTACCCATGGTGGACATAATTACAAGAGAGAGAAATAAAGTACAAAAAGAGATTTATGCATTTAACTTGCTTTAAAAGATAATATTCATTCCCAGAATATAATGCATAATCCTGTATGTATACATATTCAGGCCAGAGAGAAGCAAAGGGACAAGTTGGAGAATGCTGACACACAGATTTCCCATCCAGCGAGGAATGTCGACAGCATAGTGAGGTGTGTCTGACGTTGTGCTGGATCCTCGCCATTATAAAAACTCACATACTTGCATATTCTTAGAAATCATGTCAGATATGTGCGACTACCAGAAGAACTGGCTGGTTATTAATACCTTTGCAGTCTCTGGGTTTTTTAACCATATTGGTCAAGCACACATCGGCACCTTTTAAAATAACCTGCTTGTGTCCTTCACATATTTTCTGCCTGTCTCCCTAACCTGACTTACAGCTGTCATTTGACAATCTCCCTGGCAGTCTGTCTGTCTCTGCTGAATTGCATGGCAATGTGAAATAAATTTCACAAATTACATTAGCACTAGGGGTGCAGTGGTAGCGCTGCTGCCTCGCAGTAAGGAGACCCGAGTTCGCTTTCCAGGTCCTCCCTGCGTGGAGTTTGCATGTTCTCCCCGTGTCTGTGTGGGTGCATTGGTGGTCCTAAATTGTCCCTAGTGTATGCTTGGTGTGTGTGTGTGCCCTGCGGTGGGCTGGTGCCCTGCCTGGGATTTGTTCCTGCCTTGCGCCCTGTGTTGGCTGGGATTGGCTCCAGCAGACCTCCGTGACCCTGTGTTAAGATATAGTGGGTTGGAGACTGACTGACTGACATTGGCACTAATAAACCTTCTTGATGCATAAAAGCTACTATTGATAATCCCCCAGGACACAGTAAATAGATGTTCAGAATTCATAATCAAGCCTGAGTGTTGTGGTCATTGATCATTGAACATGCCAAAGAACTCTGTAATCGAAAGAAGGAAAAAAAAGAGAAGCAACATCTGCTGAGCGTCAAGCATATTACAGTTGGCATCTAAGACAAGCAATTGAGCAGCAGGCAGATTGTGACAGAAAGCATCCAGGATACAGAAAGCAAGAATGAGAACAAGAGGGAAATGCATGTCGACAAACAAGCACTACTTAGGAAAGTCACATCGCCAATGGGATCACCCTGAAGCTCTTCTTATTCATGGAGAAATCAAAAGAATGTGTTTGCCAAAAAGAAGGCTTGCTCTATATGAACCAGCATTTTTTAGGACTGTAGCACTGCATGTTTCAGTAGTATTTACAATAAAATGCACTCCTTGAACGTCAATGAACCACTGAAAGACCTACTGTACGGTACCATCCTGTTTTAAATGTCAAGGGTGCAGGTGGTCCTTCAGCAGTGAAACCCGGGTAGATCCGCATCTTGGGGTTCCGCTGACATCGATTAAGGGAGCAAAGCAGAAGACATTAAACCATCATACTTCCACCTTAATAAGAGGATATGTGTCTGCGTGTCTGTCTGTGTCCGTCTGGTGACTAAGGCTCAGTTATTCCAAAAGATGGTATATCATAAACTTTTGTAGTAATGCATTTTATTACCACATGCATTACAAAATACATTCCAATAGATGATGCTCTGCAAACATTAACACCGAGGCCTACTTTGATTTTAACCAAACTTAGACGAGTAGCACAGCTAGTCCACCTTAATAAAAGGAGAAGTGTCTATGTGTCTATCTGTGTGTCCGTCTGGTGGCTATGTCTCTGTCATACCAAAAGATGGCACATCACACACATTTTTAGTAATAGGGTGCATTTTATTTGTCATTTCAACAGATGGTGCATCACCAACATTAACACTGCCTTTGCAAATCCCATATCAAATGGCATATAACAGAGACACATCCATTACATGGTGCGCTGCAGATGTTAACACTGAAGTCTACGTGAATTTCCCCTTGGGATTAATAAAGTATCTATCTATCTATCTATCTATCTATCTATCTATCTATCTATCTATCTATCTATCTATGTTGATTACTTAGACTTCATCCAGTCTAAGATACGTAGCACAGCTAGTACAAAAAAAAAAGAAACTAAAAAACACAATATTAAAGAAAAACCCTAATTTGACACAAAGGCAAACTAAAAGCAGAATTAACTTTCAAAAACAACTAAAATCATAAACAAACAAGAAATACATTTAAACTTGTGTCATAACACCTGGATCATCAAATGTGTGATTGGCTGACTTGGACTGCGCCCAGCATTTAACCACAAGTCCCCGTGCCCGGAGTGACAGTGCCAATGTCACAGATTTAGATGCTCTGCCACATCAGGACCTGCGTGACCTGCCGCCTCTGTGGAAATCATTCATTCTGCCGTCTATCTGGAAACATGTAGCCAAATACGCAGGCAGCGTGGTGCCGTGTTTAAGGCTTTGGACTTCAGACCCTGAGGTTCAAATTCTGCTTCCATCACTGAAAAAAAACAAGAAATGAAGCGTATCTCAAACGTTGTAAGTCGCCTTGGATGAAGGCATCAGTCAAATAAGGAAATATAAATATTTCTTGAGGGTATCTGTTGAAAGTAACTCACTTGGTTTGCTGCATTTGATCACATGGCTGCTATTTGAATCTCTTCTTCTTCTTCTTGTGTATGTGTGTGTGATTAAGCATATGAAGTTTACAAACTTAATTCTATCAGAAGTGCCAACCCAGCAAGCCTAATATTTGTATTGTTCATGCTGGCATCTTGCCATGGTGTAATAAAACGCTTAGTCCATTATGAGGCAGTGAGGGGCTGCAGTGGCAGAACCCTGGACAGGCCGCCTGCTCAATCAGCCCGGGGCAACAGTCAAGTCTTTGAGACATGGAAGGGGAAACCCACTGAGACACATGGAGAACATGCCAGCTGCACATAGATGATGCCAAGGTCAGGGTGTGAAGCCAGTTTTCTGGAGCCAAGGGCTGCCTCACAACCAAAAGCATCTTGCTTTTACCAAATTTAAAATATCCAAGTGTGAGACGGTTCTGAATTTAAAAAATGTGCTCCACAGAACACCTCTGTTCTTGTTTCGGCCGATACGTTCAAAGTTGTGGTGGTCTGCCAGTGTCAGATTGTTTTCCAGTATCTTACTGTGTGCGTCCTCACATTTGACAGCCGCTAGTAAAATACGAGGCATCTCCCTACCAGCGTGGCCTAGCGAGCGCTCGAAATCCTGAACTTCTCTGTCTAATAGCACAGCACACTTAGAATCACAGACCGACTTGGCAAAGTGGTCAGGTCATATCAAGGCTCTAATGAGGGAGGGGTGGGCAGAGAGGTACCCAAGGTGACATGTTTTCTTTTGTTTTTTCTAGTGCTTTGGATATGAGAATTGAGATACAGCAGAAAATAGCGTTGGCAAATCCCAGTGGAAATCATATTTCCCTTTTTGCTGAGATTATTAAAACGCTGTGATAGGTCAGAGCCTGCTCTGTATTCAGAAATGAGATGAAGGAATAATCCACTGAAAAGCAGGGAGTGTGCCATGGAGATGAGAGGGGATTACAGGGTTATGAAAGCCAAGCGTGTAGCATCACGAGTCAGCCCATTGTTTTTCATTCTTGACAGCTTTTGTGTAGATTTTTTTTTGTCTGCCAGTCTGTCTCTTTCTCTCTCACTCGAACGATTAAAAGAATAATTTCCTGAAGCTATGAGACAGGTCAGGGGTGGTCTGTCTAAGTAGACCCACTCTGGTTTTTTTTTTTCCACCTTATCACAGTGTAGGCCAGATTAATGGAAAGGCATTTCCACCCAGCTGTCACACAAAATGCTGCCTCCTGTTTTTACCAAGCGTGCAAAGAACAAAGACAAGCATGAAGCAGAAATGTCCAGCATCTCTGGATTGGGGTTGTGCTGAACAAACTTGCTGGCGCAGGATGGGCAGAACCTACTGAGGGTTCACACTGCGGAGCCCTCTGTATACTGTCGCTGGGGTGCTGGCCTCGTGCCCAGATCTCATGCCATCCTTACCCAGACACCGAGGTGCGGGTTGGGTGCCTTCCTGTGCCCTCTGTATACTGTCGCTGGGGTGCTGGGAGGTGTAAAAGCTTGGTGATCCCTAGAACCCTCGATGGGTGCAGACCAGTGCCCATCTTCATCAGGTGCCTCCGAATTACTCCTAGGAATTGCATGCAAAGTCTGACTAGGATAAGAATTTGTAAGCATTTATGAAGCGTTCTACACTTGCTCACTGTGAGGAGCAGGAGGCCACATCTCCGAATGAGTGACGTCACAATTTTATGGCACGCGTTTCCACAAGCAGGCATTCATGAAGATGTTTTGTAGTTTTGTGTGGTGCTGTGCTGAGTGGAGGCAGAACCTCTGTGTTTTTCCCAGTTGATTCTGGGGTTCGTCAGGGGTGTGTTTTTGCTCTTATTCTATTCAATGCTTGTATGGACTGGGTGTTGGGCAAGGTCGTGGGGTCCAGCGGCTGTGGGGCATCTGTTGGTGAAGAAAGATTCACGGATCTTGACTTTGCTGACGATGCTGTGATCTTCACTGAGTAAATGGTGGCTATAATCGGGGCGCTCGAGAGACTGAGCGACGAGTCTGAGTGTCTGGGCTTGCGAGTGTTCTGGATAAAAACCAAGATCCAGGCCTTTAATGTCCTCTTGGGCACAGCCATCAGCAGTGTGTCTGTTTGCAGAGAGAGTGTTGACCTTGTTGAGAGGTTTACTTACCTTGGCAGTGACATTCATGTCTCTGGTGACTCTTCCTATGAAGTCAGTAGACAGATTGGGAGAGCATGGGGGGTCATGAGGTCACTGGAAAGGGGTGTGTGGCGCTCCCGATATCTATGCAAAAGGATGAAGGTCCAAGTCTTTAGAGTCCTGGTGATTCTTGTCTTGCTATATGGTTGCGAGACATGGACACTATCCAGTGACCTGAGACAAAGATTGGACTCCTTTGGTACTGTGTCTCTCCGGAAAATCCTTGGGTACTGTTGGTTTGACTTTGTGTCGAATGAGCGGTTGTTCATAGAGTCCCGAATGAGGCACATTACCTGCATTGTTAGGGAGCGTCAGTTGCGGCACTACGGCCATGTGGCGCGTTTCCCAGAGGGTGATCCAGCTCGTAAGATCCTCTTTGTTGGTATAATAATAATTTTAATAACAATAATAATAATAATAATATTCAAAGTCATAGAAGAAGAAAACATGATAAGGTAGGATATTAAGCTGAACATAACTGTTGCCACTTCACAACAACATCAGGTACAATCCTGTAACGATCACCAAGATGGAAAGACACACACACACACACACACACACACGCCGAGTGAGAGGACAACCGACATGTTTCTTTAACAAGGATGAATGATCCACAGCCGTACTCTCAGAAGAATCACCGTCCCACTGTTAAGGCCACCTGTAAAGTAAAAGATACTGAAGCTGGCCCCGGGCCTTCCTGCTGTTCTGAAGTTGTGCTCACTCTTCCAGTGCTCCTGAGTTCCTCTCTGTGATCCGCGCTTATCTTCTGCAAGGCTCCATTCATCGCATTCCCCAGGAGTCTCCGCCTGCCTTCTTGTACCTTCCTGAGCTTGTAAAGTGAGATGTGAATGTTCCAGCGCTTTGTAGAGTGCAGAGCTCGGCGTACCTGTGTGACGTTTCGCTGTCAATCACCCATCCAGCCCGCCTATCTTCAAGGGGATACGTTTGCACCCACGAACGCCTGTGTGTGGATGCTGTGTTATCACTTGTCGTTAACATATTTGTACCCATCCACACTTGGGGCAATGATAGGCCATGAATCAGCTGGTACTGGGCAGTACTTGTGACCAATGAATGAGGGGGGCCTTCAGTTCACATGCTGGCTTGTGCTTTATTTAACAACACGTGTGTTTTAGCCTTTTGTGAACATGCGACTGGATGACTTGACATGTGACTTAAGCGACACGAGTAACGTGAGATTTTTCTGAACTTTTCTAACTTTATTTGCTGTTGTCCAGCATTGGTGACTATAAACACTTTGTTATCTTAAAGCATGAGATTGAAATTTTGTCTCAGCCATCACTACAAACATTATGGTGTAAAACAGGGGTCTCCAACTGCAGTCCTGGAGAGCTACTATTGCTGCAGGTTTTCATTCTAACTCTTTTCTTAATTAGTGACCAGTTTTTTGCTGCTAATTAACTATTTCCCTTTATTTTAACTGACTTTTCTTGAGACTCTGACAGCTGAATTGATTCTTTTTCCCTTAAATGGCACCTAAACATACATTTGATGTGAAGTGAGCCAACCTATGACCAGCTAAGTTGGGGCCTCAAACTCCAACCTTCATTCAGTTTCTTAACTTGAAGCCAGTTCTCGTTTCTCATTAAACCCGTTATTTAATTCCATGGCAGACATTTCCAAAACTGTTGATTTTCTTTTTTAAGAACGCTGTCAAAATGTTTTGTGGACCTGAGCAGATCAACATTACTGAGGCCTTCACCTTTCTTTATTCTCAGTTATTGTGTGATGGACGCAGGTTGTTGTTTATGTGTTGGTTCATTTGGTGTCTTAATATTGTTTGGTTGCTAATTAAGGAGAAAAGAAATAATTAAGGGGCCTGAGTCTTAAGTTGTGTAACAATTAAAATTAAGGCAAAGAGTTAATTAGCAGCAAAATCTGGTCACTAATTAAGAAAAGGGTTAGAATGAAAACCTGCAGCCACAGTAGCTCTCCAGGACTGGACTTGGAGGCCCCTGCTGTAAGCAGTAGAAGAAGATCGGAGAGCACTTGAGCAGCACCCAAAGTGGGGTGCAGATTAGCTGTGCCATCAGTAGAAGAGGGATGTTGTGTTGATGACGTGTCGTGTCACAGTCGTCCCCGTCCTGTTATTTTTGTCTTTGTGTTGACCCAGCTGTGCTCCTCCCTTACTGTGAATGCCTCTAATGCCTCTGAGATCTTCTCAACTCAAATGACTGGCAGTCCCATTTCACATTCGTTTCCCAGAATTGCACACTGTTGAGACAAGGGATAGCTTGGGTTAAATTAAAAACCTGCGTTAACTCTGGGTTTGGATACAAAAAGGGATCTTTATCAAAAAGTGCCCTCACATGGCACTCGCAACTGGCACAGCACACAAGCGGAGGCCATACTATTCTCTGCAGTGGCTTACTTCATCTCATCTCCTGCAAAAGTGTGGAAATTGATCAAGCAAAACAAAAGTGAACAAATGTGACTGACAGAAGAGCCTCCTCTACTTGTCTTTTGTTCCCAATGCTAGTAGGACTGCGGTGGCGCCGATATTGGCAACAGCAGACGCTGCTAGGCTTCAACAAGGCCTGGAGTGCCACACTCATTTCATTGGAACAAAGAAGCCATTGTGAGTCGAGTTTTGTTTAATTAATTTCATCGCTTTGGAAGTAAACATCGATGACATTATTCTCGCAAATTTTGATTTTGTTAATTATGGATTCCAATCAATTTGCTGCAACTTGAAGAACAGATAGCAGACTCAAAGGTATCTAACGAAAAAATGCTTTACAAAATTTTTTGGGAAAAAAAATGGAAACATTAATAATGTATTTTGTCATTTTCTTCCTTTATCTGTCCCTTATAGTGAGCAGAGCCTGTCCCAGCACTACTGGGTGCCAAAGCAAGTAACCAATCCGCATGTCTGTGGCATGTGGGGGAACACAGGAGTAGCAGGAAAAGACAGCCATGTGCCACAGGGTACGGTCAGGATGGAGGAGTGTTTCCATTTTTCAGTTTATTTTTGTACGAGCTGTGCTATCCGTCTAAAACAGGATTAAATCTAAGTAGTCAATGTAGACCTCAGTGTTAACATCTGTTACATGCCATTTAGTATGGGATTTGTAAAAGCAGTGTTAATGTTTGTGATGTACCATCTGTTGGAATGACAAACACAGTTCATTTTATTATTAAAAATGTTTGTGATGTTCCAAATTTGGAATCAGACATAACAACCAGACAGAGACACAGACATGCGATAGCTCTCTTCGATGAGTGCAGGCTCACAGGTAAATGCAAATACTAGCTACACAAATTATTAATTACGCAAGGAGTACACATAAAGACAAAGATTTGTTGAAACACACAGTAAGGCAAAGCAGTTCCAGTCTGAGTAAGGAGGATGAATCCTGACAATATCTGTCCACAAACATAGTCAGTTGACAAAAGAAGTCATGAAAACAAAAACTCCTGTCAGCAGCGTCCCAAGAGAAGATAAACCTCTGGGGGTCCAAGCTCAGTTATAAGACATCACAAAGTCGGAGTGTGTGACGCTGTTAACTCACACCAAGTAAAATGTTCTGTTGGCTCCTGTTGTTTCGTATACCGTATATACTCACGTATAAGTCGGGTCTTGAAACCCGAAAAATTGATCATAAAATCAGACCCTGACTTATATGCCCATTCAAAAACGCGACACTTACATTTTTTTTTTCTTCTGGCCTCCTCCAATCTCACATCAGCTTCTCAGATGCATCGAATTTTGTTGCAGCAGCACAGTTACCATTTTCTTTTGCCACTTCAACGACTTTTAATTTAAAACCAGCATCATATTTTCTCCTGATCGAATGCTCCATCATAGATAAGGGATGCTCTTACGATGAAGGTGTATGAGGGTGTGAGATACAAAAAACACAAATCAGTGCAAATGTCGCTTTGGAATAGTTCGGGTATTATTGTGTGGTCACGTAGGCACAATGCATTAAAAAAAAAAGGCGTCAAGCTCTGTGGTTACTCTCTCTCTCTCAGGTGGGCATTAGCATATCATAATCTGTTTGACCAATAGTGTGAGTTCTCCGCATTCAACTTATACGACCGACATTATAAAATACCAGAAATTATACGGTAAAATCAAGTCCCGACTTCTCCGCAGGAAGACTTAAACCAAATATATACGGTAAATCTTATCTTGTGCTCCATTGATGCCAAGGAAATCCAAGGGGGAAAGGCAACGTTGAGAGAGGAGGGGAGTGTGCACTGATACAGCGTGTTGCTGCACCCCCACACGGCACACCACCTCAGCACCACATAGTTCAGTGGCGTGACTGGAATGCCAATCCTGCCACCAATGCCTAAGTTTTCCCTGTAAGTTGGAGGACATGCTTGTAGGCCTGATGCAGGTTAACGTCGTACCCAGGACAGAGCAATTGCAGGTTAAGCGGCTTGCTCAAGGGCCCATCGCAGTAAGGTCACTCCTGGCACTTACGGGATTTGAACCGACAACCGTCAGAGTGCCACCACAGAAGCCTAGCCTCAGGGCCACCACTCCACCCATAAGTTTTGGGTGCATTCATGTATAATAATGGAAAAGCACCGGCCGTGGTCACCGTGTCTGCCCGCATGAAACATCTCATCTCAGAGTGATGAAATTTGACACAGTTATTCTTCAAGGAAAACTGTCAAGAAAGTTTCAGTTTTTATGGAGACATCTATACTAATAAAAGGCAAAGCCCTCACTGACTGACTGACTGACTGACTGACTGACTGACTGACTGACTGACTGACTCATCACTAATTCTCCAACTTCCCATGTAGGTAGAAGGCTGAAATTTGGCAGGCTCATTCCTTACAGCTTACTTACAAAAGTTAAGCAGGTTTCATTTCGAAATTCTACGCGTAATGGTCATAACGGTCAACAACGTCCGCCATGTTGAACTTTCTTATTTATGGCCCCATCTTCATGAAATTTGGTAGGTGGCTTCCCTGCGCTAACCAAAACCGATGTACGTACTTATTTCAGTGGTATGATGCCACTGTCGGCCGCTATATTGAACATTTCAACAGTCTTTGTTACTTATGGGCCCATCTTCAAGAAATTTGGTACGCAAGTTCCCAACGCTAACTGAATCCTACTTACGTACATATATACGTCCATAGCCTGCAGCTCAGTCACCGTGTGAGGCAGCATTGGGTCCCCCATCCCAACGCCTCCCACGTTGTTGGCTGCCTGCCTATATAAGGCCGTCTGTCGCTCTGTTCTCTACATTCCCTTCCTTGCTTTGCCACGGGATTCACGTCTCCCTGCTGATAACTACAGCCTTTTTATTTAATCCACGGCTTCTCCGCTGTTTTATTGTTCATTTATTACGATTATAGTTATTGTGTAGGTATTTTAGACTTACTTTACATTGCTCAGGTACCCATTTCCTTTATCATTCCAACCGTACCTCCATTACCATGTCTATCGAGGTGATCACCATCGATCAAAGAACTGTCACTTACCAAGTGGTTTCCATGCCCGGAGATGGCACCTGCATTTTCCATTCTCTGTGTTACATATTGCACGGCCATATCAGGCTCACTCTTGATATCCAGAAGAACATTGTGTCTTATGTATTGAATGACTGGGACAGGTTCAAGGTGTGGACTGATGACGGTACAGGAGATAATTATACTACACAGGAGCACTAGAAGAGTGAAATGCTTAAGCCCTTCACCTATGCTTCTGCATGTGAGTTGATGGCTGCCGCTGAATTGTTCGGTTGTCGCTTTTATGTGTACTGAAATGGCCAAATATTTTACACCTTTCGACAACCGCCAATGCCTCTTAAACATCTTAGATTCACAGGTGATGATTTCAGTAGTGGACACTTTGATGTTTATGAACGTTTAAACTCTCAAAAGCTGGATGTGAAGTTATTGATGAAACCGGTTGTATGCTTACAACGCTTGACAGATGCCGAATGTCACTTCAACACAAATCCTGCAAATACTATCGTAATTGAAACAAACCATGAACCTCAAACCGATTATGACAGCAGCAATCCAAGCTGTGAGATTTGAGACAAGATTACTGTTCACATGGCCAACTGTAAGTTACATGCTCAAGAGTAAGCTCAGCGCACAGCTTGGTCATGTTACAACCGGAGGGTCGAACTGACAACGTGGTATACAAAGAGATCCTTAACAAATAATTATTGGCATATTTTCCCTCAGTTTAAAAAGGTTTAATTTTCTTCTTAATAAAAATTTTAATGCAGTACTTCACCGCTGCGAAGCGCGGGTATTTTGCTAGTTGTTAATAAAGTGCACTACACAAACTTTTGAAACTTCAAAATCTCTCATTAAACAATATTGGCAAATTTCCAAACTCGTCTGTCTGTGTGACTTCATTTACTGTTGTAATTTTACCCTGAGAGCAGTTGCTTCAGCTTGTATGTTTTATAATGTTTTCTCCTTTTGCTTGCTTGACAGCTACTTGTAACTGACAAACACTAAAATGGCTACCAAGTCTTGCACACCAGTGGCTTATGCTGCCTGTAAAAGCAGCTCCTCCTGCTCCTGAACTTCAACCACGGCAGCTCACTTCCCCTGCTCCTTGACATCATAGCGGGTAAGTGGCATGATGTTTGTGAGCATTAAAGTTCACAAGGCCTGCAGCTTAACTTACTTTATGTAGAAATGAATGAAGGAGGAAGCAACCTCACTAACTGTGGCTGGATGACATGTTATGCTTACTGTAACTAAACGTGTGCTCAGGATTTCCATCCATCCGTCCATTTTCTTAACCTGATCACAGAGATTCAGCATTTCTCTGACTCTGTAGCTTAACATGCATCACAGGAAAATTAATGGAAGGAATTATTAAGGATGACATTAAACAACACATGGCAAGGACAGGAGTTATTCTGACCAGTCAGCATGGGTTCAGAAGAGGGAGATCGTGTTTTACTAACATGTTGGAATTCTATGAGGTTGCAACAAAAGCATACGATCAAAGTGGAGCTTATGATATTATTTATCTGGACTTTCAGAAAGCATTTGATAAGGTGCCACATGAGAGGTTGGGCATCAAGTTAAAAGAAGTGGGAGTTCAGGGTGATGTTTTTAGATGGGTACAGAATTGGCTCAGACACAGGAAACAGAGGGTGATGGTGCGAGGATCCTCATCAGAACTGGCCGATGTTAAGAGTGGTGTTCCACAGGGGTCAGTGCTAGGGCCACTGCTATTCTTAATATATATAAATGATTTAGATAGGAATATAAGTAACAAGCTGGTTAAGTTTGCAGATGATACCAAGACAGGTGGATTAACAGATAATTTGGAATCCGTTATATCATTACAGAAGGACTTGGATAGCATACAGGCTTGGGCAGCTTTGTGGCAGATGAAATTTAATGTCAGTAAATGTAAAGTATTACACATAGGAAGTAAAAATATTGGGTTTGAATACACAATGGGAATTTGGAAAATATATAGTACACCTTATGAGAAGGATTTAGGAGTCATAGTGAACTCTAAGCTATCAACTTCCTGACAGTGTTCAGAAGCCATTAAGAAGGCTAACAGAATGTCAGGTTATATAGCACGATGTGTGGAGTACAAGTCCAAAGAGGTTATGCTCAACCTTTATAATGCACTGGTGAGGCCTCATCTTGAGTATTATATGAAGTTTTGGTCTCCAGGCTACAAAAAGGACATAGCAGCGCTAGAAAAGGTCCAGAGAAGAGCGACTAGGCTGATTCCAGGGCTACAGGGGTTGAATTATGAGGAAAGATTAAAAGAGCTGAGCCTTTACAGTTTAAGCAAAAGAAGATTAAGAGGAGACATGATTGAAGTGTTTAAAATTATGAAGGGAATTAGTACAGTGGATCGAGACTTGTATTTTAAAATGAGTCCATCAAGAACACGGGGACACAGTTGGAAACTTGTTATGCCAACAGTAACTTCAGTCTCCACTCTCACCTTGTTGGCAAATGTCCTGCATGCTTATTTAACCCTACAGGCTCAACCTATGAGAAGGAACAATCATGGGAATGAGCATCTGGATGGGAAGATGAAGTCTGATGTCCACATGTGACACATTTATGCTCTTTCTGCAGAACGTTCATGACAAGAAAGTAACAGGGGAAATAACTCAATAAAAACAAACAGATATCTATGACTGGCTAGAAACCAAGAAGGGTTAATATTGATCAGTAGACCTACATGACTCTTATTAAATATTAGTGATGATCCTGCTCTTAGTCCATGTTAATTTCAATAAAGACATTGAAAAATCTGCAATGCCTTATTTGACATGGCTGCCTTGAATCAAATCCTGTGTCTGTTCACTGTCTGTGTGAAGTTTACCCTCCCCAAGTCTGTTTTCCTCTCTTTACTACCCAAAGACGTGCTTCTTAGGTTAATTGTTGTGCCAAGTTGGTGGCATGTGGATGTGTTCATGAGTGGGACCTTGCTCCAGACCCCTGTGACCCTGAAATGGATTAAGAGCATTACGTAATCTGAAGAGTTAAGGCAGTACAATAAACATTGCCAGACTCCTCTTCTAATTTTGCATAATTGTGTTTCTTTAGATTCAACTTTTTGGCTACTTTATAGTTCATTCATCAGGCAAATCAGATTCTAATTTGAGGTCTAATGGCTGGAAAATCTAATTAAGCAAGCTCCGTTTGACTCTACTCCTGCTCACATGCATTATTAGTGACCTGTGGGACCCACCGGGACAGACGGCTAACATCATCCACTTGATGACGTCCACGGCCTTTGTAATAAATACTGTGAAGGTTTACAGAACAATGATGAATTTACTTGAAAATCTTGTCTCATACTCATATTCATACATCCTCATCGTCTTTCTATTAGAGTAGAGAATGGAAAAGCAAGTGTGCAAATGAAGGAGTTACTGCGGCTTAGTTTGGAATTCTAAAGGGACCTGCGTCTAGCGTGCCTCTAATTAATTGATGGCTTCTCAACCTGCAAGCAAAGCAAAGTAAAGAACGGCAAAGCAAAGCCTGCAAGTCAGAAGGTGGGATTACTGCCGTCCTGCCTCATGGGTCTTACTTGATGATCGATTTCAATTTTTAGAGCTTGCTTTCTGCAGGTCCTCAGGCTGCACCTTTTTGGAGAAACATTTGCTGGCTATAATTCATCACGAAGTGCAGGATGACCAAACACAGCTTTTATTTTTGTAAGGTCTCAAAAGAGCTGCCTGGAATGCAATATAAAGCACAAGACCGCCCCAAGTCACCAGAACCTGCTTGAGTTTCATTTGTAGAAATATTTATCATGCAAGAGACCTGCCTTATCGGGTACCTGGTCTGGGGGAGCAAGTGCCCCCTCTCTTCAATGCATGAAGAGTATTATGGTGCATTTTACACAGAAATCATTTTAGGGTGCTATCCTACATAGAAAGTCCTTTCATCCATTTCTAGAAATCACTCATTCCAGTACAGAGTTGGTGGGACACAAAGCCTGTCCCAACAACAATAGATGGAAGGCAGGAAGCAGCCCTGGTTGGTACTCATGCTGACAACAGTGGGTTCATCGTTGACAGTGTGGCCAGCTTAGACAAACTGTTTTTTTCCCAGAACTCCTTGACGCTTTGCAAGGCCAGTGTGACGTCACAGAGCTATCGAAGCCATGTTGGATGGCGATGTCACTATCCGATTTGTGCTGCTTGCTTAATTTGCATTGCACATGTGCGGAACTTTCACACATGCATACTGTAACTGTACTGTACTTCACCTCACACTTTATGGCACTGCCTGATCTGCCGTGCACATACGGGACTCATTTATGGTGTATACATGCATTTGTCACCTTCTGATCGATACTCCAGCCAGAATTTCAATTGATGGGTACACAGTGCCACTCGAAAACAATTTGGAGCCCTAGACAATGATGACAGACATCGCCCCTTGTTGTCCATAGCAGGTAGTTGGAATTATTGGACTTTGACAACCTGTGTGTTTGGAAGTGAGGGAATGAGGGAGAGTGCTACCCTCCAGTAACATAAATGGTATATTTTGTACATATTCCATGGACTTTAAGCTGTGTGTGACCCCTAGTATAGAGAGTGTGTACAGTTTCAGTTTCATAAACGGCGCCCACTCATATTTTGAAGAGAAGGTGAACAAAGGTCCCTCTCAGTGTCCAGAAAGCATGTGGCTTTGTATACATAAATATACAGTAGGTGCCCCTTTGTGCACATACCATGGAAATTATTATTGTACCTGAACAATAGGGGTATCCAACTCCAGTCCTGGTGGGCCGCAGTGGCTGTAGGTTTTCATTCTAACCATCTTCTTAATTAGTGAGCTGCTGATTAACTTGTTTTGCCTTAGTTTTAATTGACATGACTCAGACCCCTTAGTTGTTTTTTTTTTCTTTAATTAGCGGCCAAACAATAACAAGACACGAAACAAGCTGCCACATGACCAGCTCACCTGAAAATAATGAAAGGTGAAGGTCTTGGTCATGTTGTTCTGCTCAGGTCACCAAAACATCTTGACGTTGGTCTTAGAAAAAACAGAAAATCAACAGCCTGCTGTGGCAGAACGAGAGCAGCAACAAGTCCTGATACTCAATAATGGCTTTAATTTTCAGCAACAATTAGCTTCTCATTAAGAAACTGGTTGGAGTAAAATTGGCCGGAGTTTAACATTCCAGTTTAGCTGGTCATCTGTTGGCTCATTTCACATCTCATTTCTGTTTGGCTACCATTTAATGAAGAAACGAATCGATTCAGAGGACTGAATCCTTAAAAACAGGACTACTAAAATGAAGGGAAAAGGAGTTAATTAGCAGTGAAAACTGCTCACTGATTAGGAAAAGAGTTAGAATGAATACGTGCAGCCATTGTGGCCCACCAGGACCAGAGTTGGACATCCCTGATCTACAACCTGGGAGGGGTGTCTTTTCATAAATTCCACCTTTCAGATGAAAGTACCCTAGGCAGACACTTATGTTGCTTATTGCATTGACTGACTCTTTGGGTACAGTAGCTGACCAAAATGAGAATATTCTGAAAATATTTAATAGTTCTGCAAAGATCCAATGTATGTTGTGTCTTCACTGCTGAACTGAAGTTCTATGGGCTTGTTTATACTTCACGCACAGAACGCATACACACCCGCATCGTGGCTGCCACATAGTCCCAGCGTTCATTTGACGCGTCCTCTGAGCAGGTTGGTACGCGAGTTTCAGTACCAGCAAAAAGTTGGGAGGTGCAGTGTGCTAAAAATTGGAACGTGACGTCAGAGTCTCTGTTTACTATCTACATGTGACAGAAAGTCGCTATGCGGATCCTACGAGATCGATGTGCGTGCTTCGATGTTTGATGAATGTTTTGATGTGGTGAAGCAAAATGGTGACATACAGATGTATTCGTGGTGCTTTTATATTCAAGCGCCGCATATTCCCGATCGTAATGACACGATACATTTTAAAAGTCTCACATACCATCTTTTGTGCCGTCTTTTTTTTTTTTTTTGCAACTTCACAACAGCAACATAATATACAGCGCTGTATTTGAGCCACTGAGAAAAAAAATAAAGGACATGGTGAAACGTGTATTTTGTGATTAAAGTGGAAATTTCGGCTTTAATCTCGAAATGTCCACTTTAACCTCGTAGTTTACTTTATCATTAAAGCAGATCATCGTAAATGTCATCCCAGTTTTTAATCGCTAAGGCAAGCAGCAATAGATCACAACACGGAACACATTAAATATACGATGAATATCGTATGATATTCCAACTCTCTGCAAATTTAGAATCTTTAGATTTATACTTGATATCACCTTCATGATGAAATGCATCAAAGTGTGTATGTTACATTTTACAGATAAATCGTTAATTTTGTTTAAATAATGAATACTGTTAATAATTACACAGATGGGGGTGACACGGCGGCGGAGCGATAGCACTGCTGTCTCGCAGGGAGTTATGTTGCTGGTATATCCTGCTTGTATTCCACACTGTGCTCCGGTTTCCTTCCAAAGATATGCAGATTTGGGGATTTGGTGCCACTAAAATGACGCCAGTGTATGTGTGTGCTTGTATTCACCTTGCGATGAGCTGATGCCTCGTCCAGGGATTGTTTCTGCCTCGTGCCCAATGCTTTCTGGAATGGACACATCCCTGGATTGATGGATTTAATCATTAAACCTCCTTTTCAAAGACACTGCGGTAAGGTGTCATCGGAATTTAATGGGTGTTCTAGGCAATTCACAACACAGAGAAGCCGAACCTGTTCTCACTGTGATGATATCTCACACTGCCACCTGCTGGATTCCTCCAGATTTACGTAAAGTACATGCACAAGTATAAACAGTAAAACGCTTGCTTAGCAGGAGCGTCCGCTGCAGCATGCATTGCGTCGCGTGAAGTATAAACCCGGCCTAAGGATTGTCTATCTGTCACACAAAAACTCTCTAAACCCTGGGCCTTGAACCATGATCTTGGTCTTAATTGAGAGCTTATGCCACGACAGGCATAACACGACACATGAATTGGACGCGTGGGCTACATTGGTCATGTAATTGGTCTCTGGGTCATTTTCATGGCAAGCAGTGATGTGGCAACAGGCCAATGGCTGACAGGAAAAAAACAGCCTTATGTGAACGCCCTTATGACTCAGGAAAAGAACATCGATGACATTTACTGACAGTAAGACACATTGCATGAGCCAATCAGACCTACACACTGTTATGCTGCAAAAAAACAACACGATCCGTTACCTCAGCTTGGTGTCAAGCTAAAAGCAGGAGCCCTTTCACTGACAACGAACCTGTCGGTGTTTAGCATGCAAATGTTTAGCATCTGGCGCAGGGGTGGCGAACTCCAGGCTACAGGTTTATATTCTAACCCTTTTCCTAATCAGTGACCAGTTTTCACTGCTAATTAACTTTTTCCCCATCACTTTAATAGCCCTGTTAGAAGAGTTCAGGCCTCTGAATTGATTCCTTTCTTCATTAAATGAGAGCCAAGCGGAAATGAGATGTAAAATGAGCTAACAGATGACCAGCTAAACTGGGGCTCCAAACTCCAACCAATTTCACTCCAATCACTTTCTTAATGAGAAGCCAATTCGTGCTGTTAATTAAACCCGTTATTTAATTCCATGGCTTGTTGCTGCTCTCATTCTGCCACAGCACACATTTCGAAAACTGTTGCTTTTCTGTTCTTTCTAAGAGCACCGTCAAAATGTTTGGGTGACCTGAGAGATCAACCTTACCAAGACCTTCACCTCTCTTTAATTTCAGATATTGTGTGATGGGCACAGTGGAGCTGGGCATGGGGTGGCTTGTTTTGTGTCTCATTATTGTTTGGCTGCTAATTAAAGAAAAAGAAACAACTATGGGGCCTAAGTCACGGTAATTAAAAGAAGTAATCAGCAGCAAAAACTGGTCACTAATTAAGAAGATGGTAAGAATGAAAACCTGCAGCCACTGCGGCACTCGAGGCCTGGAGTTCGCCACCCCTGATCTAGCGTGACATACACAGTGCAAGTGCTGAGCAAGAACTACATACAACACACTATAACTTCCTCGCGATGTGCAAGAACAGACTATTTACAACACACACGCTGTACTAAGAGCTGTGAGCATCACATTTACAGCATAATGGAAGGTGTTTCATACAGTGTACAGAATGCAAGAGTGAGAACAACTGAGAGATGGCCAGCGGGCGCTACTTTGGACATATCATGCACAGTACTTAAGACTGCAAAAACAAGTCGTGCACAACCAAAGAACTGAAGGTGTGGGCCACCTCTGCCATGCAAGTGGGCTTCGGGTCCTTCACAAGTCATATACTCCGAGCGCAAAAGACAGTCATACACACTGTTAGGCCATGGAAGAGGTGGTGGTACCCCCAACAGAGGGAACTGGGGTGCTGTGCTTTGTAGGAAATGCATGAGCCACCTTTTTTCAAGGACCTGACGTCCGAATGTAAGAGTCCAAGATTGGGAATCCCCCTGTTCTAGATATGCAGCACAAACAGATGTCCATGTTAAGGTTAAATGATGTTACTAAAAATTAAAAAGAAATTTAATTGAAACTGACACTTACTGCTACTTTCAGATAGGTGTGTGTGTGTGTTTGTGTGTGTACAGTTTTACAAGGCCCAATAAGCACATCACGTAAAGTGAGGCTGCAGAACGATGACGTGACGTGACTGAGTCCCCTTTTCGTACAAAGTGCCCCCCTACTCTTACACAGAAACAGATGGACTCCTGCCCACCAGCAGGCCCCTTACTTTTGGTGTATAGGACTTAGTAGCGGCTCATGACATTACAGTTACCAAGTTTAGCCTGAAGGAAAACTGGGGGCTTGTCAGGAAGTGTGGACGCCATAGCTGTTCACAGACGGCTGCTTCCTCAACCACAGATCCTGAACTCTCAGCAGCTTCTTGCTTTCTGCTATCCACCCATAAAAAAAAAGGCTCTGCACATTCATTAACATTCCTTCTCATTACTCCGGTGACAGCCAGGGTTTGGAAACTGAACAATGTTGCCTTGGCTGCCATTTAGGACTCCATGAGTCCTTTCATCCTGCAGCACATTCTCCTCTTTGTCTTCTGACTAAACCACACAAAAGGGAAAGCTTTTTGAAATAATGAAAGCACCAAGAGCCTTGCACTTTAGGAAAGGCAACATATTCTCGACAGGCTGTGTATTAAACAAGCAGAGATAAATAAAGGAAGAGTTGGAGGTGTCAGGAGCATAAGTGCACTTTTAGGACTTGGAAGTAGGGCAGATGTTTCACTGGTCAGTGCCGCTGCCTCACGGATTCAGCATCTAGAGTCTGAGTGCTTTCTGTATGCAGTTTGCCCCTTGGATTGCCACCATGTTGGATTAATCGTTGATTCTAAGTTGTCTGTGTGGAGCTGAGCGGACCCCGAGATGCACCTGATGCAGTCAGGATTGTCCCAACTCAGAGCCGGAGTAAGCAGGCTTGAGGATATTATATTGAGTGGTGTGATGTTACGCTGCAGGTTGCTGTAGGGCCAGAGTCTGTCTGAGTCCACGCTGAGCACAAGACAGGAGTCATCTCTGGATGGCCCAGCAGGCTCCTGTCTTTAATATTTAATTATTAAAGCACCTCACTGGGCTCTCAAGCTGGAAGGCTAAGTTATTTTCAGATCCAATTTGTTTTTGTACTGCACTGTTCATTGAGTACAGGCGCAGGATGTTTCACATATTTACACCTATAATTCATTATCAGCAATACCTGTCTTTACAGACATGAACACACAAATTATATTAAACACACAGTATCAACAAGTTCAGTTCACCAGGGCACTGGCCTTCAACTGCCGCCCAAACCACAACGCTCTGGACCTTAATGACCCTTCCTGCAGATGATGGGCCCCCTGGAGGACAGTCCCACATTTCTGGCTCCTGGGCTGGGTGAGGTTACCGAGTGGAGCCAGTTGAGGTGATTTGGACATTTGATTAAGGTGCATCTTGCATACCTCCCTTCCTTTGTTTTGGTCATGTCCAACATGGAGACCTAAGGGACGACCAATGACATGCTGGAGAGATTATACCTGCCAGCTGGCCTGGGTACATTTTGGTGTCTCCCAGAAGAGTTGGAAGAGGTGGCAAGGAAAAGGGACGCTTGGGCAGCTTTGCTAAGACTGCTGCCCCACAACCCGGACTTGGGTAAGATGTAGAAAATGGATGGATGGAATATCAACAAATAACAAAAAACCTGGCAGTCAACATTATAGCTTATCTATCCAGTTGACAATTGGTTAACATTGGACTCATAAAACGTAAAACGTTGTGACTGCCCCCCACCCCCCCATTCTCCATGACATGGCTAACATACACATACATAGCAAAATCTATCCATCCATCTTCTCTAACTGCTTAGCCCAAGTGAAGGTCATCTTTAGACCTGTCCTGTCAGTGCTTGGCATAAGGAAAGAATCACAGGGTACCAGTCCATTGTAGGAGATGCAGGACACTCTCATCCTCAAGCTGCTGCAGATGATTCAAATTGCAGTGGCACATCTGAGACAGGCACATGTCCCCCCCTCTTTTCAGATCACTGCATTGGCTTCTTGCTGTAGATTGCCTTTTAGGCAACTTTTTACCTGTTCTTGTTCTGTTGAACTTTTGTGCTTTATTATCTATTCTTGTTAATACACCTTTGATTTATAAGAAAACCTTTGTTGCCCCTTTTGCACACTACCAGGGGGATTGTGGTTATACTCCTCCTTGTGAGGGTTTTTTCACAGGCTCCTCAATTTTGGGCCTGCTCAAGACGGAAGCCGGCAGGTAGCCTTAGGCGCCTTGCTGGAGTCAGGTGAACCTCTGCTGAGCAGACCAAGGAGGATTCTGACTGCTCCCTATCATAGCTTTTTTTTGGAGGCCTCACCCATTTTGTCCTGAAGAAAATGCCAATTCATAACAGCAGAGAATGCTAAGAATGAACAAACTCCAGGTAGACTGCAACCTGGTGTCATGATTTGGCTGGTGACTTTAATTTTTTCAGACTGTTCCCAGGATATTGTTTCCCAGGTTTCAAACATCAGTAAATCCATTGGTTATATTTAATTTTATTTCAAAATTTTCTAAATGATGTTGAAAATGAATTGCATTCTCGCACTGCAGCATTTTTTTTGCTTATGGGTGCTGCCATTTATGTTGATGGTCACTATGCAGTTAAAAAGCAAGATGATGATTAGCATGTAGTGAGTGATGCCATCATTGCAACTGTGTAAAGGCCAGCATGTGCTCTCCCCTGATCTTCTCAGATTTCACTCACTGCTTGTTATGAGGATGGTGTAATAATATTATAATAAAAATATGTGTCATGAACAAGGAGTCCCAAGCACTAAAGTGTTCCAAAGCACATAGTCCTAAACACTTCCAATACATGCCTATTAGAGGGGGATATCACCGTCAAACCCTGGCTAGTAAGAAGTCTTCTGCATCTCTAAATATATAAAATTCATCATGTGTCTTTCTGTCTGTATGTCTGTCTGCTTTTCACAGGAGAACTACTTACCGGATTTAGGTCGGGTTTTTATCTATAATTTGCTTGAACATTGATTTTGCAACTTTTCTCATCGAGCTAAGTATAATAGCTCATCTGCGGTACTGATTTATTTGTGTGAATCTGAGACAGACACTGCAGGCCGAGGGCAAGATGAAGTGTGACGTCAGGGGTGGGGAGCTAGGTGGGGCCCTCCTCACTCACGCTCCAGCCTCCTTTCGAGTTGGTGTACCTCTCATGACGTATTGGAGCGTATCTTACCTCCACTTAGCTAGCGATACTTGTTTGTTTATTGATTTTTAAAGTTTGTCCTGTTTCACTACTAAACGGGTGGAGCTATGGGGGACGGCTAGTATATAATATAAAGTCCAATGTCTGTCTGCTTTTCAGGGAAAAAAAAACTACTTAACGGATTTAGATCAAGTTTTTTTCTATAATTTGCTAGAACTTTCAGTTGATTTTGCAACTTCTCTCATTGCGCTAAGTATCATGGTTCACTTGCGGTACTGATTTATTTGTGCAAATCTGATAAAGAGACTGCGGGAGGAAGGGAGGGGTTGGCGCCGTCCTCACTCATGCACCAGCCTCCATTTGAGTCGGTCTACATCTCGCCACGTGTGGAGTGTACCTTACCTCCGCTTAGCTAGTGATCCCTGTTTGTTCAGAAGACATTATCATCTACAGATTGCTAACCCTTAAACTGCCGGAACCAGCTATATTTGGTCCCCAGTGCAATTTGCTAGTATGCCAGAGCTGATCAGTCACTGCGTATATTTGTTGAGCAGCCAGCTCATGACCACTGCCGAACCCGGCAGAACTGCAGCACCACTGTCCCTGGGATTCAACTGCTGCACTAGACTAGCCTGCAGTCATCAGCGTTGGCCTCTGTGTGCTTACGTGCAGCCAGTTCAAGCACAGATGGCTCGTTGATTTACTGAACTTCATCAATGGCGTCAGTTGCACCTTGTACATATAATAATAGATTGTTGCAGTAGTTTTTTTTTAATAGTTTTTACAGTTCATTTGCAGTGTGTAAAATGATCCGTGTTGCAGTAATTGTGATGATCTTTGCTTGAAAATAATATGTGTTCCCTTCAAATTTCACTTTTTCTTGGTGAATTGTGATGTTTACTTAAAAAGTGGAGCAAAAAAGTATTTTTTTGTCCAGGGGTGCATTAACCACCAAGTATGTGGCAGTTTAAGGGTTAAGGAGAGAGATCAGAGGTACATGTGTTTTAGAGAGTAGCTGCTGATTGGCAGAGATATCACGGCCACATACTCTTCTCCCCATGTGGGGGACGCTCTCCCATCAGAGTTGAACACGATCAGATACAATGCCAGCGTTTGACGTTGGAGTGTACCCACCTTCTGCTTGGCCAGAATTGCATTTTTTTAATTGATTTTTAAAGTTTGTCCTGTTTCAGTACCATGTGGGTGGAGCCGTGGGGATTTATTAGCACACTGTCTCACTTCACTAATCACCTCCGAAGAGGACAAAAGGCATAAATGAGTTGCCAGCAAGGCAATCCCTGGCAGACAATGTCCGAAAAACAAAACCCAAAGGCAAAACCAGAATAAAAAGTCAAAAAATTTGTAATCAAAAAAACCACAGCAAAACACAAGTAAACATTTGGAGTCAAAATCAAGGCACATTTCAATTTCAATTCAATTTCACATTTCAAGACTCCAAGCACATTTCAAATGAACTACCAGGAGCTGTGGGAGACCCTTTCGATTCGTAGGGCAGAGGGCAGTTCCTGATGGCCATCGGCAGGTGGCCCTGACTCTTCAGGGACCACCCACAAAACAAATGAAACATAACAATGACAGCTTATATACATAAACAAAAACAAAAATAAAGAAAGGTGCACATAATCAACATAGAAAGAATCAAAAACGAACAACAGAGACATAAAACAGGAATTTGAACCCCAGCCTGGGGAGATACCCAGACTGAGACATGACAATATGTACTTAGAAAAAATAATAATTTAGAAACCAGTTGTTGTACTTACCATAGAATGACTATAATAGATAAAATCTCAGAAAGACCAGTTAAAAAGCAAGTTCTGCCCTGTGGGTCTGGAAGAATACAGGAGGCCAACACTAAAGGACAAGAATAATCTGGCAGTTTGACTGGAATGGAGGCTGAGCCTGCCTGAGCTGAGTCATTGGGGACTGCAAACCCACTGGCACAAGAGGTGTGTTAAGGATCAGTAGAAGTGGGTCTAAGTGAGGTCTGCAAAGGCAAGAGGTCTCTCAGCTGCTCCATTCACACAGACGTCTGTTTCTACCACTTCATCCAAGGGCCATGCCAGACCATGAGAGACCAATCGGCATACTAAGACAGAGAGCCATCTAGTCACTTATTATTCGGGTTTTATTATTATTATTTTGTCAACACTCACATTTGTACTCTGCTTATATTTGGACATATTATCAATAATCTGTATCAGTGGTTCCAAAACGTTTTTAAGGTACGACCCACTTTTAGGCAAGAATTTTGGTTGCGACCCCCCACTACTGTACTCAACTCCATTTGTTAACAAATAGCAGCTGACTGGCAGTAATATAGTTATGAAATAATGGAAATTCTGGCGCCATCTGTTACCCAGTAGCGCAATTTGTTAGTCTTTGTTCTTTGTGTTTCCTGGACTTTCTACCCCGTTTGAGAAAGTGCATGCTAGTTATTTTTAATCGCTGCATTGCTGCTCGATATCACCGGAGTCTTCTGGAAATTTCAATTCGGCTTTATTTATATAAGCAGTGAAGCGTGTGGAGGCATCATTTCTAAGCTGTGTGCTGTGCTGGTGAGTGACAAGTACAATATTGAATATTCAATGATAAGTATAAGCTATACCCATTTTCTTAAAGATTGATAAATTTTTAAAAGATCATTGGAACATTTTACATCTGGCAGTGAGAAGAATAAAAAGAAAAATATAGCGATGAATATCTCAAATGTGGTTTTACTGTTATTTCCAGTAAACCCCAGTGTGTAGTTTGTCGAGAAGTGTTGTCAAAAGAAAGTATGAAGCCGTCAAAGCTACTTCAACATTTAAATACCAAACATCCTGACAAAAAGACTGTAATTCTTTGAAAGAAAGGCCAACTACTTCCACAAGGAGGAAGACATTTTAACTTCGGCAGCTACCACTACTGAAAAAGTATTACTAGCAAGTTATCAAGTTGTATTTCGCATTGCAAAAGTCAGTAGGCCACATACAATTGCAGAAAATCTGATTTTACTGACAGCTGTTGATATGGTGCTAATAATAGTTGATGAAAAAGAGGCGGACAAGCTCAAAGCTGTACCTCTCTAATAGCACAATACAAATAACAATAAGTGATATGGCAGAAAATATTCAAACACAACTTCTTGAAAATATTAAGAAGTGTAAGTACATCTCATTACAAATGGATAAATCCACAGATATTTCCATCTCTGGTGGCAGCAACAGTCACAGAACAATGCCATGTGGTTTGTACCTCTTGTCATTGTAAGTGGCGGTCCTCCCAGGTAAACGTTGCCAGAGGCACATCAGCAGCACGAATGTGTTCAGCACCACAATTAGCTGGGGGCCGACCAGCTGATGCCGGTACCTCACTTTCGTTTTCGATCTCGATCTCCGGATCACTTGCACCAAAATCAGAGTCTGGCAAGTCAGAGACCACTGAGTATTTTGCACTCTCGCCAGATGCCGTTGCCATTTTTGCTGTTGTTTGTTCTTCATTACTCACGCACACGCAAGGATTAGACATCAAGTCAATAAGTCTGACATTACCTCCAAGAAAAGAGAGTCTACCTTTACTGTAACAGCGACTTTTTTGATGTTTACAGCTGATTATCGCCATCCACCCTAAAAGAGTTACCTCTTGAACTTTTAAGTTGCTTTTTGTTTTATTTTAGAAATCCTGTTGCCACTCCCCCAGCTCATTATTGATCCCCCATGAGGTTGAGACCCACACTTTGGGAACCACTGATCTATATAAACACAATTGTAAGCTGTTTGTATGTCTATTAATTTGTCTGTTTGCTTGCTTCATCATCATGCATCATGCAAAAATGGCTGAACCAATTTTCATGAAAGTTTGCATTAGCATTGCTCTTGGTCCAATTTAAAATACAGGCTATATGTCACATTGAGGGGAGTGGTTAAAATGGGAGGGGGGCCACAGAGAATTAAGCACCGATGTGGGGACTACAATTCCCAGCAGGCTTCAGGAGTGTGCTGGGGATGATGGGAGAATGTTTACAGTACACACAGAATTTTGTATTGGCCATGTTACAAAATCATCAAAGAACATGTTTTCTCCTCAACTAATTTGGATAACAACATCATTGTCTCACTGGACAACTGCAGCTTTTGTCTAAGAGTAAGTCTTTTTAATTGTGTTTAGCCATATTGAATTTAAAAACAGATTTACTCGGACAATGCTGGGTACTTCAGCTAGCACATGAATAAATGTGTAACCCTTTCTCCTGCCTGTTCTGGTACTCTGTCTTGTTGCCAGGGTTTGTGGAATGTAAAGAAAGGGGTGGGGTGGGGTATTGAACTATAATCGTACTCAGGCCTGAGGTTGTGATAAGATTATGGCACTTGAGGTAGAATCAGAGGTGGATTGTGGGAGACCCAGGACCAAATCCTATCCACCACTCTGACAATTGTACTCAATACACCAAGAAGGAAAAGCATTGACAATTGCGATCGATTCATCAACGGCTCTGGTGATCACTTAGGACCCCCCATGTGCCCCACGACAAAACACGCTTATGAGATCCTTTAGTGATTGCTCTTATTAGTATATTCTGGTTATGAATTCTTCTTCTGTTCTTTGATTTCGTTTAATGTCCGCTTGATTTGGCTCTGATTATGTATCCCGTTTAATGTACGAAATTCTGCACTGTATCCCAGTTTAGATTTTTAATTCACATCTTTCACGTCTTCACAGTTTCGACCTTTGGATTGTTATTTTGACTTAGTGACATATCCCAATTCCCTTCCCCTGATCTACTGGAGCTGTGGGCTGTGAGTGCTCCCAAAAACAGCAACATACAGCAGCTATCCTAAATACTGTAGTTTAAAAAGATAATCCTCCATCTTGAGTCGATGCCATATTGTCTTTGTCACAGCTGCAGGAAAAATCCTTTCTTAATTATCTCCTCATCCCAGCATTGTTTGTACTGTATGTGCTTTTCCAATGAATGTATTTGAAGTCAATTTTGTGTTCAAGCTCACATTTGGTTGAGAGAACCTCTGAGTTACTAAGTCCCCGTCATTGTTGACGACAGACAGTTTTAGATGAATGTGGTTTTATTATGTTTGACGCACAGCATCTCTAAAATCCAATGCCTGCTCTGATAGCATCGGCCCAGTAACTGATGACATTCTGTATATCAAGACTCAGAGGGTTATGATGCTGTCACACCTCTTAAAATGTGAAAACTCAAAATCAGCAAGTCTGCAACTAGAATTACATTTTTTTTTTGCCAGTCAGTTTCACAGTTGGAATTACAGCTCTAAATATCAACCGAAATAATTCTGAGGGCAGGCGCATGTAGGGTTATTTATTAAACATCAGTTAGAAATGGGAAACTAGCTGAATAATCCAATTTCATTTCTTTAAAGTGCTCCAGTTTTATGGCATAAAATGAACTTTCTAACCACAAATCATGGACTGCATTTAAATTTTACTTTGAAAGGCACAAGAGAAAGTTGTTTTGCTTGATGATGAGGCCATTTGATGGCTCCCTGCAGTTACTGCCGTTAAAGCAAGTGCAACATGAAATCCAAGTAATCTGGACTGTCGCAGTGCTTTATGATCAAATGGTTTACTTACTTCTCAACAGCTAATTCAAAGCTCAACGGCAAGAATTAGAACTAAGAATTATGATCATATAACCCCAGTTTGGAAATCACTACATTGGCTTCCAGGTAAGTTTAGGGACAATTTTAAAATCTTCATTTTGACAAATAGTTATAAATCAGTTAGCTGTGTCTTACCATGCAGAGTTTACAAAGGACTATACTGAAAAAATGTTCATTGTGATCTCTCTACTATCTCAAAGATGTTCTGGGGGGGGCTGACCAGGAGATTGACTTAAGTCAAGATAGGTTAAGTTTGTTAATGGGAGGTCAAACTGATCCTTCATCAGAGCCCAAAACGTAAGTCAGGGCTTAATTCGTATGTCGGTAATGCTACCAGAATAAACTCAAACAGAAATTGTTTTTTTGTCTATAAACTCAAATGACTAAGTAGTGTATGGCGTGACCTTCTTTCCATCTAGACAGTGACATTATTATACGCTAACCAAATGTGGCATCAAAAAAATGCAAAAAACCATTCAGCTCTAGTAAACACAATATTTGCAAGAAACCAAAAGAAGAAATTCAAAATCCTCATCTTCAAAAACTTAATATGTGAAACAAAAAAACACCTCAAAGTAACTAGAAGGACGAGAGCATACTGTATATAATTTGAAACCTTATCGTAACACTCTGAAGATGAAGGCCTTCTTAAAATTCTGACGACTGATGAAACTTTGATTGAAGTTGAGCCTTCAGTTGTGGGCCTCTGACTCTGGAATTATCTACTCTACTTCTTCTGACCTTACTGAGGCCTCACTGGGGTCCACATTTACTGTACATCAAGGCTGAAGACTCATTTTCATAGCACTATGTCTTGTGCTGGTATTCTCACTGCATTTTATTTTATTTTTTTGTTTAGTTGCTACTAAGCTCTGCTTACTCTTTCTTTTGCTTCAGTACAGTAGTGCCTATTGCTCTGCAGTTTTGATTAAATTACCCCCCCATCATAAAACACGACATTAAGTTGCCTTGAGTTGTGTCCGGTGATGTGGACCTGTTGTCAGTCTTTCGTGGTATTCTGCTGTATTGACTGCCTGCCTTGGCCATGAGGCACAGTGAGCTGCTCATAAGCTGAAGGTGTGCTGGGGTCAAAATCCATAGTAGGCGTTCTGCTCAATATGGAGACAGTGTTTTACTATGCTGGACTGTTTACAAATGGATTGAGAAGTTCAAAGATGGTCAGACAAGTGTTAAGCACGAAGAAGTGGAACGTCCGTCCATGTCCACTACCAATGACAGCATCGAGTCTGACAAATCATCTTGGATTTGGCCCCTGGTACACTCACCTTTAGACCATAAGAAGCAGATTGCTGCCTGCTGCTCTTTTTTGGTGCAAATGGAGAGTGGAGTGGCCATATTAAATCTGTCGCATGTGTGGGCCTGGAGATGGCACTGGCAAGGTAAGCAGTTCCACTCCACAACGAGAGGACGTGCTGTTGCTAACACTGTCACAGTCCCAGGATGGCTCAACTCCTTTCATTTGAGGCACAATACAAGTGGAGGATGACGTCTCATTCTGGGATTGAATGGTGAAGGAGATGGAACTCCCTATGGCACCGTTGGAGGGAATTTTTGTTTAACTCGGCCAAATTGGGCTATTGTTTTGTCCACCAGTGAGCACAGAAGCGCTGGAACGCTTTTGTTTCTTTTTTCTTTTTGTTTCAGGCAATGCAAACAATTTAAACAGGGCAGCCAGGCTGGTGCCCCAACTATTCCTACTGGTTCTCTCTTTTGCAGTCTGTCCTCCGGTTCCTCGAGGAGATTACAAGAGGAACTGACAGATCAAGGATGAAAGTTTACCATTGTGACCACAGATATGTTCACAAGGAAATGCTGCACAGCCAACCCAAACAAAAAGATCACAAAAAGTGCAGATTATTACTGACTTCCCCTCATATATAAAGCACCAATTTGCAATAATCTTTGTTTACTCTTCTTATGGCAGTTACAGTTGTGTCCTCAACAGGTTTGCAAAGCCTTCTATGGCCCTGTAGAAGGACATATGATGTCTGAAGATAGGTAAGTACCAGGATTTATACCCATAAGAGGGCACAGGGTCTACCAGGGGGCAGTATGCTTGGTACCACCAGAATGGCAGGAGCTAGTGACATTACTACAATGTCATCCTGCGGTGGGCATTTATATATATAGGAAGGGCAACTACATGCCATAATAAGCTAAGACTGTATTTAAACTGAGTGGGTGGGCACACATCCCTTTTGGGTGTGCAATAAACCCCCCTGGCCCCTCTGTAGCCATACCCCTGAAAACAGGCAAAGATAGTGTTATGATTCTGCCAGGTTTATTGCTCATGCATAATTTTATTTGTTGTATAAAGTTTTATGGTGGCTGTAAATGTTTTGACTTTATATAAAATAATGCTTTTCTTTAATAATGTTTTGTTTAACTATCTCAATTAGTAAATATTTTTATGGCTTTTTATTTTGCATGCCTTTTGTTTTGAGGTGGAACCCCCCCCAAGAGGCGGGGCCACCCTGATGATGCAGTTAAAGGACCGCCCACTACCTATTTATTGTGAGGCTGAGCAGTGGAGACTTCAGTGCTTCATTGACAATCATTGAGTGCATTGTAAGTATTTCATTTTCTGTTCTTGGTTTTCATTTCAGGATTTCATATTGGAATGTGTTTGCTTGGGATTTCCTTTTTAGGCAAATCTATTTTTATGTTTTGCAATTTTTGAGACATTCAAATAAGACTATGATTTGCCTTGTCCTTATGTCAGAGGTTTTTGCAATTTTCCCTCTATCTTGAAGTGCATTTTTGATATTATAAGTATAATGTGAACTGTAAAGACAAGGCCCCATTTTAGGCCTGTGTGGGCTGAAGCCTGCCATGGGAGTTTTGAGGTCAGACTTCCTGGAATGAGGCAGTCTGTGGTGATGTTTTTTAGAGCCCTCACAGCCTTTTGTTATTTGACATGCTCTGGAATTATAGCACAGAGAAAGAGAGAGGAAGAGAGGGCACCTGGGTGAAAGAATACCCTCCAGCTGTAAAACACTAGTGGGCAGAGAACTCATCAGGCCATCAGGCAGCTCAACAGTGAGCAGGGAGCTGGGCCTTCTGGTCAGAGAGAGAGAAAATGAGGTTAAGGAGGGGAAACCAGAGGTGACAACAGTGACAGGCTTCTAGGAGGCACATAGGCCCATAAAGAAACTGAGAGGGGTGTTAGGTGGCTGGGGCGCAACCTGGACGGCCCAGCCCTTTAACAGTCACTAAAGGAGCAGAAAGTCCTAGCCGATTGCTGTTTTAGTACAGCTAATTGTGACTCCACATTTGTTTGGCTGGATGTCACCTCTAGAAGGGGTTTAAAGCCACCTCATCGCTACAGACTGATTAGATCTGGAACCAGGAAGAGAACATCTGCTGATGCCTGCATTAGTGGGAAGATGAGTGACCTGGATTAAAACAGAAAGGGAGATGGAAGTTGAGGAAGCAGACGTTCTTGAGTGGCCTAACTGTGGGGTGATTGTGTATTATAGACAGACAGGCAAACAAAACCTGTAAGGCCCAGAAAAACAGTGAGTTTATTGATTTACTGCACTTCTGCTGCACTTTTCTTGTGTCATACTCAGCTACCTTCTTGTGTGCCTGTTTTGTGCTGTGTGTTTTTCTATGTGTGGAGAGCTGCCTTAAGAGCAGTTATTTATAAAATGTTACCACTGACTGACCATGGGGAGGGCAGAAGGATCTAATAAAATGTCCACTTACTAAGCTTTAACGTTAAAAAGCATGAGATGTAGTTGTGAAATTTCCCATGCCAGCTGAAGGACCTAGATAAGGAGTACTTGTATTCCATGCCATCTGGACTGATAGGGCACTGCATATGGCTATGGCATGGAGTAGGAAGAAAGGCTGTTTAATACAATGGATAGTGTAATTTAAGACCTTATTTAACCTCCTGAGCATTACATTTTTTCTCATAAAAAGTCCACATTATGCTTGAAAAATAACATTTTTATTAAATCTCATCTTTCTACTTTAAAACACGCAAAATACTAAAAATACAATTCAGAAGTGTATAAAGTATAATAATGATACGATACTAATAACAATAATGCCAATACTGTCTATACTGTGAAAATAATAATAATAATAAAAATAATAATAATGGCAATACCGTATATACTGTCAAAACATGTCTTTTGTGTTGTTATTTACTGACACTGTTCCACAAAACAGTTCGACTCAACAACAATTCTTTTGATCACATCATCATCCAGAAATAACTTGGATCTTGGTTGTCAACGTTCACTTTTATTCCTGGCTGCCCCATAAAATCAAAACAAGGTGTTGCTGGTTTATTTGAAGCAGGGTCAACAGAAACCCAAACATGAATGTCACTTTTGGATCCGTCAGAATCATTTTCAGTGTCACTGCCTGAAGACAGATTCACTTTGTCATCACTGCTAATGAGAGGCTCCTCGACATCACTGCTCGTATCACTGTCAAAAGAGTGTGCAACACCAAGGCTGCTGAAAAACGTTTCTTACGAGACGCCATTACAAGGCTAAGAGAAGACACGTCTACACCATTGCCTGGGTAACGCTCGGACCTGACACTTATGTAAGACACACCTACACCATTCCTCAAGTAACGCTGTTGGCACTTTTACGGCCCGTGGTATCCTCAGGTCTAGCTCTTACGCGTGACACTTCCATAGAGTTGCCCAAATGACACCTGGGACTAACGCTTTTGACACTGTTCTCACAGCCCGAGTGATGCTCGGGTCTATTGCTAAGGGGGTAAATCATGTTTGTGGATCCTGGCAGAGTTGGGTACAAGGCAGCAAGCCATCATAGAAAGTAAGCAAAACAGAGATGCTTGTCCATATTCTGCTCAACTGGTGAAGTCAAACATGCTCTGAGATTTTTCAGTTGAGGATATCAAAAGCTTAGAGGTAATGTAGCTCTACCAGTTAGTCATGCCACACAGGACAGTGGAGTTGTGTTGCATGTTGATTAGCACGTTCAGCTAAGAATTTCACCGTACTCTGCACCCTATAGTTTTATGCATTCATTTATTTTGTTATTTAGCTGATGTCTTATAACATTTGAGATGCAATTGGTTACACTTCTTTTGATGTTTCCATTTGGAACGCAGGCCGCTGAAGTGACTTGCTCATGGTCACACAGTATCTGTATAAACCTATAAAGAGCGGGCAGTGTTCCAGTCCTCTCCGTCACACAGCCACACTTGTGCCAACTAATCCAACCTGCTTTTCTGGAGAGACAGGACAGGAGCATGGGGAGGATGTGCAATGACCAGTTACAGGATTTAAAGCTGGGATGTGGGATGAGTGGAGCAGCAAACATGACCCCCCTCTGCCACCATCCTGCTCTGTTTAACAGTTCACCCTGAGACTTCATTTTTGAGTTTGGTGGCACATGGACTTGAAGATGGCAGTTTACAAGTAAGGAATCGTAAGAAGTAAAGTATAAATGTCAGATCCTTGAGGCTGCATAGGCTCCTCACACTCCTCTGAGAACCTGGTGTGAATGTGAATGTCATTTAAAAGTGAAGCACATGCATTTTTGTATAACGAGACCCTGAGGTCACGTATTTGTGAAGCTCAGGATTTTATTTGGACGTCTCCACTTTTTACTGATGCTGTCTCTTAGTGTCATAATGGCAATTCTAATTTTGTAAAGGGTTAATGTCATTTTTCCTTGGACACACGTAATGACTCTTGATATCATTAGAGCATGAAATGGCTTCTCCTATCGGGTGTCCTCAGAGGAGGATGATTTTATAAGATGCAAACTCAATCAGTCGGAGTGACTGGCTGCAGCTGACATAGCTGACCTCACGCTTCCTTTGGCTGCCCTCAGCCCGTCTCTTAAGATGCTCACATAAATATGCATTTCGGCTTTGAGGGAGCAGCAGGAGCACACGCCTGCATTTTGAAGAGAAGGACTTTCCTTTAGAAACTGAAAAACATTTCTTACTAAATTATTATGTGGTCAGTAACCTCCATTAAAACATGGAATGTCAGATCTAGCTTTGAAAAATGTGCTTCACTGAGCTGAATGGCCTTCATTTTCTCATTCAACAGGGCAGCCACATTTTTATAAGTTTGTTCTCTTCCCAGCAGTAATTATTGTTCCCTCGGTTCTTTATGAGTGATTGTCCCTGGCCTCTCAGTGGCCTGACAGCAAAAAAAAAAAAAAAAAAAAATTAAGGTTTGAAAATAGAAGAAAAGCAATAGAGTTGCATTTCGCCTTGAAAGAAACCGCTTTCTTTTGTTCTTGTTTCAATAGATTTGTCTCATCCCAGCTAAAACACACGAAAGCTCCCTGTTTGTTTTAGCTTGTGCTGTGGAGTTGGCCAGTGGCTTCTCGGGATGTGCCCGGCCTTCACTGTCATACATCCAAGAAAACCAGATCAGAAATATAAATGGAAACGGACACCCGCTGCTCTGACTGCTGTGCTCTATTAGCAGCACCTGAGGAACTGCGGCCGAGCAGGTCACTTAGAAACATGTAGAAGAAAATGTACAATGCACTAAGAATTAACACAATGACATTGTTATCTATGAACATAAAAAACTTGAATAATTAGATGACTTTTTACATGGGGTTACAGTAAATTCACAAAGCATTCAGACCCCTTCACTTTCTGCACACTTTATTGTGTTGCAGATTTAATTTTAAATGTGCCTTTGTTGCACTTCAATTTGCACTCAATAATCCATAATGAAAAAGTGAAAACATGTTTTGAGAAAGATGTGTACATTTATTTAAAATGAAAAACTGAAATCTCTCATTCATATAAATATGCAGACTCTTACTTCCGTAGTTTGTAAGAGCCCCTTTGGCCGCTATTACAGCTTTCTTTCTTCTTGGGTTAATCTCATTAAGCCTTGCACACCTAGATTTGGACAGTTTATCCCATTCTTCCTGGCTGATCCACTCAAGCTCCATTAGATTGGATGGGAAGCTTCTGTAAACTGCCCTCTTCTGGTCTCTCCGCAGATATTTTGTGGACTTTAAATTTGGGCTCTGGCTGGGCCACTCACTGACAGCCGCAGACTTGTCAAGAAGCCACTCCAGTGCTGTCTTGACTTCAGGTCATTGTCAGGCTGTAACGTGGGCCATTGGCCCAGTACTTCAAGAGCATTCATCCTCTCCCCAATTCTGACCAGTCTCCCTGTCCCTGCACCGCCATGGCATGATACTGCCATCACCGTGCTTCACCGTGTGGATGGTTTTAGGCTGGTGATAAGCAGTATCTGGTCTTCACCAGACATTGTGCTAGAAGTTCTGCTCAAAAAGTTCAATTTTTGCCTCATCAGACCAGAGAATGTTTTCCTGATGCTCTCAGGGTCCTTTAAATTCCTTTTACTCAAGAGTGGCTTCTGCATAACCACTCGCCCATAAATGCCTGATGGACAGAGCGTTGCTGAGATGGTTGTCCTTCTGACAGGTTCTCCCATCTCATAAGGTCTTCTGAAGGTCTGTTAGAGTGACCATTGCGTCCCTGGCCAAGGCTCTTCTTGTCTGGTTACTCAAATTAGCTGGACGGCCAACTCTAGGGGGAGTCTTGGTGGTTTCAAACTTCTTCCATTTCTCAGTAATTGGTGTCACTATGCTCCTGGGAGCACTCAAAGGTTTAGAAATTGTTTTAGACTCTTGTTCTGCCTCACCACAATTTGATCACAGTGGTCAACAGAGAGTTCTTTGGACTTCATGGTTCGGTTTTTGTCCTGGCTATCTGTGGGAGTTTATATACTCAGGTGTGCGCCTTTCTAAATGATGTCCAATCAATTCAGTTTGCCACAGGTGGACTCCAATCAAGGTTTAGACACAAAAGCAAGAACGATGCACCGGATCACAATTTGGTTTGAATACAGAAAGCAGGAGACCGAGCTGGAGGTGGCAGAGTTAAAGATGCTAAGATTTGCATTGGGTGTGACGAGGATGGATAAGATTAGAAATGAGTACATCAGAGGGTCAGCTCAAGTTGGACGGTTGGGAGACAAAGTCAGAGAGACAAGATTGTGTTGGTTTGGACATATGCAGAGAAAAGATGCTGAGTATATTGGGAGAAGGATGCTAAGGATAGAGCTGCCAGGGAAGAGGAAAAGAGGAAGGCCTAAAAGGAGGTTTATGGATGTGGTGAGAGGGGACATGCAGGTGATGTTGAAACAGAACAAGATATTGAGGACAGGAAGATATGGAAGAAGATGATCCGCTGTGGCAACCCCTAACGGGAGCAGCCGAAAGAAGAAGAAGAAGACTTATAGAAATGAGAGATTTCTGTTTTTGATTTTTAATAAATCTGTGAACCTTTCAGAGAGCATGTCTTCAGTTTGTCATTATGGATTACTGAGTGACAAAATGGTAAACATATCCATCCACAGTGAAGTATGCAGATAGTGAAGTGGTCCGAAAACTTTCTGAATCCCGTTGTATTGAAGTACTCATCTCCCTGTACGCCTCCGTGAGAATGCTGGCTCCACATATTTTTTTTTCACCTCCCATTATACAATGGATGTTTTTTACAGCAAGGAAGAATAAAGCATGTGTCTTCATGTTTTTTGAAAGTAGCATACATAACAGAAATATTGCCAGTTTTAGTATTTAAAACAATTATTATTATACAGTACGTATCTTTTCAATTTTCCATGCATGCGTTTCAAGGCAGTGGGAGTTGTTTTTTTTATAACACTTGTCTCAGTGGGGTGCAGGCGATAGTGAAGTCATCCCTCGGCTGAATTGGATCTGAGAGGCTTGGAAAGTGAAGGATCCCTGGGGGCTGCTGCTCCTTCTCAGGCCGTGTTTGTTTGTGGAGGTGATGTAACAGGTCAAGAGAGAGATGACAAGAGAGGATCATGGGAGAATTCAAAGTGGCTGATCAGAGAAGGAGTCAGACGAGGGCACGAGTGTGGAACTTGATGAACTCTGGTGAAGGTGTCATCTACTTTTAACAGAAGGCACCCTGCACCACCAGGACAGTTTTGGGACTTAGGGAGGTCCACACAACAGGCATCCATCTCTGAACTTCAGGAGTAACTTGGGTCCCTGCCCTTTGAGTCTCATAATATTCTCTGTGGAAACTGAAAAACAGAGAGAATGCTTCCTGAATGAACTCTGTAAGATTTTATTTGGGTATTGCGGCTCATCCTGCAGACTAAGCAAAAGAGCCTTTGATGACAAGAACAAACTCACCACAAGTGAGAAAGCCGGGTGTGACATTTGACATTTGCAGACTCAGACAGAACATAAAGCTTTGTGATTCAGCTTAGGTTTGTGTAGGGCCGTAATTTTATTTATTTTAAAAAGTAAAGGATGTTAAGAGTTAGTGGGTGTCTGAACTCAGCCAGGGTTCTTCCACTGGCTGTGGTTCAAATGCTTGTTTTGTGTGTTTGTTGTACATATTTGTTTATTTATTTGTATGTGTTACTATTCCTTTTGTTTATCATTTGCAGTATTCTTTACATTTTATTTATCTGTATCTAAACCTGTATTATGTTCCATGTGTTTTGTGGGTGGTCCCCCAAGAGGCAGGGCCACCTGCCAAATACCGCCAGAGTTTGCTCTCCGCCATATAAATCTGGAGGGTTCCTGATGGTTCATTTTGAATGCATGTAGGAGTGGTGAATTCTTGTGCTTTTTGTAAATTTCAAAGTGTTTCATTATTTGCTGCATTTTTGACACTTCACTCTGTATTTTGACTATTCTTGAGATGTTTTGGTTATATTGGATTACCTAATTGATTTTCGCAAATCCTATTGCCTTTGTGCTCCACGGAGCTTCTTTGTTATTGAAGAGCATTTTTTATGAACAATAAACCTAATTTTATAAAGATTCTATGAGGCCCTTTTTGGGTCTAGCCAGGATTTAAGACGAGATTTCCCCCCTCTAGTGGACAATCTTAGAAGTGCTTTTATGAATTACAGTGGTACCTTGAGATACGAGTTTAATTCATTCCGTGACCAAGCTCGTAAGTCAAAATGTTCGTATCTCAAATCCATTTTCCCCATTGAAATTAAATGAAATGAGCCCCCAAAAAACCACCCCAATTTTTTGTTAAATGTTTTCAACATAAGTAAAATCTATTTATAATGAACAAATATTGTATACAAACAAAATAAAATATAATACACAAAAAAGAATCTAAAGAAATAAACAGAAGTTGGCGGAGCCAGTTAGCATATTGTAATTTTTTTTCTTTCACTTCACTTTTGCTTAACTTAATTTTCTTCTTCACTAGCTTTTTTTTTTCTTTTTTGCCACGCTTTCGTCACTTTCATTCTCAGGGCGTTTCAATAGAAATCTGTCCAAGGAGCTTTGTTTAGTCCTCCCCTTTAGAATGTTTCTGAAATGAGTTGGGCAAGTGTCATTAAATAGCGCCGCTGCACGATCAGTTACAACTTTTTCAAGGTGTTTCTTTTCAATAAAGTCAAGTGTTAGGCAAGTGTCACTAAATAGCGCTGCTGCACAACCAGTTGTAATTTTTTCAGGGTGTTTCTTTTCTTTAAAGTTCAAAACTTTTTCCCACATTGCAAACACTTCCTTTATCTCACTTGAAGAGATAACCTCCTCTGCCTCTGGCTCCTCTGCGATACCGATCTCCTGCAGAACCTCCTTATGTTGCTGCGTCTGTAGTTCCATCAACTCCTCCGTCGTCAGTTCCTCGGAATGTGTGGTGACAAACTCTTTGATGGCTCATATTTTAAATTTTGGCTCGTAACTCAAGGCAAAAAAATGACCTAGTGACGGCTCGTATCTCAAAAAACTCGTATGTTGGGGCACTCGTATCTCAAGGTACTACTATATGTGCTTTGGGACTTCTAGCTCATGAAAGTTTTAAAAGGGAAACTGGCCACAAAACTATGATCCCCAAAGTACATTAGCAAATGTTCCGACAGGGAGAGGGGAACTGTAAACCTCTGGCTTTATAATAAAGGGCAAATGAAGAACTTTATAAAAATAAAATATTTATTTTCACAACGCTCTGTAATCCTAAAATTCTCACATGAGTGGAAAAGGCACACATGGATATGCAATCCAACAGTGATCAAAGTCCCAGTAACAGAATTTACTAATCAATGTCAAAAACAGCAGAGGTCTAACATCCAGAGAATCAAATAGACAATAATATCCTAAAAACACAAGAGGACTGATCAAGAATGGGCCAAATGAGCCACATCTGAAGAGTCTCCTTAGCTTTTAGAGTTCAGGGGTCGGTCCCACATGGAGACAGGCAGGTGGCCCCGCCTCTTAGGGAATCACCCACAAAGCACAAGGAACACAGGCGAATATGTGACAATAACAATACATAGAATCTAAACAGCATAATAATGAAATAATATAAAGTTAGACATATAAAAACATCCATCCATCCATTTTCCAACCCGCTGAATCCAAACACAGGGTCACGGGGGTCTGCTGGAGCCAATCCCAGCCAACACAAGGCACAAGGCAGGAACCAATCTCGGGCAGGGTGCCAACCCACCGCAGGACGCACACAAACACACCAAGCACACACTAGGGCCAATTTAGAATCGCCAGTCCACCTAACCTGCATGTCTTTGGACTGTGGGAGGAAACCGGAGTGCCAGGAGGAAACCCATGCAGACACGGGGAGAACATGCAAACTCCGCGCAGGGAGGACCTGAGAAGCGAACCTGGGTCTCCTAACTGCGAGGCAGATATAAAAACATCAAACTTCAAATTACGCACAGAAGTAAAAGGAGCTTAAACTGAAGGTAAAGAAAACAATCAGACCAAAACACCTGGGTTCCTCTCCTGGCATATATTTAAATCGCCTTTTTTGTCTTCTTTTTCCACTTTTCAACATTGTTCATTGTTTTCCATTGTTTTTTATAATATTGTACTGTTCATTTATTATTTGTCTAATTATGTATTTTCTGTTCATTTTGTTCTATTTACATATATATACTCAGCAAAAAAAGAAACGTCCTCTGACTTTCAACTGTTTTTACTTTCAGTAGACTTAATGTGTAAATATTTGTATGAGCACTAAAAGAGTCAACACCATAAGACATAAACTAAAAATGTTTCACAATGTGTCCCTGAATGAAGGGAGGCTCAAAATCAAAAGTACCAGTCAGTATCTGGTGTGGCCACCAGCTGCTTGAAGTACTGCAGTGCATCTCCTCCTCATGGACTGGACCAGATTTGTCAGTTCTTGCTGTGAGATGTTACCCCACTCTTCCACCAAGGCACCTGCAAGTTCCTGGACATTTCTGCAAGTTGCTGGACATTTCTGGGGGGAATGGCCCTAGCCCTCACCCTGCGATCCAACAGGTCCCAGACGTGCTCAATGGGATTGAGATCTGGGCTCTTCGCTGGCCATGGCAGAACACTGACATTGCTGTCATGCAGAAACTCACGCACTTTTTGCCACTCCTGTCTCGTCCAGCGAAGGTGGGTTTGTGCCCATAGGCGGCATTGTTGCTGGTGATGTCTGGTAAGGACCTGCCTTACAACAGGCCTACAAGCCCTCAGTCCAGCCTCTCTCAGCCTATTGCGGACAGTCTGAGCACTGATGGAGGGATTGTGTGTTCCTGGTGTGACTCGGGCAGTTGTTGTGGCCATCCTGTACCTGTCACGCAGGTGTGATATTCGGATGTACCGATCCTGTGCAGGTGTTGTTACATGTGGTCTTCCACTGCGAGGATGATCAGCTGTCCTTCCTGTCTCCCTGTAGCGCTGTCTTAGGCGTCTCACAGTGTGGACATGGCAATTTATTGTCCTAGCCACATCAGCAGTCCTCATGCCTCCCTGCAGCATGCCTAATGCACGTTCACGCAGATGAGCAGGGACCCTGGGCATCTTTCTTTGGGTGTTTTTCACAGTCGGTAGACAAGTCTCTTTAGTGTCCTGCGTTTTTAGAACTGTGACCTTAAATGCCTACTTTTTGTAAGCTGTTAAGGTCTTAAAGACCATTCCACAGGTGCATGTTAATTAATTGATTATGGTTAATTGAACATGCATGGAAAACATTGTTTAAACAATTTACAATGAAGATCTGTAAAGTTATTTGGATTTTTAAAACATTATTGTTGAAATACACAGTCCTGAAAAAGGGACGTTTCTTTTTTTGCTGAGTATATATGTAGCATGTATGTGTATTTTTTTGGTTTTCTCAGGTCTCTTGTATTTTGTGGGTGGATCCCTTAGAGACCGGGCCTTATAACTGGCTGGCGGGGAACTGGAGTCCCCTTGTGGTTCATTCTGAGTGTGCTCTGCTGGATATTGGTGGGTCTCATAAGTTTTCTGTTTTCTGGAATTTTATCGCTTTGGATTTTCACTTACTCTGCTTTGTGGCAACTCCTTTTTCATCTTTTTTTTACTCTGTTGAACTTTTGTTGTATTTTTCCTATTCTGTCAATAAATCCTCCTTTTATAAAGATTTCAAGGGGCCTTGCTCTATGCAATCCAGGGTTTGCTGGTTATCCTCTCTTTTTCAAATGTAGTGTGGGAAATTTCAGGGTTTATTTTTCATCTTTTGTTTTTGAAGTGCATTTCAGCCAGGTGTAGGCCAAAGCCAGCCACTCAAGTGAAAACTAGGCTACCTTTTGGTGTATCACATCTGGGCAGACCAGTAGGATTCAGGCCTGCTTCCCGGGTAAGGTCCTTGCTAGGGTCATCCTCAATAGGATCCGTGATCACTTGCTCACCTACCAGCGACCGGTACTGTCTGGTTTTATGCCTAACAAGTCTACCATCGACCACATCCTGGCACTGAGGGTTCTCATGGAGCGCAAACATGAACATTGGCAGAGATTCTTTGCAGCCTTTGTCGATTTTCACAAATCGTTCGACTCAGTTGATCGAGCTGCCCTGTGGGACATCCTGAGGGTTCGTGGGATCACCTCGCAGTTGCTGGATATCATGGCTGGCCTGTAAACTGGTACTGTAAGTGCTGTGCAGAGTGGAGGCAGTACCTCTGTGTTCTTCCCAGTTGATTCTGGGGTTCGTCAGGGGTGTGTTTTTGCTCTTATTCTATTCAATGCTTGTATGGACTGGGTGTTGGGCAAGGTCATGGGGTCCAGCAGTTGTGGGGCATCTGTTGGTGAAGAAAGATTCACGGATCTTGACTTTGCTGACGATGCTGTGATCTTCACTGAGTAAATGGTGGCTATAATCGGGGCACTCGAGAGACTGAGTGAGGAGTCTGAGTGTCTGGGCTTGCGAGTGTCCTAGATAAAAACCAAGATCCAGGCCTTTAATGACCTCTTGGTCACAGCCATCAGCAGTGTGTCTTTTTGCGGAGAGAGTGTTGACCTTGTTGAGAGGTTTACTTACCTTGGCAGTGACATTCATGTCTCTGGTGACTCTTCCTATTAAGTCAGTAGATGGATTGGGAGAGCATGGGGGGTCATGAGGTCACTGGAAAGGGATGTGTGGTGCTCCCGATATCTATGCAAAAGGATGAAGGTCCAAGTCTTTAGAGTCCTAGTGCTTCCTGTCTTGCTATATGGTTGCGAGACATGGATGCTATCCAGTGACCTGAGATGAAGACTGGACTCCTTTGGTACTGTGTCTCTCCGGAAAATCCTTGGGTACCGTTGGTTTGACTTTGTGTCAAATGAGCGGTTGCTCATGGAGTCCCGAATGAGGCACATTACCTGCATTTTGAGGGAGCGTCAGTTACGGCACTATGGCCATGAGGTGTGTTTCCCCGAGGGTGATCTGGCTCGTAAGATCCTCATTGTTGGGGACCTGAGTGACTGGACCAGGCCAAGGGGTTGCCCATGTAACTCCTGGCTACAGCAGATAGAGGGTCACTTCCAGAGAGTGGGACTGGATCGCGTGTCTGCCTGGGGGGTTGCAAACCGGGATCCTGAGTTGTTTCGTCATGTGGTGGGTGCGACAACGCACTGTACCAGTGCATGCTCCCCAACTTGACTTGACTTGATACCACTTTGGCCACTTTGTGAAATAAATCTCATCACTTTGGTTTCTTGTTAAATACAAAATTAAATTAGTTAAAAGCAAATCACCTGAAATCTGCTGTGAACTAGGAGTCCCAAAGTATGTAAGTCCCAAAAACATTTCCAAAAATGACAAGTAGAGGAAATCCTGTCAAAAACCCCAAACAGACACAAAAATGGCCTTTTAAAATATTAATAAAATAGAAGATTTATTCTTCACTAAAAATGTTTGCCATTATAGAACATAATGTAGGCCTACACACATAAAACATAAAGGATAATGCAAATAAGCAAAATAAATTGTAAGAGATACAAATAAATCAAAAATATATGACAAAGACAAAAAACAACCATCTGAATCATGTAAAGAAATCACAAGAACAACAAAAAAGGTTTGGGGTAGCCACCCCATATACAGTGGTGTGAAAAACTATTTGCCCCCTTTCTGATTTCTTATTCTTTTGCATGTTTGTCACACAAAATGTTTCTGATCATCAAACACATTTAACCATTAGTCAAATATAACACAAGTAAACACAAAATGCAGTTTTTAAATGATGGTTTTTATTATTTAGGGAGAAAAAAAAATCCAAACCTACATGGCCCTGTGTGAAAAAGTAATTGCCCCCTGAACCTAATAACTGGTTGGGCCACCCTTAGCAGTAATAACTGCAATCAAGCATTTGCGATAACTTGCAATGAGTCTTTTACAGCGCTCTGGAGGAATTTTGGCCCACTCATCTTTGCAGAATTGTTATAATTCAGCTTTATTTGAGGGTTTTCTAGCATAAACCGCCTTTTTAAGGTCATGCCATAGCATCTCAATTGGATTCAGGTCAGGACTTGACACCCTTGCTCTGGACTATTGCAGAAACAATGTATTGGAACAAGAAAGAAAGGACGCCCTAACTAACACCCAGTGCTGATATGTGATTCATCTCATGTCCTCCTTGACATGTGGAAGGCTCCTATGGCCTCTGTGTGTCTCTACTACTGCTTTCTCTTTGACTTCCATCGCAAGCTCTCCATTCTGAAGGTCAAATCCCCCTCCTGCTCCAACTATGGCCAGAATTCAACTAAAGAACCTCCTTCACGTGGTTTTTGGATCAGTTAAGGTCAGTTTCATTGCTGAGCAGACTTCCTGCTTGCCCTCTGACTTAAGTCATAATTTGGCCATAGCTGTAAAAACATGAAGGCTGCATTAAGAACAAACTCACAAGACAGAAATCTTTACTTTACTTAAAATGACCAAAGCCATGAACTGTTTACCACCCACACTGCCAGCACCCACTTTCCATGATGGGTACAAGCAGATCATTTGGGTCACCAGGGACAGTGTGCTGATTAGACCACGTCTGCGGGTCGAGATTAGGCTGACAGGGATAACTGCATTAGCTCTGAGCACAGGATGGATTATTTTCACAGGGCATGTCAACAAATGCCCTCTCGTGTCATTAAAGGAAGACAGACACAAAAGGACGGTGGTCTAAATTTTGTCCTCTTGTTTAAGGCTTTTGTTGCTCACTACCTCATTTTCTTTCTAAATCCCTGAACCTGCCTTTATTGTATTTAAAAGTACCAGCAATTCTGGATAATCTGCATATTTTTTCATTAGTAGGCCATTGAAATCCCAAGTTATGGCTGGCTTCACAGGGGATTATCTGCAGTGTTTAATGTTTAATGTTTCAAATCGTGTCCAATTCACTTCTTATAATCTCGTCACAGTTATTTATTTTCTCCATTATGCCCCCCCACCCCCAGCACTATCCTGGAGAGATGAGTGCAGACTTAAAGTCTTTGCATGCAGCAATTTGATTATAATGAAATTAAGTTTAAAAAAAAAAAACCTGTGTAAAGGAGCTGTGGGGATTTTTACTTCAAGTACATCGCTGTTTACTGTTTCAAATTCTAGAGTTTGAGAGCCAATGGACCTCACTGGTGAAGATTTGGGGATGGCAGTCATAAGGATGTGAGGTCAGTCACAAAAACAGAGTGAGTGGGTTTCTTTAACAGTTGTTTGTAAAAAGTTTTGCAGTATTATGAGAAGAATTTTTACTAACCAGAAACAAGGTGGCTCAGTGGTTAGAACTGCAGCCTCCTGGGTTCAGATCCCGTACTGGTTTGCCGTCTGTGTGAAGTTTACACATTTTATTTGCACCTGCTTGGGTTTTTTTGTCTCACATCTCCAAAGACTTAGGTGTTAGATTAATTACAGGCCTGGCGTTGGTCTCCCAGAGTTGTTTTCCGCCTCCTACCTAATGGAACCAGAAAAGACCTCTGAGACCCTGAATTGGATTACGAAGGTTTTGAACATTCTATTGTGTTATTTACTCTATATTCAAGAGTTCTAATTAAACAAAACATAAATAATATTATATAACACTAGGGGGTTTGCCCCCTGCTCACTTCGCTCGCCAACTCCCCTGGCCTGCGGTACGCGAAGAGGGGGGCTGAACGCACCCCAAGGAGACGCGGTCACTCCTCTGAAGCCCACTTTTAAACCATAATACAATGGGAAACAAATACAGTTTTTTTTTACCTCCTCTTTGCTCGATCAGCTGCTGGCTTGCTGCTGCTGCCGTGCTGCATGACCTGCATCTCGTGCGGCGCTTCGAACATTTCAAAGCATGTACAGCAGCTGTCCTACTGCTTGTCTTTTATTTCCGGCCCCAGGCGTGGTTAAATCTCTTGGCACAAAGTCTTGTCTTGCAGGGCGTGAGTTCTTGATATTTTTTAGTTTATAATTTAAAAATGGAATAAGAATCTGAAAATCTAACAACATCACATTAAAGTTTGATAAATTCTGAAAAGAATAATACCAAACATATATATGTAGGTTTTAAAATAAGCCCAATTTAAAGTGTGACAAAAAACGTAGCATAAAAACATCTCATAAAATTGTTGCACAAAATCGTTGCACTTTTAGGCTTAGGATTTTATATATGTAGAGTAGATATGTTTATATGGAAGAAACCTTTAACATTCTAGTGTATTATCACATGATAATTCTTACTATAGGGAGATTCTAATGGGCAGGGCCCCGAGTTATGATGTGTTACTCACGTAATAATGAAGTGATATAAATGAAATAAATGCATTGCATATCTTGATAGATGTGTAAACGATCCAATCACGTGTAGGAAATGGTCGCCTTCTTCTTGCAAACACAGATTGACATGGCGTTCCATTTTGGCAAAGGTATCCCCAAGCATTGTAGGGGTGTGACAGGACCAGGGTACCAGGTGGCCATAGTCCCTTTAAAATGACCCAATTGCCAAAAAATTATTCAAATTATACCATGCTGTGAGCTGACATGTGACAGGTTGCCTCATCTTGCTGGAAATAACTTTCACTCACCTCACGGTCATCCAGTTCTTTCACAAATAAGTCAAAATGAGCGCCATGCCTCACTCGTTCATACATTCATCCAGGAATACTGTGATCGTTATTTCGTTTGGATTGCTTCATTACTAAGATAGTAATACATCTTAACTCAGGGCCCCATTCATTAGAAGTTAACGCAAGGAAGCCACCAACATGCCTGAGTGGAAGCAGTTCTGCAAGGAGGAATGGGCTAAAACTCCTCCCAGCCAATGTGTGGGATCAACATTAGAAATGTTTAGCTAAAGTTATTGCTGCACAAGGAGGTCACACCAGTTACCTAAAGCAAGGATTCACATTCTTTTTCACACACAAATATGAAACATTAGATTGTTTGTTTTTTTTTCAATAAATAAATGAACAAGCATAATGTTCTTGGCCTCTTTTGTTTAATTATCCAACCTTCTATATCCTAACTACAGGGTCACGGGGGTCTGCTGGAGCCAATCCCAGCCAACACAGGAAACAAATTCCAGGCAGGGCACCAGCCGACCACAGGGCACACATACCCACACACCAAGCACACACTAGGGATAATTTCAGATTGCTAATGCACCTAACCTGCATGTCTTTTGACTGTGGGAGGAACCCGGTGGAAACCCACGCAGACACGGGGAGAACATGCAACATGCAGGGAGGACCCGGGATGCGAACCCAGGTCTCCTAACTGCGAGTCAGTAGCGCTACCACTGTGCCACTGTGCCTCCCCTGTTTTGTTTAATTAGGTTCTCTTTATCTACATGTAGTTGTAGGACTTATGTAATAATCAGATCAAGTTTTAGGTCACATTTATGCAGAATCAGAGAAAATTCTGAGGGGTTCACCAGCATTCCAGCACCAGGGTGACACAATCGCAAGAAGGCCAAATAATTGACACCCCTCCATCATCCATTTTCTTAACCTGCTTATCCAGGACAGGGTCATGCGGCAGCTGGTACCAATCCCAGCAAGCAACGGGCACAAGGCAGGCACAATCCCTGGACAACAGGTTGCCAGCCCACCACTGGTTGGACACACACACTCATAGACATACTAGGGCCAGTTTACCAAAGACCCAGTTATATAAACAAGGTGCCCTACAAGGTCATGATATTTTTAATTTCATTGCATCATGTTTCAAACAAATGGCGCAGGGTCACCCAGTCAGTCAGAGACAGAAACTAACTGGCAACGTTATTGTTTGATGACAGCAAAAGGGACCCCAAAGATGAAAAATTGCAACCACAGCATAAAGTATGAAAGTAAAATATTCAACCCTGTTTGGCCTTTCCTGATTTTTTACAAAACATCTGCATCTTTCATTAAACAATTTTTCTTACTGCTTCTTAATTTGCAACACCATATTCTTATAGTAATGAGCCAGAGTCATTATAGCTGTTGTGGCATCCGGCCTAGGCTGGAGCCCGGCCGGGACGCCCAGGAGGACCGGAGGAGGGCTTGTACCTCCTCCAGACCGCGAGGGGGCGACCGCCCTGGTTATGTTGGGGGCCACGGGTAAAGGGCTTGGAAGCCCAGCCCTGTAGGGACCCGTGGCCACTGCCAGGCGGCACCCCGGTGCCTGAACAACCCTGGAGCCCAGCACTTCCGCCACACAAGGAAGTGCTGGGGGGAAGAAGACAGGGGACACCCGGAAGGCTTCCTGGTGCGCAGCCGCCACTTCTGCCACACTGGGGCGTGTCTGCGGAGGAATGCCGGGAAGCAGCTGGAGCCCATCCGGGTTCCTATATAAGGGGCCGCCTCCCTTCATTCAGTAGCGGAAGTCGGGTGGAAGAGAGACGGAGCTGGAGAGAGGACTGGAGGCGGCCAGGAGAAGAAAGGCTGAGACTGTGTGCCCTGGCCATTGGGGGAACGGTGCTGAAGGCACAGGGAAGTGCACTGAAAACTGAACTGTAAATATTGTAACTAAAGGGTGTGTTGGGTGAAACAATGATGACCGTCTGTCTATGTCCGGGCCAGCGTTCACACTGTATTTGCATAGGTTTCTGCTTTGCCATCTTTCTCCCACCCTGACGTGAACCTGAAGTTCTCAAGTAAAGAGAGGGCAAGGGCTTCTTAAGTAGATGACCTTGCCAGCTGTCCACTGCCAGCTTCGTACTGAGTTAAAGACCGAGGGGTGATAAAAGGAGCCCCGTGACATCATTAAGCTCCCCTCTCCTACATCACAATGGCCTGCATGCTTTTAAACCCTCAAATAATGTTCCAGCACTTCACCCTTCATTTTTTTTAGGCTGTGTGGATTTCTTTTCTTCTGTGTTTCTCTGTTTAATCCCCTGAGACTGATAGTCAGATGGATTGCCTTTTGAATGTGTTCAAGATTTTCTGTGTCACTTTTATTTTGTGGTAAATAGACCTGAACACAATGCTAAGAGCCTCGGGATCACTTCCTCTCATTTATACATTACAGCCTGACACTGTCTGAGAGTGGATAAGCTCTGCTCGAAGAGGCTATTTGAATTCTGCTTGTGAGTAAATTCTCTTAGGTTGAAGCAAAATTGCTTTGCCTCGGGTGCTTTTCCCATTACAGGGTCACAAGAAACTCAAGACTTTCACACACTAGAATTGGGAGTGAGGCAGGAAGCAATCCTGGAAAGGACGCCACTAACACAAATTCTCACTTTCGCTCAGTTGCCTCTTCTGAACCCATGCTGACTGTTCAGTAAAACTCCTGCTCCTGCCATGTATTGCTCAGTTGTTTTCTTCATAGTTCCTTCCATTAATTTACCTGTGATACATGTTAAGCATACTGGCCTATAATTGCTTGGATCTGCCTGATCACCCTTTTTACATAAGAGGATCATATTTGCTATGAGTGAAAATTAAAAAGTAAAGGCAACTTACCCTTTAATACCTGAACATAACAGTTACATCAGTTCCTCACATTGTCTCCCTGCAGGTCAATGCACTTAATGTATGGTTCCCCTAACTTCTTCATTCCTTGGTAGAAGAACCTTTTCAGGTGCTCCGAAGTCCAGGTCTGCGCTGCTTCCTTAACCTCATTAACAGAGGTGAACTTGTGACCATGTAGAGTCATTTCTAGTGGACTCAAGTTGTGATAATCACATGGTGCTAGATCAGGGCTCTAAGGCAGATGTTGAAGACTCTCAAACCACAGCTTCCTCTTGCTTTGCTGCTAACTTCAGGTTTTACTCTGTTTTACTAACCTGCTGGAATTGTATGAGGAAGCAACAAAAGGTTTGATCAAAGTATAGCCTATGATATTATTTACCTGGACTTTCAGCAAGCATTTGATAAGGCACTACATGAGAGATTGGGCATCAAACTTAAAGAAGTGGGAGTTCAGGGTGATGTTTGTAGATGGGTGCAGAATTGGCTCAGACACAAGGAGCAGAGGGTGATGGTGTGAGGAACCTCATCAGAACTGGCCGATGTTAAGAGTGGTGATCCACAGGGATCAGTGCTGGGGCTGCTGCTATCTCTATATATATAAAATCCAAAGTCTGGCTGTCTGTTTGTATGTCTGTCCATTTTTCACAAGAGAACTACTTAACGGATTTAGAACATTCTGGTTGATTATGCAACCTCTTTCATTGTGCGAAGTATCATAGTTCGCTTATGGTACCGATTTATTTGTGTGAATCTGAGAGAGACGCAGCAAGCTGAGAGGAGGGGGGCGGGGCCCTCCTCACTTATGCGCCAGTCTCGGGGTGTATTTTACATCCGCTTAGCTAGCGAAAGAGAGAGCTACTTAATGGATTTAGGTCGGGTTTTTTTCTGTCATCATGCTAAGAATCATAGTTCACTTGCATGAGCAATATATTCGTGCTAATCCAAGACAGAGGCTGCAGGCTAAGGGAAGGGTAAAGTGTGGCGTCAGGAGTGGGGAGTCGGTCTAACTCTGCGTTTTGGAGTGTACCTTGCCTCTGCTTAGCTAGCGATTCCTTTTTGTTTATTGATTTGTAAAGTTTGTCCGGTTTCACTACTACGCGAGTGGAGCCACGGGAGGACAGCTAGTTTTTAATATACATAAATGATTTGGTTAGGAATACAAGTAACAAGCTTGTTAAGTTTGCAGATGATACCAAGATAAGGGGGATTGGCAGATAATCTAGAATCTGAATCGTTGAATAGGACAGCATACAAACTTTGGGCAGGTTTGTGGCAGATGAAATTTAGTGTCAGTAAATGAAAAGTATTACAAGTAGGAATTAAAAATGTTACACTTGAATATACAATGGAAGGTCTCAAAATTGAAAGTACCCCTTATGAAAAGAACCTGAGAGTCATAATGGACTCTTCACTGTCTACATCCAAATATTATTGGAAGAGATCAAGAAGGCTAATAGGATGTTAGTTTATATGTATCATGAGGTGTGGAGCACAAGAACTAGGGGGTTCTGCTCAAGATTTATAATACACTGGTGAGGCCTCACGTGGAGTACTGCATGCACTTTTGATGTCCAGGCTACAAAAAGGACACAGCAGCACTACAAAAGGTCCAGAGAAGAGCGACTGGACTCATTCCGGGGCTAGAGGGGGTGAATTATGAAGAAAGATTAAAAGAGCTGAGCCTTTTCAGTTTTAAGAAAAAGGAAATGGAACACAGGGACATGGTTAGAAATTTGTTAAGGCCAGATTTCACACAAACAGCAGAAAGTTTATCTTTACACAGAAAACCATAGAATACCAAATAGTGTGGTGGGGAGCAGGACTATTGGGGGCATTCAAATTCCAATTTTATGTTATTTTGGAGATATTAGGCAGGCAGGATTGGAGAGCTCTGGTGATGCTGAATTCTCTGTTCTCTTGTTGTTCTAATCATATTTAAATCCCCTCTTCTATAGCTATGAAGAAGCTGCAATAACTACTACAACAGAGAGCAGCCATAAAGTGGAATAACTGTCTTCCTAACTGGCTCATATACTCTCAATCTGCCGGTAGAACATATCATATTAAAAAATTAAGTACAATACCCACGATTCCCAAGTTTGTTAAATACAAGGTTAATCCATCTTAATAAAGCACTTACCTCTTAAACAATTTTTTGGCTGAATCAATAGTAAATTGCTTGTAGCTCATTACATGCTAGCAATAAATGATAAAGGCAGAGAATAATGTCGTAATCTACAAGCTAATTAAATAAAAACTAACCTCCAACACTGCTTAACTACTGCCGTGTAGATGGCAGCTCTTTAATGAGATGTGCAACGCTCAGTTTATTCAAGTTTCATTTAGTGCTCCATTAATGCTGTCATTAAATTTCATGATATGGTTTGAAATGTGGGATATGCATATGAATACACTGTTGCCATCAATTTGATGACCCTGAGGGTGAGATTCTCATATTCAGGAGCCATGGGAATGTAAACCATGTGTTCAAAGGCCATGCTAGAACTAGCAACTCGTTGCCCTCATTATATGCTATGGCATTTTATCTTGATTATGTTGCATATGCAGAATTCCTTAAAAAAGTCCTTTCCTAACCATTACATTTAGATCATTTAAAAGAAAAGGCATGCAGATATCATCACTCCATGCTGTATCACCAGCCACCTATTCCAATCCTGGGCTGAGCTTATTCTGACAGCACTGAACACAGCCGTCCACCATGCAGTTATACTGTGATGATGTAAGGACAACAGTCAACCTGCTTGTCTATGCAATGTGGGCAGTAGCCAGATATGAACCCATGCTAACCAGCTGGTACCTGAACCTAAATACAGTCATATGAAAAAGGTTGGGAACCTCTCTTAATTCTTTGGATTCTTGTTTATCATTGGCTGAGCTTTCAAAGTAGCAACTTCCTTTTAATAGATGACATGCCTTATGGAAACAGTAGTATTTCAGCAGTGACATTAAGTTTATTGGATTAACAGAAAATATGCAATATGCATCATAACGAAATTAGACAGGTGCATAAATTTGGGCACCCCAACAGAGATATTACATCAATACTTAGTTGAGCCTCCTTTTATAAATATTACAGCCTCTAGACGCCTCCTATATCCTTTGATGAGTGTCTGGATTCTAGATGGAGGTATTTTTGACCATTCTTCCATACAAAATCTCTCCATTTTAGTTAAATCTGAGGGCTACCGAGCATGGACAGCCTGCTTCAAATCATCCCATAGATGTTCAATGATATTCAAGTCAGCGGACTGTGATGGCCATTCCAGAACATTGTACTTCTCCTTCTACATGAATGCCTTTGTAGATTTCAAACTGTGTTTTGGGTCATTGTCTTGTTGGAATATCCAACCCCTGCGTAACTTCAATTTTGTGTCTGATGCTTGAACATTATCCTGAAGAATTTGTTGATATTGGGTTGAATACATCTGACCCTCGACTTTAATAAGGGCCCCAGTTCCTGAACTAGCCACACAGCCCCACAGCATGATGGAACCTCCACCAAATGTAACAGTAGGTAGCAGGTGTTTTTCTTTTAATGCGGTGTTCTTTTTCCGCCATGCAAAGTGATTTTTGTTATGACCAAATAACTCAATTTTTGTCTCATCAGTCCAAAGCACTTTGTTCCGAAATGAATCTGGCTCGTCTAAATGAGCATTTGCATACAACAATCGACTCTGTTTGTGGCGTGAGAGCACAAAGGGATTCTTTCTCATCACCCTGCCATACAGATGTTCTTTGTGCAAGTTGCGCTGAATTGTAGAACGATGTACAGTTACGCCATCTGCAGCAAGATGTTCTTGAAGGTCTTTGGAGGTGATCTGTGGGTTGTCTGTAACCATTCTCACAATCCTGCTCATATGCCTCTCCTGTATTTCTCTTGGCCGGCCAGACCTGCTAGGTTTAACAGCAACTGTGCCTGTGGCCTTCCATTTCCAGATTACATTCCTTACAGTTGAAACTGACAGTTTAAACCTCTCAGTTAGCTTTTTGTAGCCTTCCCCTAAACCATGATACTGAACATTCTTTGTTTTCAGATCTTTTGAGAGTTGCTTTGAGGATCCCATGCTGTCACTCTTCAGAGGAGAGTCAAAGGGAAGCACAACTTGCAATTGACCACCTTAAATACCTTTTCTCATGATTGGACACTCCTGTCTATGACGTTCAAGGCTTAACGAGCTAATCCAGCTAATTTGGTGTTGCAAGTAGTCAGTATTGAGCAGTTACATGCATTCAAATCAGCAAAATTACAAGGGTACCCACATTTTTGCACAGCCAGTTTTTCACATTTGACTTAATTTCATACAACTAAATACTGCTTCACTAAAAATCTTTGTTCAGAAAACACCCCAGTACTCAGATGTTCCTAGGAAATGAAAGACATATTACTGTTATCTTTTTTGTTGAAAGTAGAGTACATTATTATGCAGGTTGAGAGGGGTTCCCAAACGTTTTCATATGATTGTAGAAGTAAAATGCAGTAGTTTTTCATTTTTCAACACACGAGAAAAGGGTAAAGAGGGAGAGAAGGATCAGCAAGTATAAATAGTGTATGTCTCTCCTTACATTCAGTAAAAAGTTTGTCTTACAAACCTAGAATGTCACAGCCATCTATGCAAATAAAAATATCCTCTCAACACCTCAAAACCAAGGGGGTACTGAAAAGAGAAACTCTGCCATAATATCAGAAACAACAGAAACTAAAAAAAAAATTAGAACAGGAAGGACAAAACCAGAAGACTGGAGGACAGCACCAGGATGTAAAGGTCACAGTGGTGAGCCACAGACAAGTGAGAGAGACGGGCCCTGGTCAGTGGCATTTGCAGACTGTCCACAGGGAGTAATATGGATGGCTGGGAATTTGATACTCAGGGCATAATGTGGATAAGCCAGCACATTCCAGACAAAGACTGGAGTGGAGGATGCAATCATCTATCTGCTGCCCTAGTCTTATTCCCATCTGCACAAAGCTGGCTGCATGGTGAGGATAATTTTTTTTTGATTTCCCCTGTGCCTTCAGAACCATCCAGACATCCTTGTTAAGGGGTAAACTCAGAGATGTGCAGGTGGATGAGTCTGTGGTGTCCTGGCTAATGAACTCTCTGTTGGGCAGACTGCAGCTTGTGAAGCTCAAGCACTGTGTGTCTGATATGGATGTGAGCAACACTGGAGCACCACAAGGAACAGGCCTGTGTATTCTTTCCATATTTGTGTGCTTTTCTCCGCATTCCAAAGATAAGTTGTTGAGCTGGTGATTCTAAATTGTCCCATGATAAGTGAAGGTGCTGACAGCAACTGACAGTGTGGTGGGCTGACATTGTTTTTATCTCGTTGGTAGCTGGGATGGGCGTCATCATGATGACACCTTGACAAGGTAACGCAGGTTCAGGAAATGGGTGGTGTTTTGTTGCACCCTTTTTATCCTTGCATCTGTTGTCTTACTTTATTTGTTTTATTGTTGCGCCTATGACACAATATATCCCAACCACAGCAGACATAAAGCAACATCTCAGTCTTTACTGGAAGACAGTCCATATTAGGGCAGCCACACAGGGCCATTCCTGTGTCACAAATTATCTTGACAGATGTCAGTAGACTTTAAGAAATGTTAATTTGGTTAGTGTCATTCAGGTTACATGTAACAGATTACGTAGAAATTGGTGCTTTAAAGAAAATGACATTTTTGAGTGTCTCTTTTAGGAAATACACATGTAAATAATCAATATATAGTAAAACCCCAGAGATAAAGGGGCAATAGGGACCCTTTGTTTTAGACTCTGATGATGAGTGAAAAGGTACATTTCCTGAATAACTGTTACAGTTTATTGTTGATTGTTGTCTATAGGATGTACGTAGATATTTACCTGTTTTGCAAAAGAGTCACCTGCTTTGAATTCACACTGCTATGATTGGTATCTAATCAATATACAATATTCTGATACAGAACTGCCTACTGCCTTTGAAAATGAATGTGTTCTGTGGACATTGGTTTCTAATCAGCACCCATTGGTATTGTATATGTACTTCTTGACAACTGACAGCAATGCTTTTGTTTAGAAAATATGTTTACACTATTGTTCAGCAAGAAAAATTGATTTGTACCATTGTTTAACTGGTCATCATGTTGACCCAGGCAGAAACTGAAGCAAATATATCCCTCTGGGTAAATCAGAATAAAAAAAGAAAATATGGTCAGAGACTGATCTCCTGCCTATGTCTTTTATGTTTTTGGCATCATATCGCTGTGGCTATCCCCTGTAACATCAGTGGCTTGCACCAGGCCCAGGTTGCCCGAGGCCTGAGGCTGGTAACATACATACCATCATACTAAGAAAATCAGACCGGAACACAGCATCATGGCTAGCATAGCAATGTGTGTTTGTCCAGGGTGACCACATCTCCTCCACATTGTGCACAGATTCTACAACACCTTAGGCTATGGTTCATTCTGAAAAATTTCCCCTTGGATAACTTTATTTCATGACCACACTTGCACTTGATCAGTGAAGTGCATGTAGGAGGCATTTTTGAGACTTGGCACAGTTGTTCCAAATTGTTCTCCATGGTGGGTTTAATCAGTGAAATTTTGGTTTGGGGCCAAACGTTTTTTTTTACCACTGGGGGGATTGTTTAGTGACTGCACTGGCAATGTATTCCACCCTGGTACTCCTGCTATGTAAAAAATAAATTAAAACAGGAGCAGATTCAAACACAACATTGGCAGACACTAGAGGGGTGCTTGATAAGATCTGGTATCAAAATAGGCGATAGTGCCCTGCAGAAAAAGAGACATCAGCCAAAGCTAGAGAAGCTGAGTGTTGTCAGACGTATCCATCTCTGAAAGTTAATGTCAGAAGAGACATTAGGGTAAGGGTGGGCTCTAGAAGTAAACTGAACATCCAGAATAAATTTCAAGTTTAGTGAGGCAACTGTGCTTCTCACAAATGTAGCCCTGTCTTTCCAGTTTAGTCGAATAAATGTTTTATTTATGAAGGAAATAAAAAAACACATCTCCCTCATTTACAGAATATATGTTTACCAACTAGACTAACGGGAGATTCTAACTTGGCTCTGTATGTGTGAGAGTCGCTGTGTGCATAAGTGGGCTTGGCAGTGGTCTAGCTTCCCTTCCAGGGCTCATTCCGGCTTTCCCTCATCCTGCCTCAATCTGCTCTGACCGTAAGGCATGAGCTGGACTGAGAATGTTATGTAATCAATATTCAACAAAATACAACGTCTATTGAACTGCTCACATTTGTATGTACAAACATAACATGTACACATTTCAAAACTCAACTATTTTTGAATAACTTCAATTTGCTTTTAATATAGAAAATTCAGTAAGCTCACCTATGACTGTGTGTCTCAAGAGTAAAGGATCAGAACATTGCCAGTGAAAGCAAACCTGCCTCCTCTTAGTATAGTATGAGAGGCACACACTGGAAGTTAATAATTAACTGGCACCATCTAGCCATATCATCCACACATTACAGCAAGAACAGGAAGTGAGGTTTGGGAACACTTGGAATGATTACACTTACACACTTCCTTGGCTGTCCTGCTCTGTGACAGACCCGACCTTGACAAGACCCGAGTGCTGCTTGTTTTAACTTATTGCTTCCAGTACTTCCAATCTCACCTTGGTGTGGACAGAGTGAAGACTTCTAGGTAGCTTCCTAATTCCAGTCTGACAAAATGCATTACATACAGTAAACACAAATGTGAATGCTTCAAAGTAGAAACTTCTTAATTTGCCAAAGAAAACATTGTATTTAATAGAATTTGAGATACGTGGAAGCACTAAAGAGAGAGCCTTTGTTTGTTCATTCATTCACTCACTCCATCCATCCACATGCTTTCCTGCCTAGCTAATCCAGGGCAGGGGGATGAGGCAGATGGAACCTATTCCAGCAGTCATTTGGGGCAGAAGGGGAACACACACCTACACACACACACACACACACACACACACACACACAGAGACACACACTCATACACGTACGTACGCACACCCACCCACACACACACACACACACACACACACAGAGAGACACACACTCATACACTTACGTACGCACACCCACACATACACACACACACACACACACACACCTATCAGGGCCTATTTAACATTTTCGATTCAATTAACTGGGAGAACATGTCAACACTATGAAGAGAGATCTCAGGTCTTAAACACAGTTTCCTTGTTGTGAGGCAGCAGTCCTACCAAACCTGTTAATTTGATTACACGGTCATGGGGGAAACATATTGTATATATTAGAATTAATAAAAAATGTAAAACATTTGCAGACATGATGGTTAAAAAGTAAGCAGAACTGATTCACTCATGCTCAATGCACTTTACTGAATTTCCTGGGTAAATCATACCCAATAATAGGAACATGAAAGTATTTTATGATACTTGGGTTTTCTTTCACATCCCGAAGATTTGTGTTAGGAGGAGGAGAGGTTGGGACTGTGTGCTTAGTGTGTTGCTGCACCCACCATACAACAAACTAATGTGTGCTGAATTGACAATTTGAGACTGGCCCTGAGGGAGTGTGGATGTGAACAAGGGTCTGCTCTATGAGGGCCTGTAATGATGTGTGTTAGGGGACCATGAGAGTGTGTGAGTTTTTATTAAAAACAGCTCCTGTTCAGGCTCAGTGTTAGGTGTGTATGTGATAGCATGGCTGGGCATACCCGGGGTGCTAGTAAGGAACTTGGCTGATTGTACGTTCTTGTGCAGATGTGGTCAGTCCAGCTGGATTCCTCATTAGTGGTCCAGGGATTGAAATCAAGGCACCCAAGCTGAGAGCTGCACATAAGAGCCTCAGGAAGAGATAAAAAGGAAAAAAGTGCAAAGAAGGGCTGAATCAGAAGTGTGAGTAAGCGCAGTGGTTAGGTGGCTGGCAGTCAGTGGCTCTGTGAGAGAGCAAGTGGAACTGTACTCCAGAGGGAGGAATTGTCTCCCACTGACCACTACAGAGGAGTGGGGAGCAATCAAGTATATTCTTAGGGTTCCTGTAGAAGCTGAGGAGGGCGTAGGGAAGATGGAGGGCCAGCTCCACGTGTCCTGGTGGATGCTGAAGGCTAGTGGTTGAGAAGAGAGCTGGAGAGAGGTACTGCAACTGTTGGTATCTCAGCCTGACTGCAAGACCTGATGGGTAAGCTGGAGTGATGGCATGAGAAAGATGAGCTAGGCTGGCAGGAAGGGAAAAAAAGGAAACTCAATGACTGTATGAAAAAAAACTCTATTTGCACCAACTCTTGCTGTCAAGTTTTCTCATTCGCCCTAGCCCATCATGGTCTATGAGTATTGATGACCTGAGTTGAAGGAGGAGTATGCCAGTTGTGGGCAACCCAGACATCACATGGCCTAGCATCTTGCCCACATCTGACTCCTGCCTTGTACCTGTTACTCCCAGGATGGGAGAACATATAGATCTCCGCGAATTTGGAACAGTTGCTAAGGTCTGTAACCCTCTTACTTTGTATCCTCTCAAGTTAGTTATTATTAGCTGCAAGCATGATTTTTTATCATTTTTAAAAAATGTTAGCACTACTGCATCATGCAGCCTGCGTCCTGACTTTCAATGATTATTACCAGTCCTTGGCTGTGGATGTTGTCTCCATGTCTGCATCCTCACAGATATGCATGTTTAGTTAACTGGTAAGTCCCGCTTAGGCCTGTGTGAATGTGTATGTGAGGCAGCCCTGGGATAGAACAGCACCCTGTCCAGAGTTAGATCTAATCAACCAGAACCATAAACTGGATGATGTTACTCTCCTGTGACACTCTAAATTGTTTTTTACTTCAGAAGAAGCACAATGGTGCAGTTATCTGTACGATTACCTTACATCTATACAGTGTTACATTCAAATTCTGCCCCTCTCCAATTCATGCATTTATTTCGGGTAGAATTGACTACTGCAATGTGTGTTCACTGCCTGCTCAAATCATTCTTCATGCAGCTCTTAGTTAATTCAAAATGCTGCTGTAAGAATTATTAAAATAACAAGAAAATATCTATAAATCCAGAGCATAAGTCCTACAGTGGCTCCCAGTTAAGTTTAGGGCAGATTATAAAATCCTTCTTTTAACATATAAAGCCTTAAATAGCTGAAATCCAACTTGCTTAGTGTTTTAAGTGTTAAGTCTTAAGTGTTTTAATTAAACTAATGACCACTCTGTAGCAGCATCAGTAGCTACAGGATGAAGGCTAATGACAGAGGCGACCAATCCTAATCAGAACAACATGCCAACGTAGCAATGTTTGATTCATACTCAGTCACTCCTAAAGGTATATTCCATTCAAATCCTCCAACTGGAGTTTGGAGATCAACAAAACACATTGCAGGAAAAGACGTACTTAAGAAGATTCAGGACACCCCTCGGCTGTAACCCTCACAATCCTAAAGGGTACCACTTTAATAAACTCTAAATACAGACCAGGGCCTCTTACCTCAGCCCATGTCGAGTGACCAGCAGTTGCAGATTTTTATTGTAGCGGATCTGTTAATAAGAGTTTAGTGCTGGGCACAATTGCTGGTCAGATTTCTTATGTTTTGGTTTCAACACCTGAAGATCAGGTCAGGTTGGGGAGCAGGCATTGGTACTGCGCATTGCTGTACCCACCACATGACAAAACAACTCGGGATCCTGGTTGGCAACCCCTCAGGCAGACACACAGTCCAGTTCATCAGAAATGACCATCTATCTGCCACAGTCAGGTGTTACGTGGGTGTCCCCTTGGCCTGGTCCAGTTGCTTGGATTCTCAGCAATGAGGATCCTGTGAGCCAGTTCACCCTCTGGGAATTGTGCCACATGGCCGCAGTGCCATAACTGACAATGCAGGTAATGTGCCTCATTTGGGACTCCCTGAGCAACTGCTCATTAGACACAAAGTCAAACCAGCGGTACCCAAGGATTCTCCAATGAGACACAGTACTGAGGGAGTCCAGTCTTCATCTCAGGTCACTGGATAGCGTAAATGTCTCGCAACCATATAGCAAGACAGGAAGCACCAGGGGCCTCATGCATAACACCGTGTGTAGAATTCGGACTATAACATTACGTAAGCACAAAAGCCGAAATGTGCTTATGCACAAAAAATTCCAGATGCAGGAATCTGTGCATTCGCCAACTTCCATGTTCTTCTGCTACATAAATCCCGGTCAGCATGAAAAGTAACGCTCGTGCATGCGTCTGCTGTCTCGCCCCAACTCCTCCGAGAATTACACCTCTTTGAATATGCAAATCAATATAAATAGCCATTAAGATCAGCCTTCTGTGAAAAGACAATGGGAAAAGCACGGGGGAAAATATAAGAATTTCAGCGAATACCAAGTGGAGGCAAGGAAAAACTTACTATTTGTTGGTTTAAACAGTGGTATAAACAACAAAAGGAAGTCGATCGAGTGACATAGCGTGTCGGAGAAACTCGAAAGCTCAAGTTCACAAAGTCGCACAGTCCCGAAATAAAAAAGAAGTTGTCACATATCAAAGTCACTGTGAAAAAGCGAGTCGTAGCCCACCGGCTGAGTGTCATATGAAAGCTTATTAGGGTACAGAGAAAAAAAAAATAGGCACACGGTGGGAAAAAAGCACGAAATATCAACTTTAATCTCAAAATTTCCAGTTTAATCACATAGTTTATTTTGTCATTAAAGTAGAACATCATAAACTTCATCTTAAAATTGTTTAATTTATTAGTTTCTCAAATCCCATCGTAACTAAAGTAGCATGTTAAATGCTTTGTTTTTTATTTGATCTTCTTTGTGCTCTATGTGTGTGAATCACTACTTGCTTCTTAAACCGGCTCTCTTCCTCCAACTGGACACAGAATCCATTACATTCGTGATATTATAGCTCTCTGAATAATTAAAATACTGAGATGTATATGTGATATCATTTTCATGATGATAGGAGTTTAAGCATGTTATTAAACATGGGAACACGGTGGCAAAGTGATTGTTCATGTCTGAGATGCTTGCTGCACCGTGCCGACCTTCGATGAAATGCTTTAGTACAGAAGTACTGTCTCTTTCAAACGTACTAACCTCCAATTCCTGTCCTTACTTTTCTTTCTCCAAATACCCAATCGCCACACAATCAGTTCTGTAATAGACGTTAAGCCATCTGTAAGCTTTGAATGCAGATTCTTTAAAACTTTTAAGGAACATTGAAATATCTTTCTAGTACGTGTTTAATTATTCTATCCTTCCAGTGTCACACCAGTCCCAGCAGGATTACAGCGCGAGGCAGGAACAATCCGTGAACGCAGTGCAAGCTAATAGCTAGCGCTGTGGCACCGTGTCCTGGCATGTTTAATTATTGACAATATAGATTATTTAAATGAAGTTAAAGTTTTATCTGTATAATATAAAAAACATATTTTATTGCATTTCATCTTAAAAATGATATTGTCATCATATGTAAATACGTGCTTTATGAAGTGCCTCAGGTTGTGCAATATTGTAACAGTAGTGCAAGTTTACATAAGGAGCACTTGATGGACTGATTAAGTGCATTTAGAGTTCTTGGGATGAAACTCTTTCTGAACCACAAGGTCCGTACGGAAAGGCTTTAAAACATTTGCCGTGTGAAAGCAGTTTAATAGACAGCATGGCTGAGGCAGCGTGTGCTTGATGCTGTATACTGATAATTCTCTTTCTCAGCTTCTGTAGATCTTTGATTCCCCACTCAGATACAGTGATGTAAATACTCTGAGTGGTGCAGTGAGAGTAATATGGAAAAAGATGATCTGATGTGGCAACCCCTAATGGGAGCAGCTGAAAGAAGAAGAAGGTGCAGTGAGAGTAACAACGCTAAAGCAGCTCTGGTATTTAGAATAGTTTGACCATTCTGTGGACCATTATATTGTTACAGGTTAATTACAATCAGATGCATTAAACTAATAAACAATATGCGGTTAATTTCAGTGTATTTATAAAGCCATGTCAGGGATGTTGATCTAAAAAAGAAAGGATAACCACACAGGAACAGTAGCACTGCTTTGACGCTGGGTGCCGCCAGTCTGCAAAACCGAGCACAGAACTTGTGTACGACAGGGTATGAGGTTCCGTGGAAATGTGCATGGCTTTACACCAAGTTTAGGTTTTATTCATCACGATTTGAACGTGGAAACATTCTTACGCAACATTTCTGTGCGTACGCACCATTTATACATGAGGCCCCAGGACTCTACAGACTTGGACCTTTGTCATCAGAGACATGAATGTCGTTGCAGACGTAAGTAAACTTCTCGATGAGGTTGATACTCTCTCTGCAGACAGGCACACTACTGATGGCTGTGCCTAAGAGGTCATTAAAGAAGATTAAGATGAACACACAAAACCTAGAAATGTGGTGTAATAATGTTTCATCAAAATGGTCCAAACTGCTGCATTTACTGTCTAATGGGGTGTTCAATACGCGTATTTTGCAATGAATAGGCTCAGGAAGGGGTGACCATGTGCCGGGCCATCGTATCATTTTAATGAAAAAAAAGTGCCTTTTTAAGATTTAGCTGGCATATTAATGAGTCAAAATATACTTTTGTCAACTATAAATCTTGAACTACTTTGGATGATGACTTTGTGCTCTGTGTTGCTGTAGCCACTTGTGGATCAATGCAGTACTGTCTGTTATATTATTATATTCTATTCTAACTACCTAGTGGAGTTCAGTTTTACTAAAATAACACATCATCCTCAAACCCATATAATCCAAATCAGAATCCCAGTGGGGGGAGTTTAAAGGGAGGCCAGGGGTCCTGGTGTCCCCCATGGTGAACTATACCACTGAAGTATATTTGAAGTCTCAAATAAATTATATTTTTACTCAGTTTTTTAAGGCTACCATCCATCCTCTTCCGCTTATCCAAGATCGGGTCGCAGGGGCAGCAGCTTGAGCAGAGATACCCTGACTTCCCTCTCCCCGGCCACTTCTTCTAGCTCTTCCGGGAGTATCCCAAGGCGTTCCCAGGCCAGCCGGGAGACATAGTCCCTCCAGCGTGTCCTGGGTCTTCTCCGGGGCCTCCTCCCGGTTAGACGTGCCCAGAACACCTCACCAGGGAGGTGTCCAGGAGGCATCTTGATCAGATGCCCAAGCCACCTCATCTGACTCCTCTCGATGTGGAGGAGCAGCGGCTCTACTCTGAGCCCCTCCCGGATGACTGAGCTTCTCACCCTGTCTTTAAGGGACAGCCCAGACACCCTGTGGAGGAAACTCATTTTGGCTGCTGCTTGTATTCACCACGACAGACTGATGCAGAGCCCGGTTACAGTTAATGTAATGTAATGTAATTTACAGTACAATGTAAATTGTTATTTTTTGGCCAGGCTTCCTTTGGCTTGGGTTCAAATCCATATGTTGCGTCCTTTTTGCCCATTGTCAAGCTGTTTATTTATGTTAATGCTACTCTTGTTAACTGTCTGCTGTATTCTCTTAACCTGTTATGTTCCATGTGTTTTGTGGGTGGTTCTCCAAAAGGCGGAGCCATCTGCTAATCACCAATCGGAATTGTCCTCCTCCCCATATAACCAGAGGGTCTCCCACAGTCCTTAGCAGTTCATTTTGAATGAACTTAGGAGTGATGAGTGGTGGATTTTTGTTATTTTGGTGATCTTCAGATGCTTAGTGCCCTACTGAATTTTTGGACCTATTGCTATGTATTTAGAGTTTTCTTGGATTTCATACTAGGACTTTTGTTTGCTTTAGATTGCCTTACTGGCAACTGCTTTTTCTCTTTACGTGCTCCATGAAGCTTCACAGTACTACAGAGGAGTTGTTGGAGTTTATTCTGGCAACACCTGGATGGGCACAAATCCATCGCAGAATCCACTCTCTCACACACTCATATTTATATGGCACAATATAGAATTCACAATTAACATGCACACCTCTGTTCTTAAAAAGCTCTATGAAATTATCAGCAATCACACACACCCACTGCACTGTAAATTTAATTTAAGTTCTGTGGTTTTACACCGATTCTAACAATGTTGAATAAAAACTTCCATATATAAGAGATCATTTGTAACTTCAGCAGTTAGGCTGCTTCATGAGAAAAGATGACTGGAATATACGTCAACACTGACATGGCAGATTCATAAAGGCCACTACAGTGTATATAGGTGGGTGTAACGTATTTTAGTATATGTTTTTTCATATGTATGTATTGTAAGTGTCAAAGAGGACGGACAGGCATCCCGGCCATGATCAAGGAAGATTTTTTTCAACCTGGCCAGGAAGCCAAAATGGAAGGATGGCCAGATTGCAGATAATACCTGGCTGGGATGTTTTATAATTCCCATTCTGGCTGGGATACTGGATGGAAAGATGGACTGGTGTGAGCTGGGGGCCAGTAGCAGTTCATCCCCCATATTAACAGGTGGCAGCGTCTCTTGAAAGCAGTCCCATTTTTGACACTTGCTGGGCTGCATGGGAACTGGAATTCAGAAGCGTAGCCCTGTGGGGGTCCTTGGGTGACAGCAGAGGGTGCTGTCGGTTGAGGACCTCCCTGGTTTCTGTATGACCTGGAAGTACTTCCAACAAGCCACATCATGCTACCGGAAGTACTCCTGGGTCCAGTGTAAAATGAGCCCACTGTCATACCTCATGGGGACCAGAGTTGAGAGGCAGCGGGCGACAGTCAACTGGAGGTGGATGGAGGAAGAAATGCACTTGTTCAGTGTGTTTTGGCTGTGTTTGTGTATGATAGTGCTGTTAAAAAATAAAAAAAATATTTTAGTTGAACTTGGAATTGTGTGAGGTAGTGTTGCCTCTGGGGTTTGTGGCTCAGTGGCACCCCCTTGTGGTCACAGTACGTTTAATACATGTATCCTTTGTGATGTTCAGGTACATGTGGTTCCTTACACTGTTTTTTCTCCATCTTGTCTTTTTATATTTAAAAATCCATGCATATGTAAAATTATTGTTGACTAACTGTGCTACCTGTTTACGACAGGTTGAAATGAGACCTCAGCGTTAACATATGCTGTGCACTATCGCTTGGAGTGTATTTTGTAATGCATGTAGTAAAAAAATGCATTGAATTTGTAAGGGTGCATTACAAAAATTTGTAGTAAAATGTATTACTGAAACAAAGGTAATGGGTATGTCTCTGTTATATGCCATTTGGTATAGGAATTGTAAAAGAAGTGTGATGTTTGTGTTGCGCCATCCTTTGGAATGACAAATGCAGTGCAATTTATTGCTACAAATATTTGTGATGCACCATCTGTTGGAATGGCAGAGACATAGCAAACAGACAGACACACAGATGGACACACATACATATGTGTTTTTATTAAATGTAGATACACAAACCAATTTAATTTCCCTATATGAGATAATAAAGTTAAAGCTGAAATAAGTTCAGTTGAAATGTGGGAGAAAAACAAACCCTAAACTGTGAACTCATTAAAAATCCTCAGTCTTAGGTCAGAAATCGTAAAACATGAAATCTAACTATATAAAATAGGCATAAAAATGATTAGAATAGCTGCAACACAGCTTTGCGACAATAGTTTAAATATTACATTTTCTGTTCTTAAAACATTTTGACACCACATGAGTTCAGCTATTTTTTTTTTCAAAATACAATAGCATGTGAAGGCCATGTTTCCTGAAACTGACTCCTATAGATTAATTTATAGGCTACTTGACATTTTATTCGAGGCGTATGCATTATTTAATCGTAAAAATGAAAGAATAAATAAAATATGCGTACTTATACAAATTGACAAGGCTCATGAACGGATAACGGGAAGGAGTTGACATTTTGGCTCAAGGAAGCCGTCGTTAACCATTCATAGCATCGGCATCGCCTGGTATCCAGGAAGTGACGTCGGGGCAGAGCGCGTATGCCTGGTCGCCGACGGGTCACGGAGTGCTGCTGACTGCTTTTTCGGGCTGAAACACCCCCCCCCCCCCAACCTGAACAGAAATGTGTGGATTTAAGAGAGAACGAAGAGAAACAGTGGACTTTCATTATTTATAGGAGAAATCAACTACATTTAACGCCACTTTGTAACGTTTTATTAGAAGGGTATGTAAGTTAAACCACGCAGGCCTATATACACTTATTAACATATTCTTGAAAGTACCAGCGAATGACATGGCATACAAAATATAAGATTTTTGCATTAAAATGCATCCGAAAAACATGAGGAGAACAGGAGAAAACCGAGGTCACCGGAGGCTGACACTGGGTCGGAAAGGATTTACAGAAATTACGACTTGTAAACGGACCTGAGCCCCACCCGCAAAACACGGTAAGGTGCATTGTTTGTGTTTTGTAAATCACAGTAACTTTTTCGCGCATTGCAGTGCAGTCGGTACATTGAAGAAGGTTTGTTTACACAGTAAAACTTTCACTGGATAAGGCGAAAATGTCGGGCTGAAGAGCGTGAAAGTGCAACTCGAATAACGGGGCGGTGGTTCGCTTGATGGTTGCCGGGTTCCATTTGTTGTTCTGCAACGGCCTATAAACTACTACCCTGCCGAGCAATCCGGCACCGCTGCATCCAGTGGTGGGCTGCACTGGCAAGACCACTCGCGGATTACGCCTGCCTGTTTATACTTTTATCCCAGCTGAAATCGGAAAACAAGAGTTATCTCATGATTTCATCAACTTTCGCTTCCACCTGAAACTGTTCACCCATCCTTTAAAATGTGTTTTAAATGACTTTGGGAAGAATATAGTCAAATTCTGAAGGCATTTAAAACTACAAGAAATCTTGGAATTTTTAATCTGATGAACTCCTAGTGTCCGTCATCTCGTTTGATTATTGGTGTGATTTGGTCACATATCACCACTTCACTTTAAAGTTAATGATTTGAGCAAATAGAGTTAGTATTAAAGTAGAATTAAACGGGGAGGAACACACCGTATAAAATAGACAATAACAGCTGTCTTTATAGGCATTGTGAAACAAGTTAACCAAAGTTTCGCTAAGAAAAAGGGCTTACAAGTTATAGAAGTGTGTATGTATGTGTGTGTGTATATATATATATATATATATATAGTCAGTATAATTTTTAATTACGCTAATGCTGCTCATCTTCTCCATGACGTATTTTCTAGGAACATCTTCTGCCACCCGCTGATTTCTCTACGGTGTGCTAACGGGCGCTCCTTCTTTGCCCGCTGCCAACCGACTGTGTAAAGGCTCCTCCCTTCATGCCCCTTAAGCTTGACACGATGGAAACGCTGCCATTGGAGACGCTTTTCTTTATTATGTTTCGTTATTACGCTTTTCTTTATTATGTTTCGTTATTATTGTGTGTGTTTGTTTCTGGGTCTTATATTTATGCAAATGTTTGCACTTTTTTATTGTTAACTCTGTTTTTTTGTGTTCTGTATTGCTGGTAGAGCCAATGAATTTCTTTTTTCTGGTCATTACATAATTATCCATGGTGTATCTGTCTGTCTGAAACAAAGTTGATTGATTTGGTGTCACAGTTGTTAGTAATGCTGTCGTACAGTGACTGTAAGTAGTCTGTATGTTCTCTTTTTTTCTGTCCAGGTACTTCAAATTCATGTCTCTTTCTAAAAATTTTCAGTGACTCCTAAAGTCAGTGGCTCACAGTTTTTTTTCTTTCTGAGCCGAGGTCCCACAGCATGTTGTAAAATCTGATTTGTTCCCCTTACTAATTAATGCGAAGTGGGCCATGATCTCGACTAATGGTTACTGCTAACAATAGTCACACATCATGATTTTGGATTGTAATAGATCTATTAATCAAAGGAAATGCTGAACTAATGGCGACTATCAATGCATGTGTGATCAAATTTCATGTCAGATCTCTAAGCTGGGGGTCCTCAACGTTTTATCTTGATGTCTCACTTTTGGAAATTGAAATGTTTTGACATGCCACTGTTTCTTGATTAAAGGTGGCAGTTTTTCCCCCTTCTCCCATTCTATTTAGTGATTTTTAACTAGGGGTGACAGTTAAAATGGTATTTACTTAATTTTTTTTTTTTCCATGTACGATCAATAGTGTAGTTTTATATGTAAAAAAACTTAAAACGCATAAAATGTTTTCTATATTACTTCAGGTCATAAATGAACTGAGTGAAATCACTCCGGTGTTTCCAAAGCTGAGTCTGCTTAATGGCAATGCAGGTGTTTATGTTGTGTTCTAGTTTTAACTTTAAGTGCCATTCTGCTTCCAGTTTCAGCCCATTTCTGTATTTATTTTTTAAGGAAGGAGGAAGGTAACTGAGCATTAGTGACTCCATCTGAAGCAGTTGCTTTCTCCTATTGATTAATAATAACATATGTTATAATGAAAGGTTAGATATTTTTATTTTATTAATGATAATTATTAAATGTTAACAAACAGTGATAATACATGAAACAATTTTTTCAAAATTAAATATGCTGAAGCATCAGCAGACTGGACTTGAGAGAAACCAAGCAGTGGAGTCTTGCAGCAGTAGAACTATGAGATGGAGCAGTGCAGCTGAGTGTGGAGACTTGGAATTCAGCTGCTGTGTAATCGTTTCTGTTTGTTTGTGTATTTATTTATGTTTGTTCTCTAGTGTATTATATCATAGCTGCTCACATGCTGCACAGGTTGAGAACTGGTTTTCTAGGCTATAACTACATTGACATGGATCTAATTTTATACAACATTTGCAGAATGTTTTAAGTTAACATTTATTTAAAAACTGTATGAGACAATTTAAAGAATACATTTAAAATTACAATTTTTCTTTTAAGGATGTCAACCTTGACAGAACTGCTACAGTATAGGAGTGTAGTTTATGTGCATGTGCAAACTCCATCTAAGGTTATTTGTACCCACTAGAGCCAGAGTAGGTTCCATGTCATCGTGATCTCGTAACTAAAAAAGTGGACTTAGAAAATGGACAAATGATGGATGTTTTTTGAGGAGTTATGCTTGAAATATTACACAAAAAAAAACACACAAACTTAGGTACAGGTTTTTACAGCTTGTAAGGAAGACTAATAAATTGTTACATAGCACTGATTATAGGAATATGGGGGAATGATATGTAAGAAAAAAAAATGGTGGAGTTAAATCCTTTCCCTGTAAACAAGTTAGAAAGTGTATTTGTGATGCAACATTCAGGTGTGTTCAAGGACTTAGTTAAATGTTTTGAAAGTTGGAGCTTTTATTATTTTTTTTTGTAACAGTGCATCAATCTAAAGGTAAAATTACTAATACATGTAATTATATCTAATGGTTGCATGTTGTAATGGCATTTTAAAATAGCCTGCAGTTAACAAGGGAACCCAAAAAGGCTTGTGGTGGCTGAGATAACCTATATAGACACCAGATTCCAACTATTGGAAACTATTGTGATTAACGATTGTACTTTAGTGCCATTTAAATTTGGACTTAATATGGTGCTTTTTGTTTTAAATTTTAGGTGAGTAGAAATTGATGTTATGTTGGGCTGAATGGCCTTAACGTTCTTGAAAGCAACGATTATGCTTAAAATGTAATACTTTTTGATTTTTTTTCTGATTTCTTTTGATACTATTTGTCTGTTCAAGAAATAAGTGAAAAGAACAAAGTGAAGGTCTGAGAAGTGGTGATCTGCTCCAGTCCACAACCATTTGAATAATACTCTGAGAAACAAACAAAAAAAAAAGTTGCGAAGAGCACTAGTGAGCCATAGAGTCAAATAAAATCTTTCAATAACAAAACGAATGGCCTTCTTATTCGAAAGTTGTCTGATGGAAATTATTGGCCTTCTAAGGGCTGAGTTTGAGACCCTAGAGTTAGATGGCTATCTGTACAGTACTACATGTGAACAAACTGAACTCAGAAAAATACGCATTAACTCCATTCTTAAAATGTAAATATGAATTGTGCAATTTACCTTTATAAATCTTGAAGGTTAGACACTTCATTGACGATCTGGGGATTGGGGTATCCCATGAAGCATCAAGTGCCTGAGGAAATGACACATGATCAACCAACCGAGGGGTTTTAGGGATTAGAGACCCCCATGAACAAATGGGTGCTGGTGCACCACTAAGCAATGAAATGCAGTCAACGAGCTTTGTCCCTCGATAACACCTGCACTGTAGTTCAAAATCACATGTGTTGTGCAGGTAAAATTGCTCTATTACTGCCAAGACCGCCAGTAGGAGAGATGGGCTAAGTGTAAGCAGCAGGTGTTGCATCCATTTCAGTTGCACTTCTTCAGCTATTTTCCTTTATCAACGTTTCATGTTTAGTAAGGAACTGCATTTCTGCGGCTCATTCGCATGTGACAATTGTGTGGGCAGCGCTTGATTCTTTTCATATCGTAGATGAAGAGCAGTAACTTATAAATGATGGCACACTGCAAGACATTGATTGCACTACAGTAAAGTTGGACAACACACCTCACACAATTTTGGAAAATCGCAATGCAGCGTTCCGCTTTGTCGAACCCCAGGTTGGGAACCCCTGTGTTAGACCATCTGATAGCATTTATATCTGGTAACAGTTTGATTGTTATAAGTAAATGCCTGCATTTCACGTTGACAAAATTTGTGTGATTTTTAACACTGACATTGCTCTGACACACAGTGACAGACATCTTGCAGTCCTCTTCATTAATGCTTGTAGATTAAGTGGTCCACACTGATATAAATTTCCATCTTGGTTTGCTAATGCAACATTTTAGCTGTCATTAGCCAGATTCTCACCTACTTCATTTTGAAACCTTCTTCAGAGAGATCACCATCTCTCACCATGTTCAGATGGGTGATGTTTACCTGATTGGTGCCCAATGTTTTTACTGCCTTTCATAAAATCACCAGCTGCGTCCGATAATGTGAGATAAAACTCAGCAAGCCTTAAAGTAAATTTCTGGTGTTTAATCAGCAAGTATTTCGCTTCTTTGAAATAAAAATATCACAAAAGGAATACAATTTTAGTATAGGATTTGTTCAGTCAAGTTTTATCAATGCTTTTATAAGACATTATAATTATGATTGTTCTAGAGAGTTAGTTGGTACTGGAAATTGACAATTTAGCCCCATTGAGATACATTTAACACTACTTGGGTGATGATGAAGATACTGTACCTATGGATTTAGTTTGGGAAGAACTTACTGCCTAATCTGAGTGGAGTGTAATTGGTAAATTGTTGGATTTCTGTGATGGGCAAGGACTGTCCATAACAAACACCATATTTGACCACAAGATTGTTGTATGCATTGTTGGTACCAGAGTACTTTGACCAATTAGTTGATTTGCAGTAGAAGCATTTGAATCAAGTGTGTGTGTTCTGAATACATGGGTAAAAAAAGATGTTGAGCCATCATCTGATTACAACTAGTGTTGGTTTAGCTGTTGTTTGACCTCTCTTGGAAACCTAAATGGATAGTGAGTGTGGTGAATGCATCCAGGGTACCTATTATTTGTAAACAGCTTCCTCAGTTCAACTCCTCATGAGGGGATGCTACTGGTAGGACCTGCTTTGTGCCACAAATGGTTTGGGAAGCCTTATAATTAAAGGAAAAAGCCTACAATGAAATAGCAAAATATACTTTCATATTTGAAAGATAGGTATTGGCATGTCAAGAAAGACAAGTAAGAGCTGTGATTAAAGCAACACAGCAAATGTTTGTCTGTATATGAGATTATATGAGGGGATAGTTTAATGACATTAAGCCATTGAACAATCCAGGAAGGGTAGGCAGAATGTCACCCAGACTGATCAAGTAGTTGGAGAACTAAAAATGCAGACCATCCTATTAGGGTCTATTACCGAGTAAGGAACCGCTGACCTGGTTGATATATTTTTTATTTTGATACCCTTTATTAATCCCTGAGGTGAAATTATTACAGTATTTTGTCAACCTAAATCTGCAAATTATTTTTAGAGTTTGATATTGGTGGTAAAGGTTGCCTGATGAGCAGCAACATTTGTTTTTCAAATGTCGATGCAATAGACATGGTGTTACTGATCATTAAATCGTAGAGCTGAAAGAAAGTGTACATACTTGTTCACATCTGATTAACTGATAATTCAGTGCAGTCTAGGCATAATTTATTTTACACTCTCTTTTGCATTGACTAAGAGTAGCAAAGTGCATCAACATTTATTTGTTAGAATGTTGTGATGATTCTGCTTTTTCTTATTTCTCTCACATGCATAGTAAAAACTGTACTTTACACATTGGTTACTGTAGTAGTGTAACTAACAGACTTCACACCTAACAAAATAAATTCTGGTTGATCTGTTAGGTGAAATATGTGTTTTGGTACTGTATATGTAAAATTGTAGAAAACAAACATTAGACAAATCTTTTTACACAACAGAGTATTTTTGAAGACTTTAGATTCTGTTTATATGCTAGCTTAAGTTATGTTAGCAAAATGCTTTGTAGTACCCTTGTTTCAGTGACAGATATTTCTTTCATTGTTTTTCTCCCTTTTCCTATACTATATCTATGAGTTAATTTATTTTAAGAGACATTGACATTTTGTATTTAGATTCACAATTCTTCCAGACTTCTTTTGTGGATCACGCTTAGACAATACATTAATGCTTAAGTAATATACTAAACAGAAAAATATCAGATCACTTTATATACTAAATATTGTCTAAAATTATATTATCTGTTCCCCCCCCCCCTCTCAATTACAGCTGCTGTGTTTGAACCTGAAACTGATTAAATTGTCCCAGTGAAGATGTCCACTTGGACCTGAAACTTGACTGCTATGTGATGGGCTGTGGGACGAGTAAAGTACTTCCTGAACCACCTAAAGACATCCATCAGAATTTAGTAAAGAAGGTGGAGCCTTATGCAGGCCAGAAGATTGACAAATACAAGCACTTCATCACAGACAATGGGACGAGCATCAAGGCTGATTGCAAAATGCACTCTCTTTCTCCTCTTCAGACAGCCAGCAACTTTTGCCCAAATGGCCCCAGTGGGCACCCAGATCCTGTGGATCCTAGGAGGAACAAAGTGGCCAAATACAGAGCCAAGTTTGACCCACGTGTCACTGCCAAATATGACATTAAAGCTTTGATTGGCCGGGGAAGCTTTAGTAGAGTAGTGCGAGTTGAACACAAAAGTACAAAGCAGCCTTATGCCATTAAAATGATTGAAACAAAGTATAGGGAAGGTCGAGAGGTTTGTGAATCTGAACTTAATGTCTTGCGTAGGGTGAGACACACCAATATTATTCAGCTCATTGAGGTTTTTGAAACTCAGGAACGAGTATACATGGTGATGGAGTTGGCCACAGGAGGGGAGCTCTTTGATCGCATTATTGCCAAAGGATCTTTTACTGAAAGGGATGCAACACGAGTGTTGCAGATGGTACTAGACGGAGTGAAGTATCTCCACACCTTGGGAATTACACACCGGGACTTGAAGCCAGAGAATCTTCTGTATTACCACCCAGGAGCTGAATCCAAAATAATGATTACAGATTTTGGTTTAGCTAGCACCCGAAAAAAAGGGGATGAGTGCCTTATGAAAACAACATGTGGTACCCCAGAGTACATTGCCCCAGAAATCTTAATTCGAAAGCCTTATACAAATGCTGTTGATATGTGGGCTGTTGGTGTCATCAGTTACATCCTCCTCAGTGGAACTATGCCTTTTGAAGATGATAATAGGACACGACTATATAGGCAAATATTGAAAGGCAAATACAGTTACTCAGGAGAGGTAAGAAGTCATTATTTGTTTCCAGAATTAAAGTTTGCATGCATTCTACAATTTAAATACTCAGTGTTAAAACTGTAACATTGGCATGATGAATAACAGCCACCATTTAATTTGTTTTCCACTGTTAGATTATTTGGAGCTAGTGTTCCAATTTTTACTCACACCAAACAAAAGCCTGCTGCTTTACCATAGTTGGGCTTCAATTGTTGCTGATATAGAAATTTGCCACAACATTGAACAAAATAAATTCCTCTTAAGCAATCAAAATTGTGTGCACATGCTGTATTCAGTTACTGGTTAATTAAGTTAAACTGGAGCAAAAAATGCATTGTTTCAAAAGAATATGTTTAAGTATAAATATATGGTAATAGTAACATCTTTGTAGTTTTAATTAAGTGTGAAGTCTTAAGTGTCTTTTTTAATGCTTAAAGGATAAGTAGAAGTTATTTCTTCATAATATATACTGCTCAAAAACAATAAAGGAACACTTTTTAATCAGAGTATAGCTTTAAGTCAATGAAACCTCTGGGATATTGAGCTTGTCAGTTAAGTAGCAGAGAGGGGTTTGTTAATCAGTTTCAGCTGCTTTGGTGTTAATGAAATTAACAACAGGTGCACTAGAGGGGCAACAATGAGATGACCCCCAAAACAGGAATGGTTTAACAGATGGATGCCACTGACATTTTTCCCTCCACATCTTTTCTGACTGTTTTTTTTTACTAGTTTTGCATTTGGCTACGGTCAGTGTCACTACTGGTAGCATGAGGCGATTCCTGGACCCTACAGGTTGCACAGGTAGTCCAACTTCTCCAGGATGGCACATCAATATGTGCGTTTGCAAGAAGGTTTGCTGTGTCTCTCAGGGGCATGGAGGAGATTCCAGGAGACAGGCAGTTACTCTAGGAGAGCTAGACAGGGCCATAGTAGGTCTTTAACCCAGCAGCAGGGCTAGTATCTGCTCCTTTGGGCAAGGAGGAACAGGATGAGCACTGCCAGAGCCCTAGAAAATGACCTCCAGCTGGCCACTGGTGTGAATGTCTCTGACCAAACAATCAGAAACAGACTTCATGAGGGTGGCCTGAGGGCCCAACATCCTCTAGTTGGCCCTGTGCTCACTGCCTGGCACCATGGAGCTCTGTTGGCATTTGCCATAGAATACCAGAATTGGCAGGTCCACCACTGGCACCCTGTGCTTTTCACAGATGAGAGCAGGTTCACCCTGAGCACATGTGACAGACGTGAAAGAGTCTGGAGAAGCCGTGGAGAACGTTACCTTGCCTGTAATATCGTTCAGCATGACCGGTTTGGTGGTGGGTCAGTGATGGTCTGGGGTGGCATATCCATGGAGGGACGCACAGACCTCTACAGGCTGGACAATGGCACCTTGACTGCCATTAGGTATAAGGATGAAATTCTTGGACTCATTATCAGACCCTGCACTGATGCAGTGAGTCCTGGGTTCCAGCTGGTGCACGACAATGCCTGGCCTCATGTGGCGAGAGTATGCAGGCAGTTCCTGGAGGATGAAGGAATTGATACCATTGAATGGTCCCCACGCTCGCCACCTAAATCCAATAGAACACCTCTGGGACATTATGTTTCGTTCCATACGATGCCACCAAGATGCACCTCAGACTGTCCAGGAGCTCAGTGATACCCTGGTCCAGATCTGGGAGGAGATCCCCCAGGACATCATCCGTGGTCTTATTAGGAGTGTCCCCGGCGTTGTCAGGCATCCATACAAACTACTGAGTATGATTTGGAGTTTCTGCAATGAAATTTCGGCAAAATGGATTAGCCTGTTGCATCATTTTTTCACTTTGATTTTCGGGGGATCTTTGAATTCAGCCCTCTGTAGGTTGATAATTTTCATTTCCATCAAGCGATGTGGCATCCTTTCGTTCTTAACACATTACCCAGTCCATATCAGTATGGATATCCAGCAGGATTTTTCCCCATTAAGATCTGATATGTTTTCAAAGTGTTTCTTTAATTTTTGATACAGGAGAAAGTAGGGTGAAATGACACCTTTTATTGGCTAACCACATAGATTACAAATGGATGCTTTCGAGGCAGCCAAGGCCCCTTCATCAGGCATCTTTCACAGTTTTCTTCTTTTTCCTAAGTTGAATTTGTTTTTAGCCTGGCTATGTAGGATTTCTTTGTACATAAATTGGTAATAATTCAAATAACTAAACAAACTTTCCAAATTATCTGATGTGAGCTCAGTGTTTTTTCTTTACATAATAAAATAATTTTGTTATAATGATACATCATGAAATATTTTACTGAATGGAGGTAGTATGAAGGATTTTTTTTAAATAAACATGCTATCAAATACCTATTACATTATTGTATTATAAATTTTTGTCTATAACATGTGAAACATTTTCGGTATGGACAGAAAAAGTAGTAGCTTAAAAAATGTTTTTTTCAATGAAAGCGTTAAAAAGAAAATTGTTGAACAAAAGTTGTACATTGCTACACGAGGTGTATCATAGAAATAGTAGAAACCTGGTTAAATCTGAGGAATGGAATGAGTCTAATATGCAGAAAAAGACTTTATTTATAAAAGCCATACCAGATGTTTGGGGGTTGGGGGCATTACTGTGAACTGGAGAATACCAATATCTTAGCAAAAAAGTTTGGGTTAGAGTTATTAGATTGGAATTCAATGTGTTATAAACATTTAGGGCAGTTAAACATTATATCAAAAATTTGTTTGGATGGGTGATATAAACATAAGGCAACATTGCATAATAAATACTAGAATCACTTATTCCTTCATTTTCTAAACTTGCATATTGCAATATTATGTCATAGGGAGCCACAGCCTGCCCTCGGACAATCAGGTCTAAGACAGGAATTGAACCCGAATTGTATACTATATTATGGCAGAGTAGTACCGTACACTACAGGTGAAACTGGACTTAAAGAAGTATAATTTGTAACTCAAATTAATGTTGACATTGTATTTTGCATATTCTGATTTTAAAAAATGGAGGCCCCAGCAATCTAGACAGAATTTTGAATACCGAGGTTATTAAACTTCTAGCAAACCATTATCATTAACAATGCATATCAGCAAAACTAAAGCTAATGACATTTGGAATTGTCCGTCTGAATTAACCTGAATAAACCCCTAGACATGGTGGTAGCTAGAAGTCAAAGGGATACATTTATAATAATTGATAAAATTCATACTACACTTATTATAAAGATTAGAAAAAATTACTTAAGAGACCCACTCATATATTAAAACAGCAGCTAAAGACACGCAATGGCCAAATTCAAAAGAATTTTCGAACCTTTCTTGGAGAGAGAGAGAGAGAATTTAATTTTCTCCAATTTAAGATAATGATATCAGACATCTCTTTCCTATTGAGTTATGAGAGGTGGATGTTTATACTTTAATTACTTCAAGTGATGTAGTATAGGATACCATGGTAGATTTTCCTTGGGTAATGGTATCCCATCTGGGGTCACTTTCAGATATTGATGTTAAGGGATCTGGAGTAAGTTTAGGCTTGAGACAGTTAGAAAGATGTGCAAAAATCAAGGCAAAATGGTCTGAGTGCAGAATACTCCCAACTTCCCAAGCCATATGACCTAGTGAGGCGGGCACCTGGATTTATTTTAGGCAAATTTTAAACATGACATAGGTCCCTGATACACATTTTCCATCTGAGTTATAGTATGCTTGTAAAGGCATTACTTTAGTAAAAGACATGACATTCATGTACACTACCAGTAAGTAATAATGCACAGGTCAGTAAAATAATTTTGGTAATGAGGAGTGGTAGTGCAGTTGAGCATGGGCATTTGTGTGTAAAAAGCAATGTAAGAGGCATTTGTACTGTTCTAATAAAGTTTTTTTCTTGTTCTGGGTCATTTATCTTTTTGGCTCATTGTAAATTTTATTCACATGTCCATGCACAAGAACACTATAGATACAGTGCACTGCCTGAAAAAAGTTGTATGTGTTCATAAGTTAACTTTGCAACATTCATGTTGGGTAGCAGTCTAGCTGTTCTAATAATTGCAAAAGTGTGTGTGTATATATATATATATATATATATATATATATATATATATATATAGACCCTGTGATCATCAGAGGGGACTGTGTGCAGAGAGTGCAGATCTATAAATACCTGGGAGTGCAGGTGGATGATAAATTGGACTTGACTGCCAACACTGATGCTCTGTGCAAGAGAGGACAGAGCCGACTATACTTCATTAGAAGGCTGGTGTCCTTCAACATCTGCAATAGGGCTACAACAATTAGTCAACGTAATCAATGACATCGACTACAAAAAATCGTTGACGCGGATTTTTTATTGTCTACATGTCATAAATAGAACCTTCAATGGAGGCTCCAGTTACAAAGAACCACATTGGTTTTTGTAACTGCAATGCACTACATGAACGTCTGGGGGCTGTATCGTTTGTTATTGTTTGTCAAGACTGCACACAGTGCTACCAACGAAGAAGAACGTCTGAGGAGAAGAAGAATGTAAAGGAAAATAAACGTGGCTGCAATGGCGAGGGGGAAGGAGATAGAAAAAAATTGAGACAGAAACTTTCTAAAGTGAGGGAACACTTCACCGAAAAAGAAAAAAAAGTTGAATGCAGATTATGTAAAGTGGAGCTTTCTTTTCACAGCAGCACCACCGTGATGCATGAGCATCTGAAACGAAAGCATCCTGGAGATGTGACGCCGCTGTCTCTTGAGAACGTATGCTGGCGCAGTTAGTTATGGTCAGATCAGGAGGGGCGGGAGAGCGTGAACAAGACTGAGAAAATAAAAGTAAAAAAAGCTAACTTTTACAAGTAATAAATTTACACCTTATCTGTTCGTTTTCAAATAATATTGCATTAGTGCGATGATGTTTTCTGATTGGTACTATTCAGGTCATACAATGATTTCTTCAAAATGTCACATACATTTGTCTCTTTCTTTCTTTTTTCCTCGGTGCTGTGCACTGACACCAGAAGGCGTGAACTTATTCAGTGCTAGCAGCAGCACGCAGGTGGCCGGTTGCTTGTGCTATAACAGGGTGACCTGGCGGTGATCAAAGCACATGTACTGTGCAAGGCATGTACGGGGTCCACTGAGAAAAGAAGAGCGTTCATGGCACACCTTGCAGAGGAACATTCTTTCCTCTGCATGTCCTGGAGTCCTATGCAGACTGGGCAAGATCGGGAGGGGAAAAAAACGCGGCCATTCATTACAACCGCAAGAAGGTACGCGAATGAATATAAATAATGTTGCATCTTTGCCACAATATTTTCCGAAATGTACTATAAGGTCATAAAATGAATAATTCCAAATATCATATATACCTATGTCTCTGTTTTTTTGTCAGTGCTGCTTTGACATCACGGGCCTTAAGGTGCATACTAATTCATCGTAAGCAGAAACACTCAATAAAATTGAATAAAACAAAATCAAGTGACAAGGAGATACGAATAAGGCAGATTTGCCAGTGTGTTGTGTGTCAGCTTTTATCCATCCGGGTCAAACAGTTCGATTGTCTCAAAACACCACTCACATCTACAGTTATTCCCAGTTGCAGATAAAAAGTAACAGCATCAGATCCCTGGGGGGGCGGTAGTATGTATCGTGAATAAAAGTGGAAAAAAAGGTAACTTTTACAAGTACTATACATTTAATATAGTGGCTGTTACAGACGCAAACCAAATGCATGTATTTATTGTATAATATTATCAATAAGAGTAACTCACTACTCAAAATGGTAAATATACAAGGCAGTCAGGATCGAACCATGGGACTCCTGACTATAAGTCAGCAATTCCTAATGCTGCACAAACAAAGCTATTGTATCATCCTTGAACCTTTTGTAAAAGTGTTTATTTGATCTTTGCACTTCAGGCCTTACACATTATATAGTTTTATGTCTACATTTTGTCATTTATTACTAAAATATGAAAAACGTTTTAGTTTTAACAATGTATTTTTTGGTTAAGTTAAATGCACTTTTTTTGTTTAAAGACTACGTGCAATTTAGTTTGTATTGTTTAATGTATTTTTTTTTATTGTGATGATCACACTAATATAAAAACATCTGATTATTTTCAATTTCATATGTTTCACTGGTTATTTTAATTTGATTATTATTAATTTTAATCATGTTAATGCAGAGACATCAGGGTTACATTCGCAGGTGGACAGATGTGAGCAGATGAGGTAAGACATGCACTGGAGCCCAGAACAGGATGTGCAACCACAGGTCGCAGGCATCAAAATAGTCAGACATGAAATAATTGTGACTAATCGAAAAATAAATTGAACAATTAGTCGACTACCAAAATAATCATTAGTTGCAGCCCTAATCTGCAATAAGATGCTGCAGATGTTCTATCAGACAGTTGTGGCGAGTGTCATCTTCTACGCGGTGGTGTACTGGGATGGCAGCATAAAGAAGAGGGATGCCTCATGCCTGGACAAACTGGTGAGGAAGGCAGGCTCTATTGTAGGCATGGAGCTGGACAGTTTGACATCTGTGGCAGAGTGACGGGTGCTGAGCAGGCTCCTGTCAATCATGGAGAAAGCACTGCATCCACTAAACAGTATCATCTCCAGACAGAAGAGCAGCTGCAGCGACAGACTGCTGTCACTGTCCTGCTCCACTGACAGACTGAGGAGATCGTTCCTCCCCGACACTATGCGACTGTTCAATTCCACCCAGGGGGGTAAACGTTAACACTATACAAGATTATAGACTGTTACACCTGCCTCGCACTCTCCACCTTACATTTTTTAACTTGCACTGCTTTTTTCATTGCTCTTTAATGAATTTTGCTTTTAATCAGTATGCTGCTGCTGGAGTATGTTAATTTTCCCTTGGGGATTAATAAAGTGTCTGTCTGTCTGTCTGTCTGTCTATCTATCTAGACCGTTGTAACTGAATGATTTTAAAAGTGACTTTGCTCTGATCGTATGATTAGCATCTTGTGAACATTTGTGAACCACAGGTGATTTGCAGACCACACTTTGAGAACCATTGATATACGTTTTCACCCTGGTTTGCTAAAGATTTTTTAGTTAAAAAAATCTGTTAGCTGCCCAAACTGACCCATTCATAAACAATCATTAGAACACCACATAAACGTCACATACAAGATACAATAATTAGGAATTAAACAGAGTGTGGGCACTATGAGGTGGCAAGGCTACTCACTGAGCCACCAAGCACAGTTTAATGTCAGAAAATGCTTAAAGTTACTTCAAATTCCTGCATCTCATTCAGATTGCAGTGTTGGCATTCTTTTGTTGCTTACTATGTAGTAAGACTGATGGCTATTGTCTACGCTGACAGAGAAGTTCAGCCTGATTAAAACAAATAAATCCTGCTTAGATCCTAATAGTGTTATCTGCATTCCTGCAGACTAAATGGTTAGCCTGACAGATCTGTCAGCCACTTGACAGGTTTGGTTATCAGACCTCCAGGATTGCAAGTGTTGAAATGATGAAATGAGAAATCTCATGACTTTGAAGAATTGGCCCATCTATTCTATACTTGTTAAATGAATGCAGGCTCAACGGACAGAATGTAATACTGTTGTCCTTTTCACTGATCAGTAAAAGGAGGAGGATAAAATCCATTAGAGTTGTATCAAAATTGTTCAGTGGAAGCAATCTCTGTCTTATCAAGAGGGTCGAAAAGAACGGGGGGGGGGGGGGGGGGGGGT
>JANRMT010062806.1:79874928-79959135 GCA_026402145.1 Polypterus bichir lapradei
TGGATTGGTGGAGTCCAAACTCTTTAGAGATGGTTTTGTAACCTTTTCCAGCCTGATGAGCATCAACAACTCTTTCTGAGGTCCTCAGAAATCTCCTTTGTTTGTGCCATGATACACTTCCACAAACATGTGTTGTGAAGAGCAGACTTTGATAGATCCCTGTTCTTTAAGTAACACAGGGTGCCCACTCACACCTGATTGTCATCCCATTGATTGAAAACAACGGACTCGAATTTCACCTTCAAACTAACTGCTAATCCTAGAGGTTCACATACGTTTGCCACTCACATATATGTAATATTCGATCATTTTCCTCAATAAATAAATGACCAAGTATAATATTTTTGTCTCATTTGTTTAACTGGTTTCTCTTTATCTACTTTTAGGACTTGAGTGAAAATCTGATGATGTTTTAGTCATATTTATGCAGAAATATAGAAAATTCTAAAGGGTTCACAAACTTTTAAGCACAACTGTATCTGTAAGTTGCTGGCTATTTGCCTGACATTGAACTTTAGTAAACAATTCTTAATTACTCAGGTTTATAAGGTTTTATTTGTATCATGCAAGTCCTTAATATATAGTATATGGTTTTGTGATCACAAGGCATTTAGCAGGAACCTCCTGAAATAGCACGTTTAGTGAATATAAAGCTCAGTCTTTAAGCTGCAAAATAAAAGTAGCCCGGTGCAGCAATCTTTTGTGCCACTAAAGAGTTTTGTTTCATTTTTCATTTGCCCATTGATCATGTGATAAATAGCATTGGACAGATCAATTAACTCTAGTTTGTGACCTCTGGATCACATAAAATTCATAGCTAGCAAGGTCTTTGTTGACAAGTTTTCAGTCTAGATAACATCAATTTATGTTCTTGGCTAATGCAGACCAAGCTTAACTGAATTTCTGTCATTTAAAAAACATTTGTTTTTATATCTCTTAAGTGTTTAACTGATTCTAGAAATAATATTATAATATTAATCTTTTCATAAGTAAACTATTAACCAAGTAAGTTATTCTTGTGTGTCATTTGTTATTTCATAATTTTATATCATTGGCAAATGATTATCTTTTTTGGCATGAAAAATTTTGCAAACAGTGTAGTTCAGTGGCATATAACTCATAAGACTGTTTCACTTTCAGACTTTGAATAGGTTATTTTATAGTACTTTGCACAAAACCACCCTACAATATAACATTTACACTATGCTGTTTTTACGAAATTAATGGACTAAAAGAGACTGAGATTAGTGTGTTATTTCAGAGATTCAGAGTTTTGAAGCCTTGCAGTTTTTAAACCTTATTAGTGTGAGTAAAATAAATGTACCTCTCCACCTACCATATCCCTTTTTGAGGCTTGAAAACTGCATTTTTTTAATAGCTGTTCAAGTTTTTCTCATGAATGGGACCAAATAACAGGTGGTGTTGTTAAAAATAAGTACAGTAGTACCAATGCATATGTATTTCAGCATAAAAAATAGAGTTGTTACTCTAAGTCTTTTATTGTTTTTATAACCAAATGTAGTAGTAACATGCACTTTGAAAACTGAACTTTGACCTTGTAAAAAAAAAAAAACAAACCTAGAATTATTAAAGTGTTAAACCGTAAACTATACCATACTCTTTTTGAGCTTTTCAATGAGCTCTAGCTGAGCCATCGATCTTGGATAAAAAACAGTTACAGCTCAAAAGAAAATACTCTTTATCACTTTTATGCAGTCTGTGGTGAAGTTAATTGCCTATATCTCATGGAGAATTTTTCTAAAAATAAAAAATATTTTTGAACGCTGGAGGATAAATAAAATTCATGTGCCAAGTTTCATTAAAATAAAAAATTCTGATGCAAAAACTTTTGAACATTTTGTTGAGTTAAAAGTGGAATGACCCCTATTACATTTCATTTTGTTGCTTTCATTGACTAGATTTATTGTTCCTGCAGTGTTAAAGGTTTGAGGGTGCTTGGCAGGACAGAAGCAAATAATTCCTCCTAACAATCAGTGCTCAGATTTATAAACTTTAACTTGTTTGTAAATGGACAGATCACCTTCTAGTTAGTTATTCGAACTGTAGATTAATACTTGGTTCTTTTGGATTTTTTTGTTTTGGCAGGCATGGCTTGTACTAATAAGTACTTCAAAGTAATTCCAGCCTTGGGCATTCTTTTCACACATAATAACTATGCTGTACTGTATATACTATACAGAATTTGCTCCTTCCCTGATTTCCTCTATAATTGCAGATTTTTGAAACGGACTACAGCCAAAATCCAATATTAGGTAAAGGGAACCTGAGTGAACCAGTAAATGACATAAGTAAAAATGTTATTCCATGAGCAAAGATTCCTCTTCCACTTGCACTTTGTGGAACGAGATTTTTAGAGTCGGTTAATTAAACATAGTAAGGATTCATTACAGCCAACCCTGCTCAGTATAAACCTCCTTTATTTCAACCATTGGCATTGGAGTCAAGTTGAAAGCACAAAGATTCAACAAGCACATAATGCCACAATCAAAAGAAATTCCTGAAGAGAGCAGAAAAACATTCTTGATATTTTTTTTGGTTCGGAAATAGCTACACCACCATTTCTAAGGCTAATGGGCTCCACCAAACCATAGTGAGAACCATAATCCAAAAATGTGAAAAGGAGTGGCTTTCCTACCAAAATGACTCCCACATTGAGCTTTATGTATTAGATAAGATGCTAGAAACTGCTGTCAAATGTGCACAGAAGTACATAAATTATGCCTGTTTATCAGACTTTCTTTCATCAGTCTTTGACTCAAATGGTATATACACACACACACATATTTTTAATGTACGAGGGGGCTTTGCTCTCCTCGTTTCGCTCACCAACCCCCCACAGCTTGCACTACACGTCAGCCGCATACATGGATTTCACTTTTAGCAAGCAACAAATCTTTTAATTCTCACGGATAGGCATCTTTATTGGGAAGAAACACTACTTTTCCCTTATGGCAACACGAATTAGATGATCTACAAGTTTACGCCTTAAAGTTTGATCTCTTTTCGCTGTTCCATTATTTCACCGAGTAATAATTTTCATTTGTTTGTGCTAATGCGATCTTTACTATCATTTTTTTTGAGACTTTTGAATTTTAGTACTTCCATTATCTCTAACCTGCTCTGCATATGTATCACGCCAACGTTTTGGAACCTCTTTACGACGTTCTACTTTGTCATCTACTCTTTGTCTTTTATTTCCGGCCCCGGGCGTGGTTAAATCTCTTGGCACAAAGTCTCGTCTTGTGGGATGTGAAAGTATCTCTCTGAAAAAGTCTTGTCTTGTTCCACGATTTTTTTATTATAATAGAGAGATATATTTTAAAAATGTATTGAAACTCTTTAGTGAAGATGGGTTTAAGTAGTACATTGATTTGGGCAATTTCTCCATCCTATTGGCTATGTCAATAACATAGACGTGTAATTCAGTCTTCATATTCCTTGTGTGCATTATTTTGTTTGTACTAGTTTTTTTTGGGGTAGAATTTTTTTATGCGAGTTTTCATTTGATTGGGCCTTCCCTAGACAGCATTACCTGAGTACTGATTACACTATACATTTTACGTGCTTAAAGCAGACAATATTCCATCTATTCACTCTGTTGTGTTTATTATAAAGCAGACCGACTTTTTAAGTGTAATATTTGAAGAAAGCCTTTGACTTTTTCTATATTACTAATGAATTATACAGTTAGTGTGTTTTGTTTCCTTTCTGTCTTTTCTAAAGTCTGCTTATTCAATTTCTCTGAAAGCAAAACACATTCCATTTTTCAAAATTATATTTTGTAATAGGATTGTCTTTTAAGCTTTTAGAACAAAGATAAAAATAAAGACCTTTTAAAATGGCTTGGTTTTTATAATCCACATTCAGTTAACATTTTAGAAATATATCCTCTCTTTATGATCACCTGCTCGGTGATTGCATTGATCTGTCCTTTTTTCAGAGAGCTTCTTAGAGTTTGAACGTCCTTGTGTTCACTGAGATAGTACACTGCTCAAAAAAATTAAGGGAACACTTAAATTGCACATCGAATCTCGATGAAATATTCAAGTGGAAAATCTTTCCTGAGTAATACTGTGTAATTCATTGAAAACAAAATGATGTAACAACAGTCAATTGAAAACAAAATCACCAACCCATTGAGAGCTGGATTCAACATTACAATGAAAATCAAAGTCAAATATTGAAATAACAAAAGTGATCCAATTTGCATGAATTTCATTACATCAACTCATAATGTGACTAAGTAGTTTGTATGGCCCCTACATGCCTGTATGCACTCCTGACAGTGTCTTGGTATGCTCCTGATGAGATGGCAGATGGTGTCTTGGGGATCTCCTTCCAGACCTGGATCAGGGCATTAGAGAGCTCCTGGACAATCTTTAGTGTTACTTGATGGCATCAGATACACAGATAAGAATGTTCCAGAGATTCTTAGTTGGATTCAAGTCTGGGGAGCGTGTGGGCCAGTCAGTGGTATCAATGCTTTAGTCATACAAGAACTGCCTACACGCTCTAGCTGCATGAGGCCAGGCATTGTACCTGCACCAGGAGAAACCCAGGGCCCAGTGCACCAGCATAAGGTCTGTCAGTGACTCTAAGGATTTCATCCTGGTACCTAACAGCACTCAGGGTACAGTTGCCTAGCATGTGGAGGTCTAAATGACTCTCCAAGGATTTGCCTCCCCAGACTTTCACTGACCCACCACCAAACTGGTCATTGCTGGGTGATATTGCAGGCTGTCTAACGTTCACTTTGGCATCTCCAGACTCTTTCAGATCTGTCACATGTGCTCAGTGTGTATCTGCTCTCATCTGTGAAGAGAATGGGGCACCAATGACGAAGCTGCCATTTGTGGTATTGTCTGGCGAATGCCAATCAAGCTGCATGGTGATTGGCTATGAGCACAGGTCCCACTAGAGGACATTGGGCCCTCATGCCACCTTCATGGATTTTGTTTCTGATTGTTTGGTCAGAAACATGCAAACCAGTAGCCAGCTGGGTATCATTTTGTAGGGCTCTGGCAGTGCTCCTCCTGTTCCTCCTTGCACCAAGGAACAAATATTGGTCCTTCTGCTAGGTTGGTGCCCTTCAATGGCACTGTCCAGCGCTCCTCGTGTAATGGCCTGCTTCTGTTACCTCCTCCATGCTCATGAAACAGTGCTGTGAGACACAGCAAGACTCCTTGAGATGGTATGTATGGATGTGCCATCCTGGAGGAGCTGTACTACTTGTGCAACCTAAATTGGTTGCAGGTACCACCTTATGATATCAGTAGTGACATGGACACCAGGAAAATGCAAAACTAAACGAGAATCAGTCAGGAAGACTAAGGAGAGAGTAACTGTCTATAGCCACCACCTGTAAAACCATTCTCTTTTTGGGGGTTGTCTTGCTGTTGCCTCTCCAGTGCACCTGTTGTCACTTTTGCACCAAAGCAGGTGAAGCTGATTCACAGTTGCTTATGCTTCTTAACTGGACAGATAGATATCCCTGAAGTTTGGTTGACTTGGTGTTAGACTGGGATGATTAAGTTCCCTTCATTTTTTTTGCTATGAAGTATTGTGTGCTTTCATATTTTAAATCTTATAGATTAGTTAAAATTCTCAAACCTACTTAATCAAGCCCCATCAGAATAGGGCATAAGACAGTTAAACCAGCCCTGAAAGGCCACTCACTCAACACCAGCAAATATTTGGGAAGGTTTGTGGAAGACTGGAGCACCCAGGGGAATGCACACAGACAGAATGAACATGCAAGCTCCCTGCTGTCAGTGACAGAAACTGGGAGGTGAACCTAGGATATTGGATCCATGACACGGAAGCACTACATACCATGCATCATATACTTGTATACAGTACTAATCATTTACAATTGACTTTGTTTAAATTAAAACTAGTTTGAATTTATAACATGTTTTAATCATCTTCATATGGTTTACATCTATTGAATTGTCTGTGCTCCTTCATTTGACAGAGTACACTAAGTAATGTTACAGTAAGCTTAATGTATTTTGTGGTTTGTTTTTGCACACAAACATGCAGTTTATCACTTATCAATGTGCTAAATCATAAATTAAAAAAAAAAAGTATTACCACAAAATCATTGATAATGTAAGTGGAGTTGTAATGATATTAAGCTGTTTTTTAATCGGGCATTTGCATCCTAAGACATCCTAAATTTACAGTTGCTTAAAGTAATGTGAACTTTTACTTATATATATAAATCTATTAAGTAATATCAGTAATAAATATATAAAAAGATAAAGCTGTGCTGCGGGTTATCGAATTGAACAGATTAAATCATGTAGTGTCAAAGTGGCATGTGTTCTCTTATAAATTAACAAAATGTTTAGTGTACAGGAATGGATCAGTTCTCAGTTCCTCTGGTTTTATGCATTTCTTTTTAAATTTTATTTTCAAAATATTACTAAAAAAAAAATATTACTTTTATGTGTAACACACAAATGAAAATTGTTTTGAACTGCGTGGTGCTGCTGGGGTGATGAAATAAAGTAAATTTCAGAAAAAAACAGCCCGTAGTGTGCCTCTGTACAAATGAGATGCAAAAGTTGGTGGTGATGGGTTCAGTGGTGTGGATTTGCATACTGGATAAACACATTCTGCTTGGTACTATATATTGGATTATCTATGCCCCTGTTGTTAATTTGCTCTTTTAACACTTATTGTTAGCTGACATCTGATTAAGGAAAACCAAAGAAAGTAAAATAAAAGGCTAAATGACACAGTTGTTATAAAAATAGTTCTGAAATTAAGAAGGAATCAAATCGTACAATACTAGTAATGCTTATCACCACATGCAGAGAGAGAGATGATACATCCATCTAATTCAGAAACACTAATTTGCACCCACAGGCCTCTGTTTAAGAAAGTGATTGGAGTGAACATCTGCAGCTACCATCTAACATGTACCCATAAAAACAATTCAAGTGATAGCATTTTGAAATTGCCCAGCACTATCTACAAGAGTTAAATACAAGCTACTTAAACACATAGGGAGTAAGGAGGCTGAAATGTAGGACATTTTAGGCTAAAACTTGATTGCAGATGTTTGCGCATGAGAAGTTATGTTTAATTTGCTTTTTTTTTTTCAAATTTGTAACACTTACTGAAATATTTAAGTTTTTATGTATTTTAAGTATTTTATTTTAAGTCTTTATGTATTTCAGAAGATTTTACTTTTCCATTTTCACGGTCATCACTATTCCAGTGTACAACATAATCCATCCATCTGACCTTCCATTATCAGATAGGCTTCATTGATTGATTAAAAATTGTCTGTTACTCTTGTGTTCTATTTGTTGTATTTCAAAATCGCAGGGAAGTCAATTCCTTATTGCTTACTGCTTCATTAGCTTTTGCTGCCATCTATTGAAGAATTACACTATTACATGGTTTGTTTTCAACAACAGACCTTTATTAGATTTTTTTAACTGCACGTTGTTCATGTTTGCTTGTGTATAATTTTATATTGGAAGGCATACAGTGAAAGTGAGTATAATAATGTTTAGTTATATGTTATTTTTACACTGTTTTTGCATGAATATGTATAATTAGTAACTTTAGCTTCACCTCCCGCTTCACTAAATTTCTTTTTTTCACTTTCATTTTTCAGCCCTGGCCAAGTGTCTCTAATCTTGCCAAGGACTTTATTGACCGGGTGCTAACTGTGGACCCTAATGAGAGAATGAGTGCCAGTCAAGCCATCAAACACCCTTGGATAGTCACCATGGCTGCTTCTTCTTCTATGAAGAACTTGCATCGGTCCATTTCTCAGAACTTGTTGAAGAGGGCTTCATCACGTTGTCAGAGTACCAAATCAGCGCAGTCCACTCGCTCCAGTCGCTCAACCAAGTCTAACAAGTCCCGGCGGGTGCGAGAACGTGAACTGCGAGAGCTTAATCTGCGATACCAGCAGCAGTATAATGGTTGAACAGCAAACAGTCAGCCTTCAGTCCAGTCCCTTTCTAACACCCATTTTCTGGACCGCTTTAAGAATACTCTCATTGAAAGTTCATTGAAAACAAAGGGGATTGAGGATTATGGATGGCTGCTATATTATGTTTTCATTCTGATTAATGTATTGTTCAAATATTTGACGCTCCCAGTTTTAAATTCTCTTATTCAGTGAACTCACCAGCCATAATAACTTCTGTAATGAGTGAAGCCATTACTACTGGCCTGCTTCTCTTATTTGCACTTTTGTAGAACCACTATGTGCTTCAGGTTTAGGGCATTTTACTGGAAACACATTTTTTTCTGCCCAAAAATGTCATTGTGCTGTATAACTGGATGAAAGATAATTTTAGGATAGTTTAGTTTATACTGCTCAGTGTATTTCTAACAGTATAAGCAGAAACCATAACATACTGTACATCTTAAACATGCTAGCAAGGGCCACAGATCACTTTTAGAAGAGTGAAAAACAATGGAAAGTCTATACCTAAATGGAAGCTCCGTTATTAATGCACATAGCTGTTTTTTTTTTTTTTCTGCAATCACCTTTTAACTACAGATTCTTTACATTTTTTTAACAGATGTTTAATGTGAATGATGAATAAAAATATTTTAAGGTCTTGTATTGGATAGAATTAACTGACTTAACAACTGCACTTATTGAAGGATTTGTTGCAAGGGAATTACATTTTTGGGTTATGATCAACAGATGCTCATTATATATCTTTTCCTGTAAGTTCAGATAATATGAGCCAATATTTGCATATCAATTACAGGTCTTTCCATGTACTACTTACTTGCAAAAGTAATAAAAAAAAAAAAACCTACTAAAATATTTACTAGGAAATTATCATATTTTTCCATTGAGTCTTTATAATATTGAAATTTGTTCATGGACCAAACGTAAATGTTGTTAAACCCTACTTGGCAATATTGTAGAGGTAATTTTATTCTCTGCTATGAAGACCCTATAAAACTGAAAATTTATACTATGATATTGCGTATAATCATACTTTGAATATCGGAAAGGAGTGTGTTTACTGCTGCTACCTACTAGCTTCAGAGAGCTTTGTTTGAATTCAGGCCCATCTCATGTGTGTGGAATTTGTATGTTCTCCCTGTGCATCCCCAATTACCTCTCACACCCCAAAGGAGTACAGTTTATGTTGATTGTAGACTGTAAGTTTGAGTGATTGTGTAGAGGTGTATGTGGGTGTGCCATGATGCTGGAGGGATAGGTTTTGACTCTCTATAATGGAAAAAGCCGTTTTAATGGATGGTTTTAGATTTTCCCTTTGAATCAAATCACATTTTTATGTGGACTTTTTAGTTGTTCATATTCTTATGTGAATTGGAATTTATAATGTACCATATCTAACTTTAATTTCTGAGTAGATCAAATCCTTCATGTAGATTTAATAAATTGCTCCGAAAAATAATTATTACACCTTTACGGTTAAACTTCACAGGTTCAGGTTTGAAATATTGATTAATGTGTCAAGTACTCATCTAGCAGTACTACCCAGTATATTTAAATTGATTCAATTAAAGTAACAGGATGAAATGTTCAAAGCAAAGTATCATTAAAGGACTCCCTTGGAGAGTCCTGGAGTGACAATTTCCTTAATCAAAAATCAAAATGCCACATAGCCATATGCTGATTGTGACGACTTTGAATCGGTTGTTATTGAGTGAATGGCAGATATAAAAACATACCCAAGGCTGTCTTCAAGTTTACTAGGCTGCACAGTATGTTCATAACAAACCAAGCCAAACCATCACAACAATTAAAGCTTCGTGTTGCATTTTTCTACAGTTACATATGCATTTCAGTTTTTTTTTTAAATTTACTTTTTTTTTTTTTTTTTAACAAGTCCTAGTGCTAAATTAATTTTGCCTCCCTAATACTGGCATGTTTAAATTGATTATGTAGGATAAAAAAAAATCCTATCAAAATCTATAGTTCAGGATAAAAAAATGTATTGTTGAATGTTGCCACATCTTTATTCAAATGCTGTTAATACTAGAGATATTTGATTGCCATTTCATTGGAGCAGTTATTTTGTTTGGTGCAAAAACTTTCAACTATGCAACTCTTTAAACTTTCATTTTTGCATCCACTTCTGTATTTTTACAACTTTGGTGTAAAATATTTAATTTTATCATTCATAGATACATCTATATTCCAGTTTATTCTGATATAGTGCTGAGTTTACAGCATAGAATTGAAATGACTGTTACACATTTTAATGTTCTGCACAAAGTAAGCTCATTTAATCTTTTTCCCTCTACATTTCTTTTTAAAGTCTTATGGTTAATGTTAATTTTAGATATGTTAGAAATCTTTTTTTCACATAGTTCACTGCATTGAATGCAGAATAACTGCAAAACATTTTAATTTTTCCAGAAGCACTGAAAGTATTATATTTTTATGCAGAAAAAGAAAAGCTAGTGTCCAGTCGTTTCATTGAAAGGTTGCAGAGTTTGCACAGTTTGAGCAGTTTTAGATACGAGAATAAAAACATTTGATTGGAAGGCAGGCTTTACCCATCTCAGCATATTAGAGAAGGGCCTTAGCTTTGTTAGTATTTGATTTGAAGCCATTGCATGGATCTATGCAGCCACTGTTACATATGCAGTATAAACATTACCCTAAAGATTTTTGAACTTCTCTAGGGAAGAATGTGTTTACCTGAAACTGCCATACACTAGTTTGTCTTTCGTAACAGTGGTGTGCATAGTTTACTATTGTTCAAAATGAGGCACTTGCTCATGCAAAGAGTTACCATGAAGACCTATCTACAGCATGTTGGAATTTTTTAAGCCCAGCAAAATTTCTGCTCTTACTGCAGACTTCAAAATTCTAGTCAGCTGTCGGATCATTTTTTAATCCCATCATTTCTTTTCTTTAAATATTCACCCTTGTCCTTAAGTATTCCTTATGGGTTGTGTTTTTCATGCTGTTCTTTCTGAAATTTTAGCCCAAATGCAGGAAGAGTGTAAAGCAGGCTCTGACCATTACAGAATACCTTATGTTCACATATGCAAGCGTGGAATAATCCTAAAACCATATGTTTTATAGAAAATGTCATAACTCTAGTTTGCAACTGTAGACTTGTTTATATTGTTGGAGTTGTAGATTTTGATGTTGATTACTTTTTCCAAGTTATTTTCTCAGAATCTAATGCCACACAGTACCTCATGACCAGACCTAGTACGTCGTAGAACACTATCAACAGTAAATGAAGACTGTATTTCAGTATTTGTCCTAAAAATGTATTTGGTTGAAGATTATGAATTCTGTTTCAGTGGTTACTACTTGTTGTCAGTCAGTGGGACCATACACATAACTTATTAACAGATAATTTGTCAATTTTATAATCAGTCGGTAACATTTCAGTGTGTAAAGCATAAGGAATAGTATTGTAATGTGGCAGATCACCTTGTGCCCTTGTAGCCTATCCTTGTGCATAGGCAATGATGAGTAAAACAGTTGCATGTCATTCAAAGGGGGCTTTCCTCCTTAAGTTGCTACATTTTTCAATGTGCTGTAACTTCTTTTTTGCTGAGGATGTTCTCGTTTGAGTTTATGGTTGTAGAGGTCTTGGCCTGCAAAATCCACATGGGGCATTTGTGATTAAATATTTTATAGTAGTGGGCACTCTAATTTTAAATGTGGAGTATATTTGTTATTCACACTTATGTTTGGAGTATTTGCTGTTGCCTTTTCTTGTATTAGTTTTTTTAATGAAAGTTTATTTTGAAGGTGCTACAATAATGAACATGCCTGTATTTAAAAAAGAAAAACAAGATGAGGTAGCTTATATTTTCTGGTGGAAACATTTGTCAATATAACAACATGGAAATAATTCATGAAACCTCATTTAGTTAAAACACATATTTGATAGTAAGATATTCATATTGATATTTTGCATCACTTAATCATGCAGTTAAATATATTTAATTTATTTCTTAATTTTTTTTCAGTTATTTCTTTGAGTAGACATACATTCCTTTCCGTTTGTATTTTCAGAGTTACTGGGTAAAATGGTGCAATTCTATTGACAATTGTAATTATACTCCTGTCAATAGAATTACACCCATGCCACTCATATACAAGATAAGAAGTCCCTTAAGGGCATTTTAAAATGTCATGAAAGACCTTTGAAGTCAGGAAACAGGTTTTCACAAATATTAATTTTTAAATGTAAAGACTTGTGTAATGAGCATTGATGGGAAAAATATCCTTACATTATACTTGCCAACTAAGCACTGTATATTCAGTTATTAGGCATAATAAATACATTGAAAAGGCATAAATATTTAATACCTGTGTGATATCATGGTTTGAAATGAATTAGCAGTTAATATATATATTTTTTAACGAAAATTCATTAAATGATAACTTCACATAGTACAGACCAAACGTTGACAATCAAGCCAAAGCTTTGTCCAGAACTTAAAAGTAATGACCCCATTCAGAAGATGAGCCATAACACACTAAAAGAAACCAGTTTACCTGCTTTATCACAAAAACATTTTTATAAAGTAAGTGGGATATAACATTTTTAGATTCATATTCCAGTAAAACTAGTAACCGTCTGTTTTATTTTCTAAATTAGGATGAGCTGTTATGGAAATTTAAGAAAAACTGAGTTACCATTTTTGTTATTACTGTCCATATTCCTGTGCACTCATGCTGTCAGATCAATGTGACCTTTTACCTCTTGCTCCTGTTAATATTGGTGTTTCAGTTTTAAAAGGACTCAATACATGCCTCATTTAGCTGATTAGCAAAAGACATCCATTAGACACAAGCACTTTTAGAGTGGTTTCGGGAGAAACACATAAATCTGAGTCTTGATTGCAGCCACCAGACTGTGATGTATATATGCATGTCAGACTTTAGTTTTGCTGCTGACCTGGGTGTTGGCATATGTAGAAAAAGTATTGATTGCCATACCAGTAAAATTGTGAGATCACAAAAGCAATGGAGAGGTGTTGGGAGCTACAGGTTTGTAGAGTTATGTATATACAAATACCTATATTTTTATGTATTTTAGAATTTTTTTTAAATCTTACAGTGTATATAAATTGTGAAATCATTTAATTAAGAGATATGTTATTTAAATAGTAAACCTTTGTGAGACACTTCTCGCATTTGATGTAAAAGCCTAGTACTATGTGTTTGAGGGCATACTGTACAATGAAACCTACTTGTGACCCACGGTTTTGTTTCACCATGTTGAGGCTAATGGCAAATTCAATAACATTTGCTTTTATTTATATTTAATGTGGAGATGATCCTCATAGCACATGTTTAATTAGGCATTTACATTGAATGGTTAACTTTACAAATATAAATTGTGTGCCAATTTCAAGCCAAAAGCAGTCAACTGAGCCTAAAAAAATATATTTTTAAATTTAGAACAGAACGGATAACACAATTATCTTTACCATTAAGTTGAAATACCCTTTGAAAAGCATCTAAGTTTTTTAGTTTTATTTTATTTTTTGTTGCAACCCATTCTCGCACTTTTTAGTGTCTCCAAGATCATTCCTTGTTGAATGCCTGGATGAAAGTCAGTTTTTGGTCCACTTTGGAAAATCGTGGACGATCATCAGAGTTCTCGCCCTTGGAGAATCGTTGACGATCGTTGTAGAGGGGGTGCTGGGTTTGGAGGTTAGGGGTTGGTAATCGAGGATGATGGTTGGAGCTAGGCCAGTCAATCTGTGGTCACCCACTGTGACCCAGTTCACAAACCATCATCAACCCTTTACAGTTGAATACAATAGTAACTTGTGACCCAAAGTTTAAGAAACCCTGATCTAGAGTATTCACAGAAAGGAGGAAATACATATAAATGTCTAGACAAACGTTTTAATTAAAACAATGAGTTTATATCACATTTTATATAGCAAAGTCAGATACAAGAGGTTTATTTTATTTTTTATTTTTGTTCTTTTTTGAGTAAAACAGATTAGATCCATCTCAGTTTTTGTTCTCTTTTGACATTACATGTACATAGCATGGATACTTGTATAGATCAAGGCACAAAGAGAACAATAAACAAATCCTGAATAATTGGAATTGATTTCAAAAACTAAACACATAAAAAATGAAAGCAGCACTGTGTTCTTAAGAAAAGGTGATTTTTTTTAAGGTTTATTTGTATGTATCAATGATGTATTTTTAATGATATTTTTAAAATGAAGGTTGTTAATAGGTTTTTTATGTACTGTTTTAAACAATGAAGTAGTTTAGATCTGTCCACAATGTGCCTACAGATTTCAAAATAACTGTATAACTTTGTAAAATTAAGAAAATACATAATACTGTGAATATTAATATGTGCTTGTGTGTTTATTTTTTTCTTTTTTTAGGCTAGCATGTTATCTGTTATCATGCAGAGCTGTGCTTTTTGAAAAATATCATACAAATTCCTTTGAAAGTGTAAGAGTTTCATGTGGGAATAATAAAAGAAGATGGGAACTTTAAACATAAAACAGATGAATGGAATAAATACACTGTGAAGATTATGTCTACAGGCACACGGTACTTTCTAACATTTTTATTATAGTATAGCTGGCAGACTGTGAGATCTGGTGTTACACTTTGGGAGTTCTGTGGTGCTGTTTACATTCTCCACACTTACAAGTCTATTCCGCCTCTGGATGCAAAAATCCAACTTTTTCTTTTTATAGAACTGTGCATTGCTTACCTCTCATCCCCTAGAATAGAAAATGGAGTTTGAACACAGCCCTCTTGTGAAAGAGTCTTTTTCAGTGTATCATAATCTGCATACCCTTGCTTTTGGTTCATTGTGTTTAAACTATATAGTGCCATTCACAAGCTTTCTAGAAATTCATTTAAAAGAGAAATTGTAGAATTGGTTCCAAGAATTTGAGGGGGAAACAAAACAGTGGAAACAATGTAAGATACCCCAGACTGAAGTTTACTCGATTATCTTGAACTCTTTTGGGTGTCCCTTCATAAAAAGTGTCTGTTAAGTGAATACATTTAAATGTAAATGAAGGATCTAGACTTGGCCTGAGATGATTTTTGTTTTTTTTTTTTTTTGGTGTTAATATACACATCTAATTTGTTTTTTTCTTTTCTTAAGAAGGTGTGTGAGGTGGCGTGGTGTGAGGCTCATCCAAGTGGTACAAGTGATAGGACCCTTTTGTCTTTTCAGACTGTACTGCACCACGAGGTCATGTTGCCTCGTTGCATATGGACATAATCCTAAAGCCATGGTGGATAAACGTGATCTTCCAGTTGCTTCCAGTTTCACCCCGGCTAATGAGTCGTGGTCTTATAATATGCAAGCTCTACCTACTTTGAAGAGATTTGGGGGGGTTTGCTAAAAACTACATACTTTTAAAACCAATATTAAAAGCATTAAGCTCATCGTCTGGGGGCCTAGCTTATAGAAAAGATAAAAACTTTCATCATAATGCAAAAGCTTTTAACATCTGGTTCCAGTACAGATATACAAAGCAAAAGTCTTTTGTCGCTTCTCTAACATTGCCCTTAATTTTTCAATCAATTTAATGGTCATGCCCTGGTAAAAGCTGCACACACTTAATCTGCATGAGCTATCTTTTTTCTAAAATGGGCACAAATTGTCTAGATTTCATATAAAATATAAATATTAATATTCCAGAAGAACTTAACTGCAGTTCATGGATAACAACTGTTTGGAGGAAAAAGAACTCAGTGCTGCTTAATGTTTGATTATAGTCAGACCTCAGTGTGCCTTTGCATCTCCGGGCATTAAGTAACCGCATGATGAGTGGGACATCGCACTGTTACCTGGTCTTGCAGGCTTAATTGAAAATACAGTAGCAACTAGGAAAGGCTTGAATGAATACAAAAGTATTTGTGTAGTTTTCATATGGGGTCAATAAAAAAAACGCATAATGTGACTAAGTGTGTGTACGATAAGTCGGGATAAAACCAGATACTCCGTTTATGATGGAGGAGACACTTTGACCAAGTACTCTGAAACAGGGAATGCAACTGGATATTTTAATCGGTTATTTTGAGTTGTTGGTCATCATCAAAGTGTTGAAAATTTGAGTTCCCAGGTTTGTTTCTTTCTGCTGTGTGCGCTAGCTATTACACGATTCACAGACTGCTCACTTTACTTGGCAACCCTTTTTGTGTGGGTTCTCCCCACAAGATGACCTTTAGCTGTGTGGTATCTGTCATACACTTGATATTTTCCTGTGAAATAGTTCAAATGTCCTATTACAGAATTATAGAGCATGGGACTAAACACAAGCTTTGAGGGGAGAAAAAAAGTAATATGTGTTATCCTAAGTGCAAACTAAACACATCAGTGGCACTCCTTACAACTGTATTTTATCGTATTCTTAAACTGCCATTGAAAGCCGAGGAAATGTTATAAATATTGTCGGTAGTTGCCAAAAATGTGCCCAGCATGCTAGAGAGATGCTAATTTGTTCCACTAACATTAATATGCCAGTGAGGGGAGAACCAGAATGAGCCACAGTAGAGCACCTAGAACTTCTTTACAAAATGTCTTCCAGGGTATGTCGGTGGCGCTTTGACATTTTTAAGAGCATTCTTGGGGTAGCATGACAGTGCAGTACTTAGTGCTGCCATTTCCTGGATCTAGTATCATGGTTCAAATCCAAAAGCTGATTGTTATCCTTGTGCACAAACCCTAACACTTGTGGCGTTAAAACATTCTTCTCTAGTCTTTGTGGAGCTTCTTCTAGTGTGCTTTGGTTTTTCAACTACACCTCCTTTGATATGCTAGTTATGGATGGCACAAGTGCGGCTGTGTGCCCAAGTCTGTCCTGCAGTGGATTGGTGCCCTGTCCTTGGATATTTACTGCCTTATGCCAAATGCTGCCAAGACAGACTGAGGCCCATACCACCCTAAACTAAGCTTTGTGGTTTTGAGAATCCTGTTATGTTACTGTGCAGTAAGCAGCACATGAAGCCTGGTTTGTATTGTTTTAGTTTTATACTGTTTCATTCTCAAAGGAAGGATGAATTACATTTTAATGTGGAGGCCCTTAACTTAAGCACTAGCCACATTTTTAACAACTGTTTATAATATTTCCATAGCTGTCTTATTTCCTCTTCAACAGATGGTCCAAAACTCCTAAACAAGCAAGCAGAAGAAAAAGAAAGGGGGGCTATCTGAAGTAACAGATCCAGCTGGCTGGGATTGTCTTCGTTTCGTAGTAGTTGTGGAGTCCCCAACAACATCCCTCTAATAACAATTGATAGAAATCCTAGTGTGAAGTAGCAAAAAAGGGAGGTTATTCAAAGTGAACTTTGGACTTTTTTAGCCCTCTATTTGGTTAACATGAGGAATGGTGGCCCAGTGGTAAGTGGTGTTGCTTCACAGGTGTAGCATCCTGGGTTCAAATCCTATACCTGGACATTCTGTAGGAGGTACGTACGCTCACCTCGTATTCATGTGGGGTTTCTTTGGGTTCTTCCAGTTTCCTCCTGCATCCTCAAAAGACATGCAGGCTAGGTAAATCTGTGATTCTAAACTGGCATCATGTGAGTGTGGCTGTGTGCCAGAGTGGAACCTGTGATGGGCTGGCACCATATCCAGGGCTGTTTCCTGCCTTTTGCCTAGTGCTGCCAGGAAAGGTTCAGGCCCACACCGCCCTGAATTGGACTTTGTGGTTATGAGAATGCTATTTTATTGTAAAACAGGCCCTGTTTGTGACATTTTGGTGAGTGTTAATGTTTGCCCGAGTGGAAAATGGTGGTGCGCCCTCAGCTGTTTCCTGCCTTGTGCCATGGCTGCCAGGATAGACTGCGACTCTAGTGAGCATCAGCAGGATAGAGAATTTTTTTTTCTATAAAAGAGGTAGTTGTGAAAGGCTTCTGGGCTTAGTGTTCAGCCTCTGCTTTCTTATCGGCATTTATCTGTAGTAAGCCAGGCCATATCGTCCCCCAAATATTGCTACATCTGGACCCTTGCTCAGGGTCTGGTGTCTTTGCCCTGACTGCGACACTCTGTTTTTTTCAATGTGATGATTTGATTAGTGAGCTCTTACTCATTTACCCAAGAGCACTGATTTATGTGAACGTTTGTAGCATGTACTTTTTATAATGTACTGCCAAACAGTCTTGTAAATCACCGAGAGCTTTACCTACAGGGCATGCTTTCTCACTCGGTACGTTTCATTAGGATTCAGGTCTAACATCATATTCATTTTCAAGGGTTTTTATGTGTCACTTCTCTTTGATTTATGGATTATTCCAAATCTGAATTGAAGTGCTACTGAAAAAGAACGATGTGAACCTCTGCTGAGCTCTTGTGACGACCGTGTGGCTGCTGCGTTTAATGTTTGCCTGCTCCAGTGAAAAAGAAAGAGCTTTAAAAATGATGGACTCGTTTTTGCTTGAGTTTTTTTTTTCCTTTTTTAATGCTAACTAAAAAGAAATAAACAGAATAAACAGAGACCAGGCATTCGCATAATCCCACAATTTCCTCACCATCAAACCACCCACTGCCCCCCACTTTAACCCCCCTCCCCCCCGCCACGGAGTGAATGGAAAGTAAAACAGATGACTTCAGAACTATGGAGGGATATTTCAAGTAAAATAAACAAATTGATGTATTGTGAAATGTGACAATAAATGCATAAAAACCACAAGGAGACTTGAGCGTAAATAATTAAATGTGTCATTACATATTTTTGATTCTTATTTCTTTATGTATTTAATTATTTCTTAATTTATTCATTTCAGTGGTACCAAACACTGCATGAAGTATGCAATGAAATGAAAACCCTCTGGCGAGTCCTGCGTTTTGCTTGGTGAATCGGCATTAGAGTCAACAGAGTGTAATTGCAGACCGCAGTACCTTTGATGTGAGTCATGTAACGCCCCAACATCACGAAACGCTCCCAACGTCAGTCACGAAACACCCATCGCATTAGACTGTGGTTAACATTGGGGCCCTGTTAACTCTGGTTAAGATTAGGGTTATTGAAGGGTCATCTGACTCAATGGGCACTTCGTAACTGACGTTGTTGGCATTACCTGACACTTTGTCACAGGTATTGCAGGCTGCAGTTAGACCCTTCTCGTTACAGAGCACATAAATCTTCAGCTGCAGAGGGCTTCTTTTACTTTACAGCAGACACTTCAGCTGCAGACTCCTAATGGGGAGCTGGGAGCTTCTTGAATTAAAGTCACCACTTCTCACAGTAATTTTGGTCAGCTTTTCTTGCCTTCATCTCTGTCACAGACTCACACAGTCACTACTTAGAGCTTGTGAGTCACTGACTATTCACCAATCAAAACACAGGACTTGCCAGAGCCCGCCTCTCAACTTAGATGAGTGAAAGTGGCAGTTTTCATTTAATTGTGTATTTCATGTTGTGTGCGGTGCCACTGAAATAAATACATAAAGAAGTCTGCAACAAAAAAAGTGTGTTTCATGACACATTTGACTTTTCATGCTCATATATTGTTGTATTTGTATTTATTTTTGTTGCATTTCACAGTATACTTATTTATCTGTGTATTTATTTGTAAATATTTCTCTACCAGTAACGGCGCACGGCATGATAACATGCATTGAATTCACTTGACTTTAGCATTCATAGTTTTCATTCTCTTTCTCTGTACGTTTATCATTCGTTTGCTCAGAGGTTGATGCGCTTGCTGCTTCCTGAGCAGCTCTTCTTTTCTCCACCCTAGCAGGCCGCTTCTTCTCTTCTTTCGTTGGCATCTTTTCATCTTAAAACTGATTAAGTCAGTGTTTATGTAGCAATTACTTAGTACATTTTCCTTAATTTTTCACTTAAGTCTTCAATCTGCCTCAACAATGATTTAAAATATGAAGAGGTAGGGGAAGTGATGGTGAAGGTGGTAGGGATGAGAACGGTGCCCATACGCATGCGCCACATGGCCACCCAGCTGGCCGCTGACAAGAGGTCAATTATCACCCTGAAAGTGGAAAGTAGACGTCGCGTAGTATATGTGTACCAAATTTCAGGTCAATATGTCAAACAGTTTGCGAGCTACAGGTGATTTAAAATCCTGGACAGACAAACAGACAGCCACAGTAATGTATTATTTATAAAGATATAAAACATACAATGTAACGTTAAAAATACAAATCATTTGTGTAATGATGTTTATTGCAGAACTGAAATGAGATTGCATAGTAGACTCTTCTTAGCGTTACATTTTTTACATTTTTATTAAACTTCCTTCTTCTACTGTAAAACGTGCAAAACACTTAAAGTACAAAGTCAGAAGTGTAGAAAGTATAATGATGAATAATAATAGTAATAATACGAAGAGCATGCTGCACATGTGCGAGTGATGCGAGCGTCATTTTTGGATTCCCACAACCCCTTTCAGCTTCACTTCATCACTGCTGATGAGAGGCGTTTCTTATGAGATGCCATTATGAGGCTAGGAGGAGACGTGTCTACACCATTGACTGTAACACTTGGCACTAACACTGTTGCCGCTTTTACAGCCCGAGTAAACCTCGGGTCGTACGCAAGACACGTCTATACAGTTGCCTGAGAGACACTCGAGACTAACGTTAAGGAGGTTAAGTAAATGAAAACATCTTTATTAATTTATACCCACGTGATGTAGTTTAAATAGGCATATCTGACACTTACTTTTAAATGAACAGCTGAATACATGTTGTGGATATGCAGTTAAAATAATCGGCTATGAATTTTCTTTATTAAACCTTACTACTCTCAAACGATATACTCTTGGCTGTTGGCCTTCCTCGCTTTTCATTGGTTAGGGGGTTGAATTGAATTTAGTTTTCTTAAGTTTGAATTAATTGTATGGAATGTTACATGCTTTTAATAAATTCAATAAAATAAAAAAATAAAAATAAACCTTATAGTAATATAAATCATATTTTAACCGTGGCTAATGGAATATGACTTCCATCTAAAATTGACACAAGACAGCACCGTGCTTAGCACTGCTGTCTAACACCTTCAGAGGTTTACATTTCCAGACTGGTGGAAGTCAGTCTGGAGTTTACATTTTCTCCCTTTTCCTTTTTGTGTGTGATTTCCGCCCCCCCAGTTATTCCAATTGTCTTCCCATTTCCCAAAGATGTGCCTGTGAGTTTCACTGATGACTCCAGGCTGGCTTAGCATGGGCCAGCCTGTTCAGTGTCAGTTCCTGATTGTGCCTCTTGCTGCTGGGATGGGCTCTGGGCTCCCTGTGACCCTGGGCTGGATAAGCAGGTTTGGTGTTTGATGAATGTATTGGTGGGTGGTGGGACTATGGGAGTGTCGACATTTGACAACTGAACAAGACAGACATTATAATGTCTAAAATTGGACATCCTGCATTACATTCTGGCTACTCTTAGTGTCCACGTCTATTACTCAGACTGCAAGAATTTAGCTCTCGTTTTAATTTGAGTTTACAATTCAGGTTCTTGTAAGTTTATGCATTTTTTTTCAAACAGGTGGACATATTGTGTCATATTCTTTTCAGTGTGTTAATGGTCTCGAAGAGAGTGAGAGTGAGTCTGCTCTGTGTGATGCCCATAGCCTGACTGGGACTGAGCCCTTTGCTGTCAGGATATTGTAAAATGAAGCAGCAATAACGTGAAAACAGCCGGGATACCATCAGATTAGCCCTGTTTAGTAGCCATTGGTATTGTGCAAGAAAAGCTTGAAAGCGTTGGGTAATGTCCGTGTGCCTTCAAATAACGCTGACTCCCTGTGGCTGGGGATTTTCAATTTGTTTAAATGCCCAGTTTTAATTCGGCTAATAGAAGTACAGGAGGATTTGTTCATTGTTTTCACTAGATGGCAGCAGAACTTCAACAATTCTTCCTTTAAAATTATAAAAAAAAAAAAAAAAACACTGTCAAGTTCCATTTTTTCTTCAGTATGCCTCCTGTAACACCACAAGGTGGTATAATCCTCTTACAGGGATATAGTTTACCAAATAACATGCAGAGATGACCTGAACTCCACAAATATCTTTGGAGGGAGTTACAGTGTTCTATAAAATGGGCTGAAATAGAGTAGCACTCACTTTCAAAACTCAACTTGACTTGACAAAATGAATTTCAATTTATCAATGACTTTGAGGATGTAAACACTTCAATTAGGGTCCCAAATGGCTTGAACGGACTGCATCCTTTTGGCCTATCAAAGGCAACCATTACCTTTATCCCCAAATTCTTTTGAGGTCCTAGTCTGGTATGGGTTGTGTGGAGCAGGAGCCTAACCAGCAGTAGTAGTTAGAAGGCAGGAATCCTTGTGTAGGAGTCACTGTGCACCCCGACACTTTGAAACGGCCAGTGAGCAGCGACAGGAGTGTCTTACCCCCACTGACTCAGACTCTGAGGCTGTGAGGGTACAACACTGCCTGCTGCACCACCACGCTGCCCCTACACCTCTTTATTTCAGCCAAACGACTGCACTCTATACTGTTTTGGTTCGGTTTTATTAATAGCACTTATTCAAAGGCAGGAAATGGACATCAATGGTCATTTTTCTTAAGAAGTATGCCAATAAATTGTTAGAAACCAAATTTAAACATATCTGGTTTATAATAAATTGGATGACAAAGGAAGGGCCTTTAATCCAGCTCTTCTATTAGACATCTGCCTTGCGCCTTATGCTCTCCTCTTCCTCCTGGGGTTTCCAAGAGTTTGGCAACGTCGCACAACTGGATGTGAGATGAAGGTTTTGCCATGAGGGCCTCTGCGTTACTTGTAATTTCACTTTTTTCTAGGGAATCCATCATAGCCAGTTCTGTTTTAAAGGCTGGTATTTCTGAGTCCAAGACCTGATTTGGCTCCTCTTGTGGTGATGGTATCTCTTCAATCAGCCTTTTTCTTGACTCCTTTTCAGTCTTTGTCCATGCACTTTGTAGTTCTTCATTTCCGAATGCGGTGATCTCATTTTTTCTATTCTATAAATGAGATAAAATACAAGCTTATTTTTATTTGGGTTTATAATGTAAAAAAGGTAACTGTAAAATGTTCAACAATGATTTGTGGGAATCAGTACAGTCTCTACAGGGTGGTCCAGATCTGATTATGCAGATCCAGATCATCTGGATGACTTTGATTTATGCGGGGACGATTCCAGTTCGGTGCGAAGACAATTCTTCATCTCGTCAGTTCGTACACTTCCCGATGGTCTGGGATTTTTCTGGCGATTTTCTATGTAATAAACTTAATAAGTTATAGTGTAATGAAAATTGAATAATTAGATCTGGACCACCCTATACAAGTGAAAAATAAACCTCAACATTTCAGTCGCAACATTGTCTGCAGATGTGACCAGCCAATCACACCTTTAGGTTGGGCCGTGCTTCATGGCTGCATACTGCCTTGATGTGAAATAGAAGGCCAACAAAGGCCTCAGCCTTAGGCGGTACACCTCTGCTGCTGCTACGAAACAATGAGTCAGGCCCTACTGCTTCTTTGCCAATTCAATCATGGCTTCATTACTTACCAGGTGGATTACTACAATTTATTTTTCGCTTGCCTTCCTGCACAGTCCATTTTAATTGAATCCAGCTGCTTGGCCATACAGCTCCCAAAGCCTCAATAGCCATAGCACATCTAACCTCCTGAGTGTCAGACTTCTCACAGCTCAAATCCAAGGAAACGGTCAGCCTCCCATTGGCGCCCATATTGCACAACTCAATATGTATAGATTATTTCTATCATTACCACAGCCATCAACGATTTAGATGCAGGCCTCACTTTAGATTTTAAAATACAATGTAGAGTATGTATAAATTACACATTTAATGATCTTCCTACATCAGCCCTGAATGAGCTCAACAACACTGGCTCCCCATTAAATACCCAAACTTCTCGAGAAAACTTCTCCTGAACTCTGGCTTCACACTCCCAACCTTCCAGATCTTCACCACTGCTGGCCCCACTGCTCGAGTCCTTTTGATGTTGGCTTTTTCACAATTCCAGAGCACTGTCATGGTACGCTGGCTACAGGTTCTGTACACTTTTATCATTCTTGCTCACTGGTTTCTCCCCACACCTCTGTATGAGGCTCCATCTATGTTTTAAAAAAAATGTTCTTCTTCTTCTTTTGGCTGTTCCTGTTAGGGGTTGCCACAGTGGTACATCTTGTTCCATATCTTCCTGTCCTCTGCATCTTGCTCTGTTACACCCATCACCAGCATGTCCTCTCTCACCACATCCATAAAGCTTCTCTTAGGCCTTCCTCTTTTTCTCTTTCCTGGCAGCTCTATCCTTAGCATCCTTCTCCCAATATACCCAGCATCTCTCCTCTGCACATATCCTAACCAACACAATCTCGCCTCTCTGACTTTGTCTCCCAACCGTCCAACTTGAGCTGACCCTCTAATGTCCTAATTTCTAATCCTACCCATCCTCGTCACACCTAGTGCAAATCTTAGCATCTTTAACTCTGCCACCTCCAGCTCTGTCTCCTGCTTTCTGGTCAGTGCCACCATCTCCAACCCATATAATAAAAATAATTTGCTTTTCTTTCTGAATAACTGTGTGGCTGATAAAACTGACTGCCCAAATTTACAGTTTTACAGTCCTTATGACCAAAATAAAAAAAAAACTGGTCTAAGACTTTAAAATTATTTTTATAATAATTCTGAATATCTTAAATCTACCTGGCTTGAAAGAACAGAAATCCATTTTCACATCTTGCATTTTATTCTACATTCAGCAAAACATTAAGGGAGAAAAGGCGCACATCTTCAGATTTCTGCTGTTCCTGGGACCATTTCAGGGCTGTTCTTCCGTCATCTTAAAACCAATCATCTTTAATTTTAGCCTCAAACATTGTAAAGCAGGGACTGTGTGCACAAAGCTCCACGATTTGTGCATACCTTAGAAACTGAAATGGTGACAAATTCTTTTTCCTCCAGGCTTGGAGGAATCTGCATATTTTTCAGGAATGCTTAATAAAGGGCCTTTGTTGTTTTCTCAAATGTGGAATTCTACATGTACTTTTGTGCAGTTCGAGGCTTATTTTAAACCTGATTGGCTTAAGATAAATAACTGCCATGGGACAACAATTTCTGATTTGAGGAAGAGCAGAAACCTGATGATAGCATATCCTCCAAGAGAAAGCTGCCTTAAACCTGCACTTGCCTGCCACAGGTGCGAGAGAATGAAACATTTTCATTTGATTTTTCAAAGACAGAGCATTTAACGTTCACGTTCAGCAGTCGGCCGGCCTTCCTTCCATGTTAACTCCACCCTGCTGTGTGCTCCTCTGTTTACCATTAGTAATGACATCACCCTCATGAAGATCACAGTCACAGATGGTTAATGTTTTATTTACTGATTACAGCTCTTTTAGTGTGGCAATGCACAACAGCAACATGCTGTGGTTCATGGCCCAATGATTGGGTAACATTGTGGTAATTCACTTTCAAGCAGGAGTTTATCCCTGAGTTGAAGTTATTTACTGTGCTTGTTAGTTTACATTTATTGTGCCTTCTCCATCTGTTTTGGGTGTGTACGTTGATATGACTCAAAAAAGTTTACGGTCCATGCACACACTTTATATATGTAATATCTGCTGGGGAGAAGGTTGGCCTATGATACACCGACAGCAGCTCACCCTCCCTGTGCTTTGTGGGCCTTCACTCAGAGCTGCCATACCTCAACATCTAGCCACTAAGGATTAAGCGCTCCACAAGTTGAACAAACTCACTTGCTTGATCTGGCCTATGGCTGTGCTGTACACTTCACTGGTGTTGAACTCACAGGTGCATTTAGTTTATTAATTTTGAATTCTGAATGGCTGACAGGGTGTTTTAACCTTTTGCTGTTTCCCATGAATCATTTTGTGTTTCTTTCGTTAATATGCCTTATGCTGTTTTGCTTGCTTTTTTAAAGCAATAGTCCTAACAGTGAGAAGAGTTTAATGAAATATATACACTAATAAAAAAAAGTGACATCTTAACATTTCTTCTTAATTCTAAAACACAATGGCCTTAAAACCACTTCATGCAGTTCAGGGTTGTGAAGAGGAGGGGGCTAAGGCTTTTCTGGCAGCATCAAGATCAAGACAGGACCCAACCCCCCTAATAATAAGCAATTTATAAATATGCAGACCTTTGAAGAGAAGAATTCTTCAGCAAAAAATTCATTCTCATCAACCTCTTCCAAATCTGGCAGATCCTACCAAGAAAAAGAAATTTCACCATTATGTATATTTTACAATTAAAAAAAGACATTAAAGGATAAGTTTGGTATTTTTGTTTGTTCACAAACATGGTATGTGTGCATCTGCCACAAATTGTGTTCTAAAGTTAAGCGCTTTCTAAAAAATAGCTTGCCCATACTGGTGCTTTATAATGGAGGGTACTGGGTGCGAAAGAAAAGCTTAAAACCTACCAAATATAACAATTTTTCAAGCCTGGACAGTCAAGTGTTGATCTGTGCCCTCTGTGCACAGCTGGTCTTCTTTTAAAATGGCTTAAATCTTGTAATATTGGCATTCTTTTATTCAAAAATCACATCTATAAACTATTTTACAATGCACGTGTAATTGCGAGACACAGATTGATACTCAACATTTCCCTCCATGCTCCAACACCCCCAATGTAAAGTGCCTGTGTGTGCAAGATATTCTTTAAACTGATAGAAAACACCTTGTAAAATACCTAACGTCTCCTTTAAACACTGACACATATAATTGTAATTGCATTTTCCTGTTCAACAGGATTATCTATACATTTTTCTTTTTAATTTTGGCAAGTGCTGTTCTACTTGTAACAGCACATACGTTACAAAGACAAAGGTGTAACTTTGTCATAAAAAATATGGGAAATGAGATTTACAAGTAGTGTGCCTTGATCTCCTACAGAAACTGGCAGAGGCACAAAGCAGCAATGATGAGAAAGCACTCGAGGGATGAGGTGTGGAAGTGAGTCGTGTATTAAGATACTTACATCAAGGCAAATCGTTGGCTGCGGATCCAGACTGATGGTCTCCAGTGCTTCGGTTTTGTCAAGTTCTGTGACCAAAGCACCAGAAGTAGCAAATACAGAATTATTTTCTATAACGACATAAAAAAAAACATTTCATTAGTTACTCTGTAATTGATTTTGTTTGTTCCATAACTGATTTTTTTCAACAATGACTTTAAACTATTGAAGATAAAATATTTTGCAGTTTAGTATACATATCTGCAGCTGGGAACTGCCAGGAGTATTTTCTTTTCTGCTTCAAAAAGTTCTGATTGGTCTGCTATGGTAAAAGCTTTTGACAGATAAATCAGGACAATATACAGTTAGTTTTTTCTTCCCCCCCAGTAGATGTCCCCAGTTCGGCAAAAAGTGCCAGTAATTGATTTCATGGGATAAATCTTTGGTCCACAGGATGTGACATGGGAGTGTTGTAACAAGTCATTAGACTCTTTATGCTGAGAACTAACCTGGAGTCAGTAATAAAGCACATTAACTTGCTATTTGTTATTCACACCATTTAACTTTATTTCACAAATACTTGCCATTTGCTTTTGTCACCTATGCATGCTGCTTGTCACCATTTTTTAGGTACCTTGTGTTGGCGGTCAATGTTAAATGGATTTGCTTGGTAGTTTTTTTTTCTTTTTTTTGAGAGGGTTCTTTACTGGTTTGCCTTTTATACCCATGCTTTAGCATTAAAACAGCAAGTGGGACATCCTAATATCATTAAGGTTCCACATAGCCGCCCTTAAACTATAGACATCTATCAGTTTTCTGATTTGTTTATTCCAATGCAGATTTAGGGTGAGTTGAAGCCCATTTTAAAAGCATCAGGTGCAGTGCAGGATGGGGCATCAATTCATCACAGGGCACACTAATGCACACACACACTCATTCGTTCTCAGATAATTCACGCATTCTAAATAACACAGTTTGCATATTTATGTGAATATGTAAAAGAAAAATGGAGAATATGCAAATCCCAAACAGAGAGAGGAACTGAACCCAGAAGTTGTGGAGGCTCCAGCACTAACCACTGTGCCACCTGCAGTACACCATTTAGTAAACACCACACACTCGATACTTAAACTGTGCCCTGTGTTGCTGGGATAACATTTGGCCCCTGCAGCTTTGAATTGGATCAAGTGGTTTCATAAAATATGTGGACAGAAAATGGCTGGTGATACACTAGAATTTTATATAACTTAAATCATATTTTTAAAATCCTTGTTTTCCTCATGTTACCAGTAATATACTGACAGAAAAATAAATTGCAGATTGTATATCTGTGGAAATAAATTATATACATATACAGTGCATTCAAATGAAGCTATTAAGATACATTTAATACATATACATTTAAATAATAAGTTATGTGCAATTTCTTATTACAAGTTTTATCAGTGAAGTATAAGATTACTCTGCCATTGCTTAGCAGATGGCTTTGCTTATGCACTTACAGAATATGTTAACGGTCCACATAGCAGTCAGTAATACCAGTGTAGTCCTGAAGAGGATGGGATGGACGGACAGCCATGGCGCCAGCCCAGTTACCCATCACCTTCTTCTGAATCACAGCTTGGTCTTAAGCTCAGGAGTTTACTGACGCAGTCCCCCATCATTCATCTGGACACATAAACGTATATGAAGATAGTGTGGTGTCCTCATAGCCTTACCTGTTGGTTCTCTTCTAAGATCATCCAAGATAACAATAGAATCAGACTCTTTGGAAGCTTTTTCCACTTTATTAGGGGCTTTTACATTTTTCTCTTCTGCTATTTGTGCAAGAAACTCCTCATGGGCCTCCATGGTCTCATTCACAAAACGTGCAATTTTGTTTTGGGATGTAGCATCAGCAGGGCTCTCCGGGACATCACTTATGTCTTCGTCACAATGGTTGCTGACCACTGGATGTGCATCTATAAGGTAAGACAAAGATTTTCTGAAATGTTAAAAAATGTGTAAAATATGGGGCCTAAGGTTCAGGTCTCTGATTAGCTGCCAATTTTAGAAAATGTTTCATTGTACAGATTACACTATTTTATATAGCACATTAAAATTGATTTAGCATGGTGCTCAACTTAAAGGTCATGGTATAAAGTGAAGGCAGTTTGATGGTCTCATATCTTTGTAAATCATGTGAAAATTGAACATGGCTTCTTGTTGCTGAAATCTTAGTATTTATTTTATAAGAACTGCAGGGTTAAAAAGCCACAATTGTGAATTGCAGTATTGGTAGTTGTAGACGCTATAGAAGATAGGAGTGTGCAAAATGTGCTTACATATTAAACCAAATTACAGTTTGACAACTGAAATACTTGAGATAAATGACTATTATTTACTCCAAGATACCCCCCCCCCCCCTTGTTATCAGCGGTGCGTTACACAGAAAACGTGACTAGAGCGCCCTTTGCTCCTGGTAAGAGAACAGATGTATTTTAACATAATAGGGAACATAACAGGATTCAAAAACATCAAATATTTCTTTACAAATGCTCAACCTCCACAAGGTGCTTTACAAAGCAAAAATGAAAAGGCCAAGCCATTTACTAATCAACTGAAAATCCAGGATTATGAATACAAAAGAGAAATAATAGATAGATAGATAGATACTTTATTAATCCCAAGGGGAAACTGACACACTCCAGCAGCAGCATACTGATAAAGAACAATATTAAATTAAAGAGTGATAAAAATGCAGGTAAAACAGACAATAACTTTGTATAATGCTAACGTTTACCCCCCTGGGTGGAACTGAAGAGAACTGGTTTTACAACAATGGTAGTATTTGGTTAACCAGAGTTTGTGCACCCATGTGCCTAAAGGAACTTTCTGCCATGTGGTGACATATGGAAACACTTGCAGTGTTTTACTGTATGTGCTGCTTAAGAGCACAGAGATAATTACATGGTGTAAAGCCCATTACAGTACTTAAAGCAGACCACTCCCTGGTATGGAGATCAGAGCGGCTGCTTTAATGTCAGGGTTGGACCTTAAACTCTCACTGTGATGCCCTCTGTGTTGTGTATAGGACATCATTACACGGGCTGTTAATGCTGTGACAGTTGTTTAACATTTTTATCCCTTACTGTTATCAGAAGCTGTTCATAGATATAAGGAATGACTGTAGTGGGTACTTTAAACACAATAAAGAACAAATAAGATATGTTTATTAATGAAGAGATCTGAATCTCTGTGACCCAAATACAAAGTTATCATTGTGGCAGGGAATATTAAAATGAAAAGCAACTGCAACATCATCATGTGAAATGAATAAGCCACAACATTTATTTTATGTATAGCACCTGTCTATGTTAGATAGCACTTCAAGGGGCTTTTCAAGGACAAAGGCACAGTACAGTAAGGGAGGTGTATAGTGGGAGTAGATTGTGAGGCAGACCCTGAACATACTACAGGGATTTCATCTTTCAGTTGTCCTTGGAGTGCCTGGGTGGTCCCCAGAGAGGCCTAAAGAAATGTGCTAGGCATACGGAGGCCTGGACAGCCCAGCTCAGGATTTTGCTACCAAAACCCTCACCAGGAGAAATGGAAAAATGATGACCATGATAATTGGTGCAAGAATGACAAGAAAGACATGTGAGGTGAATGACTCAGGGTCATACACTGAGTTAGAGGCATGGATTAAACTGCCATTTCTAAGGTTTGAATTCCAGTGCATGTGCCACTAGACAACACTGTATATACATCAACAATTGGAAAATGAGAGTGGACATCACGGAGAGTAAAATGTAAATATTGCGACATTAATGCAGCTTGTAATGTCCAGACAAATGGAGAGGTGCTATGTAGGTTAATGATGAGCTGTAGGTTTAATGTACTTTTGAAGTTACAAAGCAGAGCTATTGACACTTGGCAGATGGTTTAATGCAACTAAGCCACATGATGGCCGAACTTTCTCAAAATGTGAAGCAGTCAGCCAACATTTATCTTCTGCATTGCTGTTACCAAACATTTTTTTTGAATACACAAGAACATATGAATCTAAAGTACAGTAATAATATTGTAAGGTGCTGTCTAGATGCCCTACACGATGCCTGGGGAGGAAAGGTAAGCAAAGAACCATGAGGCACATCATCTGAGAGTGTGTTACACCCATGAAAGTAAATCCATTCTGGAAGCTGTTAAGAGAAATGGGGCTTTCAGAGACAATGGCAGTGCAACACACTTTATATATTATTATCTTACAGTAGTTAACAAGACCCCGTAGATTTTAAAAAGGTAAAATAACTACTTGCACATTTCTTGAAGCACTGGCATGTTAAGTGATTTTAAATTAATCACTTTCCTTCAGTATACAGCTGAGCTCTCCAGTAGGCCGTACTGCCTGAATGAATGCTTTTATTGAGATGGCAGCTCAGTGACTATGTGTTTTCTTTATAGTTTGATGGACTTTTATTTGTGTACTGTTTTTTTTTGGAACACAATGGCTGCATGTAAGAAAAATTAGACTTAGGTGTCACATAGTCATTTAGGGGTAAAATAGTTGCTATACTTTCCATATTAAAATATAGCATCCATCTTAGGGTTAATAAATATCAGGCATATCAGTGAACAAGTGAACAACAAAGACAAGAATGTACCAGGAGAAGGTTAATGTCTTACACCAAATGTATGATGAAGAGATCAGCAGATGTCCTGTAAACAACAAGACTGGACATTTGTTACATATACAGAGATTTCAGGGGGGATGGCTAAACCTACGAGACATGAAAAGAACAACATTGGAATAAAGAAGATTTTTATTTCAATAAGTCATATGGATGTAAGCCAACGAACCTATCAGAGTAAATGTCAGGTGATGTGTATGCATTAATTCAGCACTGTTATGTTAATTCAGATATTAATTATGAGTTTCTGCTTTTATTCTGTAATCATTCTGTAACATACTGCTGTGATGAATGCTCTCTCTTCAGCATGGTGCTACAAGGGTAAATAAATGACGCAGATAGAGAAGCTTTCTCCAGCTTGATTACTGCAACCTTGCCCTAGAAGAGGATATGTTTCTTTCTTTAATTAAAATGTTTGATTTCTACCACAGTAATACAACTCTTGTGCTCACATGAGTGTTTCTTTGATTTTACCATATGTGTTTTCTTCTCCTAAATAAAATACAATATGGTAGTTCCTCATATCTTACAATATCCACCATAGTGATGGAGTGCCCTTGATGGACTGGCATGGGCCTCAGTCTTAGTCCCATTTCCCTCTTTCATATCCTAATGAAACTATGGTTGTTTTCACCTTTTAATTAAGCAAGTTGGTAGACATTATTGCAATTACATGTGGCTGCACTAAATGGAGGCTTCTGGCACTTTATTATAATTCCTTGTGCTTTGTCATATATTAAATCATTAGGCCCACACAAGACAATTCCAGTCCAAGGACTTTGGATGCTCTGGTTGGAACCCGAAAATTAGAAAGTGCTTTGGTTTCAGTTCAGCGATAGTCAAGTAAGAAAGCTGTCATCTGCTGAGAATGAATTAAATGTTTGTAATGCGGGTGCGGGACAGCTTTAAGATGTTGCTTGTTAAAGACTGTACACTTTTTGTGCAGTTGCCTTTGACAAACTATTCTGAGGTATGCAAAGTCTAGCAGAGGGCAAAATGTAACAGTGATTTAAATCTGGATTCATCAATTTAAGGCCCACCAAATCATCTACTGTCTACCTAGTAGTTAACTGTGTTTTTATGAAAAAAAGCATGCTGGGCCTCTGCTAATCCTTTTCTGTTGTCTTATTATACGTAATGGATTATGTTATGTTAGACTGATGCCTTGTCCTATAGCTCTCAGAAACAGGTAGAGAGAGGAACAAGGTTCTTTTTGATGAAACATGATGTCTGTATTAATGTTTTGCTTATATCATCTGAACTGTGCTTTACTATTTGGGTTTTGTTCTCTTAAAACAGAAAAACGGCAGCTCACTGACATTTCAGTCAGACCTACCCTCCTGATTTCCTTCAAGCTGTCTTTTCTCCTCAGCTTTCTTCCGAATAGCAGCCAGGGCATCGATGCTGTCTTGAATCTTTTTCCTGTCCCTTGTCTCCCATTTCTGTCTCTCTTCTTTCTCGGCTTCCCATCCCCCTGAGGCCCAGGCTTCAGCACAGGCCCTGCACAAAGTAGTATGGTTTTCACCATTATGAGATATAACTTGATTTAGACATGCAGTCTCAGATTTAATGGTTCACTTGTGAAGATTCTGATTACTTTTTTTGTCTTGCTATGCACCATTGTTAGAGTTACATACCTATCCTTAGGAAACACTGGCCGGTCATCCAAAAATGTGAGATGCTTCAGTCGTACTGTCACAGTCCTCCTGTAATTTGCAATCTTTTTCGTTACTTCATTGCCCATCAAATTTAAGACTCTCTGTCAACAGAAAATATCCCTTATAGGTCAAGACAGTCCCTTGGAACAAATGAAATGCGTCCTGCTATAAAATGGAATGAGTGAGCCACTTAAATCATGTTGTTACGACTGGCTTGCATCTGCCTGTAGATTTACATATGCATAACTGACAAAAAAAGGCTTCACAAGTTCTTAAGTTCTGCCCTGCTTCTCTGAATGATTAAAAAGTCAAAATAAAATGCATATTTTAAAATAGCTACTGAAACATTTCTGTTGTCTGGTATTGATATTAACATGCAAGCAGTTATCTCATTGTCTCGGTTGGCTCATAAAAATTATTTTATAAATAGCATGGAATAAAAATAGAAAAATAAAAAAAAAACATTTGAATAGAATATTTAAGAAATAGCTTTTATGGTGCAGTATAACTTATAGACGCATGTTCATGTTTCACATCTCTGAAAAAATGGTAAACGCATAGAATTTTGAAAAATGTTCATTAGGATTAAGATTGTTTTCTAAATAGTTTCTAGCAAAGTCTATTTTTATGAAAATGAGAATTACTGTAACAATTTACATCTGAAAAAGTGTAACTCTCAAGGATTTTGAAAATGTTAGATGGAAATGATCTTTTTAGGAACTTGATTTTATCAGCTCTTTTGAAAAATTTATTACTGTATGACTAAGGATGGGAAGAGGCATTTAATGTGAAGCGCTGCCTGAATGAACTGGTGCTTGAAACCACAGGGCAGATACGAGGAACACGTCTCCACCCTAAGTGCTTTCAAAGCCTGACTTGCATGCCAATATTAACTCACATTTTTGAAGGGCCTCTTAAGATGTGTTTCAGCTAAAATATGGTGTATTTTGTATACAAGCTTTTTTCAATAATATTTTTCTTCCATAAGTATAAACATTTGCAAATACGTATACTGCTGCTTAAAATCTACTACTTTTCCTTCCATCCATCCATCCATTATCCAACCCGCTATATCCTAACTACAGGGTCACGGGGGTCTGCTGGAGCCAATCCCAGCCAACACAGGGAGCAAAGAAGGAAACAAACCCTGGGCAGGGCGCCAGCCCACCGCAGCTTTTCCTTCCATGTTTCAGAAAAATGCCCAAGAACATGCCATCAAATCCTTTTTTTTTTTAATTACCTGAACATTTTAATGCATTTAACTTGAAAACCAGGCTCACCAGATTTGGCATAGCTTCAAGGACTTCAAATATTTTGGGATCGTTCAGTTTGTTGTAAGAGAGATCAAGTATGCTGATGCTTGGGCACTCCTTCAAGTGTGAAATATCCTGTACTGTTTGCAAGTGGTTATGGGCCATTTGGAGAGTGCTTAGGACTGTTAAACAGGCTGTTAAAAAGAAAAATACAGAGTTCTTCTGAATAGTTAAAAACATTTCAAATAAATATAAATGAGCTCCGTACTAAAGTGCTTTCTATTGCAAATTTCTGTAAAAAAAATGAAAACTGCCTCTCTTTCTTTTATTTTACTCCTCTTAAGCAGGTTTCATAACCTTTGTTCTGTTAAATATCTGCTCAGTGACGAAGTGGCAAACACTTTGGCTTAGAAGATTGTTTGCTTAGGGATAATATTAAAAGGCCGTCTGAAATTTCAGTTGACTAATTGTAGTGAGAAGTCAAGTAAAATGACAACTTTTATTGGCTAACTAAAAAGATTACAATATGCAAGCTTTCGAGGCAACCCAGGCCCCTTCTTCAGGTAAGATGTAATCAATCAATTGCCTAAAGAATGGGCCTGAGTTGCCTCGAAAGCTTGCATATTGTAATCTTTTTAGTTAGCCAAAAAGGTGTAATTTTGCTTGACTTCTCACCACATTCATAATGGCTAACACAGTGCAACAGCCTAGTACTACAGTTGACTATTTGCAAATTAGGCAGTCTACACAACTTGTCTCCTGCAGTGCTAACTTAAGTAAGATTTTCTTGTTGCTGTAAAGACATTGTATGTTAAGTTAAATGCAGATTCTAATTTCAATTGTTAGTTGGTTCCAACCTAATGCTTTCTGGGTACGCTCTGACATCAGGAAACGCTAATCTTGGATTAGGGGAGCTCAGCATATGCACAATTTGTTCATCCATTCATTTCTTAACTCACTTATGCAATTCAGGGTGCCAGTGCCCACAGTCAATTTTAATATCACACCTTTCATAATATACAGGAAATAATTTTAGAAATTAGTTTAAACTACTATTACAGAAGAAAAAATTACATGTACGTATTACCAGATACAAGTCAACAGGTAGGTTCATTAGTCTGGGCTGATTAGGAGGTTTCTACTCACATAGATTTTCAATTGTCTGTATGTAATTATTACAGACATTAAGAGTATCCAGATTTTTAAGCGGCTCGAGGTTTTCCAGCTTCTGAATCAAATTTTGATGTAGAAACAGACATCGCATTTTGGACTGGTTCTCAAGGTTCTCAATTTTCTGAAGACCATTGCATTCCAACCACAGACACTTCAGTCCAGTATATTCCTCCAGGTTTTCAATAGCAGTGAAGCCTAGTAATCACAAATAAGAATTTTAAACAAGATCTTTCAAAATCAGCACGTGTGACATTTTCGAACTGCTTTGTCTTATTCTAAGTTACAGTGCAAATTGCCTGCTGTTGAAGAGTGGAAGAAAAGATGTTCAACTCTTTAGAAGCAGTGGCAGTGAAGACACAAAAAGATCAGCTCACTTTTGGATTCTATTAATAAATTGCGACTTACAGTTTCCTAAACTGTTTTACAGAAAATGATTAGATAAGCAGCAACCCAGTATTTATGTATACTGTATATCAACATGTGGTTTCTGTATAGAAGAGATAAATTTACAATAACCTTTATAGTGAAGATACAGTGTGTCATTCAGATAAGGAGTCAGATAGAGCTTTTGCTGCTTGCAGTGATCCTTCAGGAATTTTTTGGTCATTCTACAAAAAAAAGAATACTAGATAATGAGAATATATTAAGTCTTCTTAAAGAAATGAAATAAAGTTGAAAAAACAACAATCAGAACTTATTTTTTTGTAAAATGTTCCAGATATAGTACAATTAGTATATACACATAACCATTAGATGAACATCAGGGACATCCTGTATCAGTCTCCATGGATAGTCACTATGTTGAATAAAATGAAAACATCATACTGTAAATTATATAAAAATCAACAACCTACCAGTACTAAAATTGGAATACTTCTTGTGACATTTTATATCATTAAGTTGACCTTACACTATTTTAGCCTATTTTCAGCTTACCATCTTGACCTCTAATTATTGGTTCCAGTGAATCATGCTGGTAACTATTGACATTCTCGGGCATTCTGGGAGCTGTAGTTATGGTCAGAACTAGCCTTTTTCAAATTTTTCTGCACTGGATAATGATGGTGTTCTTGGTGCATAAACACAAGACTAAGCACTATGCTAATTTTAGAAAAAGGAACAAGGCTTTTGATGCCACAACTAAGACATGGCATGTTCTGATTTAGTCCAGTTGTCAGATCAACAATCAAAATTAAATTGGTACCTTGGTCCACTGTCTTTTTGTTTAGACTGTTTCTGCTGTGCCACAGTTGTGTTAATTTGTTGAATATAATTTATATTTTCTTTTGAGTCTTCAGCAGACAAAGACACATCATCGCCTTCAAGGAAAAGAGAAAAGAAACCAAGGTTACAATCATATTTTTTTCTATTTTTTTTTTTTACAGTGCTCCTCAACAGAAATTTTCTGCACAAGTCTATTGTATCAACATTTCCAAAGTTATAGTATGATTTACAAGGGGCTTTTTCTCTCACTATCACTTTCTACACACTTTTTTTCCCTTTTGGTTATGAAGAAATGAATACTATCCTGCCACCATTGGGCCCACGACATAGCACTGGGCACATTGGGAAGCAACCCTAGACTGGATGCCAAACCAAGATAACATTTATGCATGGAATACAAATATAGAGATGCTACATAAACTAACATGTTGATTTTGGGATGTGGAAGGAAGCTTGTGCACCAAAAAAACTTGCTTGCAAATGGGACAGAGACTGGGTTGGCAATATCATATTATATCCAATACACAGGAATGCATGTGTCCAATGTATTTATGCATACATGTGTCAACCACTTCATTTAAAATACTTTTACAGTACTTTTTTATAGTCTTGGACCACTCAAGGAAATTATATTTAAAGCCAGGTAGCATTCCATTATTTAACTATGTACTAACACATTTTCTCTTCATCCCTCTACAGACCACATGATTGACAGCCCTACCACCTCTGTCCTTGCTTCCAGTGTCCCATAAACCCCCAAACTCCCCCACCCCCCAAAAAAATGCCTCTTCCAGTCTGGGCTGTATTTAACCACAAGTGTCATCAACCTGGAGCAGAAAGACTTGCATCTATAAGGAAGCCTTTTTGCCCTTTTTCAATATGAGTATAATTCACATTTATTTTCAGTAATACTGGGTTTGCCGCAGGTGCCCCAAATCTTTGCTTTTCATTACAGTGGCATAGATGGCAGGATTTAGAAAGATTTGCATGATGAACGAGTCCCAAGATGTCACAACCGTTAAGCAGGCAATGACAGAAAAGATACAGGCACTCAGAATCCAGGTAGGAGAACAATGAACTCAGCTTGAGAGGCTGAGGTGCATACCTGGGCACATAGGTCCATCCAGGAGGAACAGCTGATGGAACATCCCAGGCATTGTTGGTTTTAGAGCCTGATGACGATGCTGAGACTCATTTCCTTATATTTGAGCCTACTGCTACCCATCATCACTGGATGTAAGCAGAATAGGCACACATACTAGCATCGTTCCTGACGAGACCAGCTCAGCAAGCTTATTTCAACGTCGAGGTACAGTTTGCCATGGATTATGATCAACTTAAAGTTTGGCCCAGCAGACAAGGGAGTGGAAATTTGACCCAGAGCAGCCAACCTGCTCCCAGGCATTCGATTTATGGGGCATAGTTGAATGTTGGCTAAAGCTGGGGTGAACGATACAAAAAAAGTTGTCAAGGTCGTAGCTTGCAACTTACTCCTGAACGCCCTACGCTCTCCCTAATTTCCTTGCCAGGCCAGACCAATGACTGGAAATCACAACCATGGAAAGCCTTATTGCATCACTTGCACAACACCAAGCAGCGTCGTAAGCTGAGTGATCTGAACAGTCAGCCGATCACCATAAGCTCCAGATTGGACATGTTGTCATGCCTAAGCCTATCCACTGCAAGACGGGACCATCAGGTGGAGCCAAGGAGAAACCCACAACCCTCCTCTGCTGTTGCAAATGTAAGGAGAAGGGAAACTAGGGAAGCACAACCCACTCCAGGTAAAATACTTGGCCTTATCACAAATAGTGAAAGTCAGTCTCAAGCTGTTTTCACGCCTTGTTCTCAACCAGATACATAAGGAGATGTGGTTACTCTATGACGTCGGAGGCAGGGCCGGAGTTTCCTATAGGCTAACTAGGCTTCAGCCTAGGGCCTCAAGATCAAGAGGGGCCTACATTCAAATTGTTAGCAATTTGAACAAACTTAAAAATGGGAGGTGAAAGGGACTCATAAGTGGAATAGCCTAGGGCCTCTTTTCATCTAAATCCGGCCCTGGTCGTAGGCATAGCATCAAATTGTTCTGACTCCTCAACAGAGATGACAGCCGAGTTGATGCAGCCTTCCACCATGCCTATTACGATTCTCACTGATCCTCTACCAAATTTACATTTCCAATTTAAGCTAACTCCGGCTTCCTTTAAAAGGGAGCACTGGAACGATGATTCCCTAAATTTTGCCAAGAATGTGGTTATTGTGGTTGATGGACAAAGCATGTCTTTACCCATGCCACCTGGTCTGCCCTTTGTATTAAACAATGACTTGTTACATCATGAAGCAGAACATGAGGGCAAGGTAAGAACATTGTTGCTAGTTCCTCAAATCTACTGGCAGCAGGTCTACAAACTAGTTCATGCTCACCTCCTAGGTGCTCATTTGGGAGCTGAGAAGACACTACAGCAGATTAAACTGATTCTTTTGGCCAGGAATAAATGAGGAGGTCCGCCTCTTCTGTGCATCATATCCTGAATGTCAATTATGGCAGATTCCCTGGAAGGAATATGCTCCTCTGATTCTTGTGCCATTCATTGATATTCCCTTTGAGCGTATTGGAGTCAACATAGTAGAACCTCTTGAGCCCTCCACCCATGGTCATAAATATGTATTAGTGCTGGTGGATTACTCAGAGGCTATGCTCTTGAAAGCTGTCAATTGCTTTAATATCGCAAGAGAACTGGTGGGAGTCTTTGCATGTGCTGGCATCCCTAAGGAAGTCTTAACAGACCAGGGATCACCCTCCATATCAGGGACATTCAGGGAGGTTGCCAAATGATTCAAAATTAAGCACCTGGAGAATTCAGTATATCATCCTCAAACTAATGGTCTAGTAAAGCGATTCCATCAAACGCTCAAACAGATGCTGCCGAAGGGGGTTAGCAATGATGGGAGGAACTGGGTGCAGTTACTATCCCTCATTCTATTTGCTTACCAGGAGGTCCCACAAGCCTCTATGGTCTTCTCCCCTTTAGTGTTGTTATACGGACAACAACCCAAGAGACTATTAGATATTCTAAAAGGTTGGGAGGATTAGGCATTTCCTTCCATAAATATTCTTGAGTATGTCAAAGAATTATACAATAGATTTGTAAAAATTCGATCAATTTTAATGGAACATATGCAAACAGCACAGGCCTGTTTTTATGATAGTGGTACGATGCTCCCCTTGAGTTCCATCCCCCAGACCATGTTATGGTCCTCATTCCCACTTCCCATTCTAAATTACTGACCCATTGGCAGAGCACCTATTAAATTAAGAAAAGGGACTGGTGGAGTATTTGGTTAAATGGCCGACTTCCTGAATGGCTGACTTCCTGAACGAGTATATCATATCAATCTGTTGAAACCATGGAAGGAAAGGGAAACCGGTCCCTACTCTGGACAAGCTTGTTTTTTCTTTGCCCATGAAAATGACCTTAATTGCGGAAACAATTTGACACCAAAACAATGCGCTCGAACAGCCATCTTGTCCCTCCCAGAAGCCCCAGAACTCTCTGATTGCTCATGATGTCATTACAGAAACAGAGGTGGTTATCCTAGAATGCCCATACTGCCTCTAGGGACCAAAACGTTCAGAAGTGGAACTTGAGATGAAATGAACGCTAAACCTTGGTGTGATTAAGGAAAGTTTTAGTACCTGGTCTAGCCCTACCGTTCTTTCACGAACTTAACCAGGTTTCCCAATTCCCAAGCTTATCCAATGCTGCGGAGGAACAAATTCCTTGAACAGCTTGGTAATTCTTGACCACACTTGACATGATGAAAGGGTACTGGCAAATTCCTTTACTGAAATCTGCTAAAGTGTACATCGCTTTTAGAACCCTAGTGGTCACTAGTAGTATTGTGTCCTCCCCTTTGGATTGCACAGGGCCCCAGCAACTTTCCAGCATCTCGTGGATAGAGTGCTATGCCCCCACAATTCCTACAGTGCCACCTACCTGGATGGCGTCATCATCTATTCCTGCAACTGGGAATAACATGTATTATATATCTGGGCTACTTGGTGGGTAGAGGTATGGTAATTATTGGTCCGAGAGACCAGGTATGCAGTGGTGGAACATGAAGCCTTGACGATCAAATAGGCTATTAGACAACTGAGGGACTACCTGCTTGACTGTGAGTTCACTTTGGTTACAGACCATACACCCCTCCAGTTGGTTGGCTTTGCATAAGGAGTCAAATCTGTGAATTACCAGGGTTTTTTTTTTTACTTCCAGCCATACAGGTTTAAAGTCCTTCATTGCCGGAACTTTCTCCATGCCAACTTAGTTGGAAGTATCACCTTCTTGTACCAGTCACTTTGAGACTTGCCTTTTTTTCAATGTGTTTATAACTTGCATTTATTTTCAGTTATACGGGATTTGCCTGTCTGTATGCTTGTCTGTATTTTTCGTTACAAGAGCAAATAGCCAGTAACACAATAATATTATTCCTCCAATCCAAAGCCCCTGTTATCACATTATCAGATAGGAAAAGATGTCTGCTTAAGAACCAAACAATGCATGACAAGATAGGTTAGCAATGAATCCTTTGGGTCATACAGTGATATAAGCAGATACATGCTTTCTCTGAGTCTACCTAAGAGTACCTTTTGTTACAGAGGCCTTTGGTAGTTCTTCTTTTTGTAAATGTACACAGTCTTCTGGTCCATCTGTACTGCCTTTTATTAGTACTGGAAGTGGCATTGCTGGTTCAGTTTCTGAGGCCTTCTGTTCCAGTTTTTCCTCATGAGGCTGCATGTTGTCTTCTGCTGAAAACAAAACACATATTGTACCTATACATATGTGGGATTTGACATTATGAATTTTTTTTTGTTTTATTTACGCAAGCAAAAGTACACACCATTTATAAAACTGTTTAATCTACTGTATATCAGGGCTGTGTGCTCTGTTGTCTGTCCCAGGAACATTAGACATGAGACACTAAGCTATGCAGGGTCCACTCACACATTGACATTGGGCCAGATTGGAATTACCAGCTAACCAGTCACACAGGTCCTTTGGGTTGTTAGTGGTATTATTGTCTCAACACTGTAATACTCGTGATTGATTAAAAAAAGTGTAAAACATAATTTTTACAATATAAAGCAAAGTGCACAGGATTTTATTCGTTTAAAATAGAATAATACATGAGAGAGGGAGATTAGAGGGCAGTTGCAACAAAATTTTAATATTTAGAGAAAGACTGTAGATTTAACACCAAATACACACTTCTACTGAATTGGAAAAGCAAATACAGGAAATACATTCATGAATATTTCAATTGGAAAGACCTTACACATGTTAAACACATAATAAATGTATGAATTAGATAGATTCTACATGAGGACTATACAAAAAATATGCTAAAACTAACAAACTATATACACAAAATTGTTGTACATAATCTCCCAGATGACAGATCAGTATTTACCAACGCAAAGCACTTTCTCCCTGAGCTGTCCATAAAATATTGTACTTCATATCAAATCATCTATTGATTTCTTCATGACACCTTTTACTCTATCATACAAACGGCGCCTTGTTCTTCAAGTACTGGTTATATTACTCTACTGAACAACACCAAGACAAGAAAAATAAAATCACTGCATGTTAACACAGCAAAGAGAACAAACAAAAAACACAAAAAAAAAACCAAATGGAGAGTCCTTAAGTCCTATTCTCTTAGGCCTGAATCAGCTACCAGGGATTGTCATATTTTTACAGCAATTAAACTAGCCATAGTTTTTATTTGTTTTATTATATGTCAAATAGCCTTCACAGACTTGTAGAAATGTACATTTAGTCAGGTTCTGGTGACAAGACTATGGAGTTTTATATGTCTCTTTTAGTAATGTCTTTAAGATAGATAGATAGACAGACTAAGGCTATAGCATAATGAAATTTTATTTAATTTCATCACTAGGAATAATGCAAATTAAATATTCTAAAACAAATTAGCCTCACAGCAAAAATTCAAAATGCACATCAGATAGAAGTGCTTTATCTGCTCTCTGCTTTCACCCACACGAGGACTGGTGTTGGATGTAGAGAAGCTGGTTATTTTTGTAGAATTCTGGGACTGCTCCATTATAATGAGGATTCTGTTTTGTATGCATATGTAAATAGATTTCAGCTTGCGGCCTGCAATGAGTTATCTTTAATAAAACAGTTTTGCCGTATACCACAAGATATTCAAACATGGTTCAATCTTGACTCCAAATAAGGAACTAGAGCATTTCATCTGCTTAACACATTTCAGTTAAGAACATATCACAAAACTGCTAACAAGTGTACAACACAGAGTGCAGAGTACTGGGAATGTCATGCCTTTGCTCTGCTTAGTTTTATATGATTAATTAGAATAAAGCAAGAGATGGCTGTATATCGATAATATAGTCATGAGATGTTATTGTGTATATCAAGCTGTGTGTAAATGCATGTTTGGGCCAGTGCTGCATTGTGTTACCTGTTTAAACAACTGGTACATTTTTACTTCAATGACTTTTTCTGTCTACCTTACATGGATATTGTCTAACATTACAGGTATTGAAAGGAAGTTTTTTTTTTTAGATATCAAATATCTTACAAATATTTTCATTAAAAATATGAAAATAAGATATAGTATATTGCAATGCTTTTCCATATATTGCAGTTCAGTTTGATATATTCTGTCAATAACAAGAAGCTGAATAAAATAAGAACACGAGTAAACAGTTGTCTTCTGCATTTGGTTCTCTACTAATGTCTGACCTTTACGTGGTACTCCTGTGCGTGGATATCCCAAACGTACTCTGCTTAATTTTTATTCACCATAAATTCACAGTATGTACATAGAAAAAATGCCATTAATAAAGGCTTACCTTTGAATGCTCTCAGTTTACTTTCTTGTCTTCCAAAACTCAATGTGTACATTGACTGGGCCTGAAGTTAAAAAAAATATATACAGTATATCCATTTACCATCTTTGAGGCATTACACAAATCTGTGCATATCACGTATTAATTGAAGATGAAATTCTGCCACACTTTATTATTGAGCTGCTCTGTCTCTAATATGTTTAGTTCCTGCTGTTTTACAAATTAAACTAACTTTAATGTAACTATTAAGCTTAATTTCTAACGTGCATTTACTATTTTACTAATCGTACAACGAAACATTTAACGACATAGTACACATATAATTAAAGTTCATTTTTCCATTGTCCGCGTAATATATGAAAAAATACTAACATCAGAGTAGTAAGTTTGTGTTTCCCGAACCTTTTCACGGATGTCTACTTTTCAACGCTTCCATTGTCTCTATGGCAACTACAGCCCGAAAAGTACCCGGATGAAGTTCTTCATTTCTTTAGCTGTCATTGGTGCAAAACGGTTTCGATTTACTTGTCGTTTTGTTTTTCTCCCGCCTTCTCAATCTCGTTGAAGTCTTGGATAGCTACAGTACTTGAATGCAGGTTCTGGTGTCCGATTGGGCAGTTTCAACAATCAATCATGGTGGCATACGTTTATGTTTCTCTAGGCGGGGTTCAGCGGCTGGAAGATTTCTGATTGAGTGTACGATACGTCAGTCATATTTCAGCTGTGCTGTTTTCCACGCCTCCCGCGGCCCAGCTGGGATCGACTGTAATTTTCACCAACTGCCAGTGCGAGACTGGAAGGAAGCGTGGGAGAAACGGGTTGAGACGGAGAAGTTTGGTGGAGAAAAGTTGTTTATTAGCGCTAAATATTTGGGATTCTCCTTGACATTTTCTCAGTTGCATGTGCTTGCTATGTTCGGAAGACCGTGAAGATGAGAAGGTAACGTGAACCTATCCATAAGTTTCCCCCCACCCCCAGTTTTTTGCGTGCGGGGAAACGTGTAAACATCCGTGGCCTGCGACTTGATGCTCACTTGCAGACTCCAGGGGCTCTCCACCTACTCATGGGATTTTTTTTTTGTGGGATTCTAGTTTATTACTTAGTTGTGCCCAGAGAATCGTGATATTCTTTGCGATAGAAGGCATAACGTCTACGGCCTTGATGGGTGAAGACATCAATTTTAACGTCCAGTTGACTATGTAGCTGCAGAATTAACACTGTATATTAGTATTGTTAGTCGGTGAGATTAAAAACACGCGAGGCTTGTTATTGGTGAATTGCTTCTTTTTGATGAACAACTGTTTTTCAGTTTCCCGACAACCTTAAATTTACAGTCCGCTTTACTTAACCTGTCCAGATTGTTTTTTTCCAGTGTGCTTTTTTTCTTGTTTTCCATACACCATGTTGCTATTAAAGATGCGTCAGTTTGTAGTAAGTAATCTGAGAAGTCCAAGCTGTACGAGGCAGACAGGGCGATTAATTAATGAAAGGTGTTAAATCCTCGCCATCGCAATAAAATGCATACATCTGGGAATAACTCCATCTATTCACCTTTACCTATTATCCTCGGAAACACTTTAATCTGTTTGATGGCAATGGCTTTATGTCATTTTTGTGTACTTATTCTTTTGCACGCTAATGGAAGAGTCGCCGTTCCACTTCCTGCTACAGGTTTAGCTGCACAGTTGTGAAAGTGATTACCGGGTGAGCAGGATGTTTTAAGGGACCCTTAAGATCCCGGAGTTGGAGAACGAGTTGCATGTAAAACTTAGAGACCTTCCGCCAAGCTAAAATGTAAATAGAATGCCTTAGTCTTAGTATATGCATTTTAATCACTTTCTGTTGTTGTTGGTATGGAGCACGTACTGTTGGAATTGGTCAAAAGAGTAATACCTACTCTGAGATGAACACATTGTAAATGCATATGGTGGTCTGCCGGGATACTAGCTTCGCAAACAAGTAGCGTTTACTTGTAAAGTACTGCGGCACACAAGCGCATAGCACTCAATCTTCTATTGCGGTATGAACACAATCGTCATCCTGGAAGAGAATATTTTAGCTCATAGATCATTTTTAAAGGATTATGAGTTGTTGATTTGTGTACTTTTTTCCAATTTATAAAAAGATTATTTTGAAAGGGTTATGAATTGTTGATTTGTCTACTTTTGTTTTCCAATGTATAAAAAAAGTATTTTATCAAAAATGACCAGAACACAACATTAATATTCTATTGTCAAATTGTGTTTTCAGATCTCATTTAGACCCCACAAATTGATTTCTGTGTCAAAATCGGCACCACTTGGACCTTCAGCATTATTCTGTGGAGCAATATGCCTTTAACAGTGTCATAAACCTTTAGTTTAGCACAGCCAGTAATTTACTTCTGCATTAAAGTATGGACTAATAGTATACCAGAGAGGGAGGTGCTGTTTTTTTTTTTGAAACCCCCAGAGTACATATTGCCCTTTCTGTAACTGCATAGGAACAGATCTCTTTGTAATGGAATATAGCTCTGTGATTTCACAAGGTTAATGGCCAGAACATTTCAAGGTTTGTGATGGGAGCATTGTTGCAATATTGAAACCATCATATGTGTGATCAACAAGCTGCTGAATATTTTAGGCAATTTTCTCAGCTCTAGTAAGGCCTGTCAATTGAAAAGAGTTACCTGCTGCTCATGTTGCTCAATGTTGCTCATTTCACTAAATGACTCCACACTGCATTAGCATCTGACTACTATTGCAAACAGTCTGATGTCACTGTACTATCTTACTTTTCAGTCCTGAAATTTGTTTTGCCTGAAAACAAAGGACCGTGGTTATCTGTGGTTTCCAGATAACGTTCTGCGACAATGGGGGGAAGGAATAGCTGGCTTCTTGCTGCTTGTCTTAATTGGTAAATTTATAGGACAAAAGATGCTGAGGGAGAGGTGTGAATGGATTTAAGGTGGGCCGGATTTACGAGTTTTCTTGTAGGCTCTGGTAATTCTAGTGTTAACACATTTTTGTGAGTTTCTTTATAATTTGAGACTTAATTGTTAGCTAAAACAAATGACTTCTATGAATGATTCACAAACATCTTGTTCCAGGTTGTTCATTGCACCATCAGATTTTGCATCAAAAGCAGTTTTCTAATATCAGGTCTGGCAAAAATGCCCTCTTTCAGTTTAGCCTCAGACAATCATGGAAATATTCTGCAGATATACATAAAACGGGCTACATCTTTTATAGGGCTTTGACAGACTTCTTCATCATGCCAAGTTTAGTATAAAGCGATGGTAGCAGCACTTTATCTGGGACACTCAAGCTAGGTCTTATGTTTTTGGCACTAAGCTGTAGCTGACTGGTCATTCCTTGTAAGCCCAATGTAAATTTGTGGCTCTGCTGTCCCACTGACAGAGAAGACATGAGCGCCCAGTGGTTTCCAATGCTGCTACCTGCGGTTGTGACTCATCACGGTGTTCAGTTCCATCTATATTCTGACCTTATTTTTGAATAAGATAACTTTTCCATTAAGCGTAGATTGTAATTTGTTTAGCTTTAATATTTTATAATATTATTATCATTAAAATAAAATTGATATTTAATTATGGTGTAAAGCTTATAATTGACAACTGAAAGAATGTTTTGTGAAGAAATATGTGCTGGAGTAAAATAGTTTTCATTTTTTTTTTTTTATTTATTTTTTATTAATTTTATTACAATCCATACAAAGCAATCAAGTTTTTACAAAGAGAAAAATTAAGAACAGATCGATCCCCACCCCTGAGAGAGAGAGCAAGCCAAACGGCGTTAAATTTAAGGCTTGTAAACATACCTAAATAATAAATTCTCTGTGCCTTATGAACTTATTTTAAAATATTACTGATTAGATCCTGCCATGTTTTGAGAAAAGTCTGTACGGATCCTCTAACTGAGTATTTTATTTTTTTCAACTTCAAATAATATAACACATCGGTTTCCCACTGGCTTAAAAGAGGAGAGTTTGGGTTCTTCCAGTTTGAGAATAAGTCTACGTGCCAAAAGTGTAGTGAATGCAATCACAATTTGTTTGTCTTTCTCCGCTTTAAACCCATCTGGAAGAACCCCAAACACAGCTGTTAATGGGTTTGGAGGGATTGTGAGTCCAAGGCTATCTGAAAGGTAATTAAAAATGTTTGTCCAGAATAATGTTAATTTGGTGCAGGACCAGAACATGTGACCTAGTGAGGCTGGGACTTGGTTGCAACGTTCGCAGGTTGGATCATGACCTGGGAACATTTTGGAGAGTTTTAGTTGAGACAGATGTGCTCGATATATAATTTTGAGTTGTATGATTGTATGCTTTGCGCATATGGAGCTCGAGTGAATTCTCTGCATTGCTACTTTCCACTCCTTTTCTGATATATTAATTGAAAGATCTTTTTCCCAGTGTCTTCTTGGATCTTTGAAAGGGAGGGATTGTAAAATTATTTTATATATTTTAGAGATGGTGTTTAAGTCCTTGAGATTGAGCAATATTTTTTCCAGCATGGATGAGGGTGCAAGATGAGGAAAATCTGGAAGGTTTTGTTTAACAAAGTTTCTGATTTGAAGATAGTGAAAGAAATGTGTAGCTGGAATGTTAAATTTGGAATGTAATTGTTCATAGGATGCAAAGACGTTGTCTATATAAAGATCTCTATGCAAGTTAATTCCAAATTTTTTCCAAATATTAAAAACTGCATATGTTTGTGAAGGTTGAAAGAGGTGGTTCAGGGGTTCAGGGGTGCCACAGATAGAAGCTTCTCCGTCTTAAAATGCTTTCTACATTGGTTCCAGATTCTAAGTGAGTGGAGCACAATTGGGTTATTCGTGTATTGCCGATAACGTGTGTTTATTGGAGCACAGAGCAAGGAATACAAAGAAGAACTGCAGGATTTTACTTCTATTGCGGACCAAGCCTGTGTATGTTCTTCTATTTGTTTCCAGGTTCTTATCGCCTGTATATTTGCTGCCCAGTAATAAAACTGGAAGTTAGGTAGAGCCATGCCGCCTTCTGCCTTTTGTCTTTGTAGGGTCGCTCTTTTGACGCGTGGATGTTTTGAATTCCAAATAAATGAGGTTATTGTCGAATCTAATTGCCTAAAAAATGATTTATTAATGTATATTGGGATGTTTTGAAATAAAAAAAGGAGCTTAGGAAGAATATTCATCTTAACAGTGTTAATTCTTCCAGCTAGTGTGAGATGAAGGGTTGACCATCTATGCAAGTCTTGTTTAATTTTTTCCATGCAAACGGCGAAATTTTGTTGATATAGAGCTTTATATTTACTTGTGATGTTTACCCCTAGGTATTTAAACTGTTCTGCAATGATAAATGGTAGGGTATCTAATCTAATATTATATGCTTGAGAGTTCACTGGAAAGAGTAATAGTTTTCATTTTTGAATTGAGCCCTGAAAATATATAAAAATCATAGGAAATAATCAAAACAGTTTTTTTCAATGTATGCCTTTGTAATGAATAAATAGTTGGTCACGGACAGATGAGTTAAAAAAACAAACAAACAAACAAACAAACATCTATGTTTAAGCATTGCAAAACATAAAATGTTCTTTGTAATGCTGAATTCAAAATACAACACTAATGATCAGTGTAGCATAGCAGTTAGTCTATCATTCAGATTTGTTTTTGGTTATGCTTGACATGCTACTTTACTGCAAGATTTTCAGTTAACCAGTTAAAAAAATAAATTACCAAGCCTTTGAAACCTGGAATTACATTTCATAGTTTTTAGTATTATCTGCTTACTGCTGGAGTCTTTTGTAGTATTGTTTTTGTTTTCTTTTAACATTATATGGTCTATAAAATATATTCATGGAGATGTTTTCACATTTTATTGTTACTGTAAATTGAATCAAATGAATTGCTCGGTGCTGTTGAGGGTGTGTTTTTTGTAATGTGCTTATGCCATTCATGGTGTTTATCCTCTTGGTGGAAAAGCTCAGTTTTGGTCTTGTCATACTTTCTTCCTCCTGACTTCAGAGTTTCCCATGTGCCTGCTATCAAACTCTAGCCAAGATGTCACACACAGTTTTTCTCTTTGCCACTCTCTCATTAAGCTGCAATTGGTGAGGCACCTTGAGAACACTTGCTGTCTGCACAGTCTCACCAATCTCCGCCACTGAAGCTTGTAACTCCTTCAGTTTTCTTGGTGACCTCCCTTGTCTACTTCTTGCATGATCACTCAGCTTTTGTGCATGGCCTGCTTTAGGCAGATTTCCAGCTGTGCAATTCTCTTTCCATTTCTTAATGATAGATTTAACTGGACTTCAAGGGACATTCAGTTACTTGGATATTTTCTTGTCTCCATCCCTTGACTTGTTGTTTTCAGTCACCTTTTCAAGGAGTTACCTGGACTGTTCTTTTGTCTTTAGTGTTTAGGTTAGTTCATTATACTCACTTGACACAAGCTGGGTTTTCCAGATAAGGTGTAGAACTCATCACAGACTTCAAAGGACTTTGTTGGACAGTTATCTTATCCAAAAATCTCTTGACCATACATTGTTTTTCTCTCTCTTGTTAAATTAATCTTAGCCTGAGTGAACCTATACATTTTTTACATTTAAGATTTTTCCTTTAAAGATTTACCATTGTTGTTTCTTGTCCTAGTGTGTGGATATAAACACAGGAAACTTCAGTTTCTGCATTACATCTTGCCTGAAGAAGGGGCCTGAGTTGCCTCGAAAGCTTGCATATTGTAATCTTTTTAGTTAGCCAATAAAAGGTGTCATTTTGCTTGGCTCTTCTCTACACCGATAAGGTGTATTTATGCTCCAATCAATTGAAACCACTTGACTAAAGACTGGTGATCTCCTTGTAACTGAGTAATTTTTATAGTCTTTGTAGACCCATGTATTTGCTGAAGTGTGGTTGGAATTTTTGTGTAGGGCCAATCCGGTTATTCTGATAGCCATCCATTCAATGTAAGTACCAGTTCTTGTTATATTATGGCTGTAAAAAAGTACTAAATACATTTTATTCATATAGTGCCTTTCCCATATTAGATACCAGTTCTTGTTTTATTTGCAATGGCTGTGAAAAAGTCCTAGAGCTTAACAGTTATTCAAACCACTGACATAATAATATTATGGAAGGACTGTGCAAGTCTAAGCGGGTTTTCTAGAAACTACTGTATGCCATTACAAAAAAAGGCATGAAATAGAATATGTAATACTTGAGCATACAGATAAGATACTTAAAGTTGTGTTCACTTTGTTCAGCGATGTTAGTGAAGCTTTTAGGATAGCTTAAAGATGGCCCATTTGTGAGAATGGTTTGATTGTTATAAGTAACAGCGTTTTCTTGTTAATTATTAATTTATGTAAATCTATAATGATGCCAGTTTGGAAAGTGCTATATTGCATGGTATAGTATAATCTATATTTATTAAAGTTGCATAATGATGGACCTAATATTTTCAGGGAAGTTAATCTTCATTCTACTGTAATGCTATGCTCATGTTTTGGAAGCTTATAAATGAGAGCAGATGATTCAGTTTGGCCGCCATATTTGGCCAACTCATGTCTGAGCCATCCTAATACTTTTTTTTTATTATTTAAACTGCCATTTGGCAGTTATCCCCCTCCCCCACAAATATCAGTAACACCTTGTGGATGCTGGTTTCTGTCTTCATTGCACTTCCCCTTAATTTCTACTGTTGGTTTCAAGTAGCTCTTTTATTTAAAGTATTCTGCTGGGTAATTTTAGACCGTGCCTTTCAGATTTCTTCAGCTGAATACTAGAGTGGATTACATCTATTAACCTGTTGAAGTTATGCATGACCTTTTAGTCAGGGGAGGCAATTGTTTGCGGTTCCATGCACAGCTTCTGGAGCTTCTTTGTTTTTTCAGATGTGTTCACATATAATGTAAGAACACCTACTGCAGGTTTCTGTCTGTCTGCCTGCCTGCCTTTCTATCCATCCTTCTGCATGAAATAGCTCTGATCCTGGTGGACTGATTTTTGTTAAAATTTGTCAGACTTATTTCATAACAAATTTCTTTTTTTAAATATTTCAGTTTTCATTATAATATCTTGAATACTGTGCACTGTACTAACTTTTGTAATTTAAAAATCTACCAATGAAAAAGCATTGGTTAACTTACAAATTCTGTGTTACTTCAGTTACAGTTTAGTTTGTCGTTATAAATACCTCCTGTGTTTTCCTCTTTTACTTGCTTATTTAAAAATGAACTCTGTAAACACAGAGTTAACAAACTGTCTTCAGAATATACCTGTAATACTTCAGTAGATCACTGACACAACAGATCTGCTCTCAATCATGGTCCAAAGCAGTCAACAATTTTACCTTGAGACTTAAAACGGGTTTTAACTCTTCAGGTACGTCTTTCAAAAATATTATGCTTAGGAAATTTAAACAACAGTTACTAGTTTTATAGTACCCCTGAACTAGCAACTAACAACAGGACATCAATCCATCCATTATCCAACCCGCTGAATCCGAACAGAGTCACGGGGGTCTGCTGGAGCCAATCCCAGCCAACACAGGGCACAAGGCAGGAACCAATCCTGGGCAGGGTGCCAACCCACCGCAGGACACACACAAACACACCCACACACTACGGCCAATTTAGAATCGCCAATCCACCTAACCTGCATGTCTTTGGACTGTGGGAGGAAACCGGAGCGCCCGGAGGAAACCAACGCAGACACGGGGAGAACATGCAAACTCCACGCAGGGAGGACCCGGGAAGCGAACCCAGGTCTCCTAACTGCGAGGCAGCAGCGCTACCACTGCGCCACCGTGCCGCCCTACCATTTTTATTTTATGTGAATTGGAGTCTGCTATCTAGGAAGGATACTGAGCCACCGCAACCCTGTCTGGGCTCCATTTATAACTAAGTAATGAGATTACTGAAAAATATTCAATTCTTCCACTTTCAAATTGGTTAACTCGCTCCCAAAGACACCTAAATGTTATGTAGTGCGTCCATTTTTTAAACTTGTTTGTAGTGTAGGGGCCAAAACTGAAAACGTCACTCAAACTGTGGCAATTTCAATATGATGTCTTTTATTTTATAAGCAGTAGTTTTTACAACATACCAGTCTTTTGTATGATTTGAATATGTGAATATAGTGTCTGTTCAATACTGAAATTATTTTTTCCATACCTAGAACTGGCATATAATGCCATTGAGCACCTTTCTTTTACAGGCCTCCATTAAGTTGGCCGGTTTGTGACAGCCAATTCAATGGCCTAGAAGTGCCTGGTTACACCCAGAGATCGTTGTAATTAAGGTTGCAAAAGAAAAATAGAATCAGTGTGTCTTTTATAGTGCATACCCTTTACTTTTCTGTTTTACGATGTACAAATCAATGTTCTTACATCATTATAAATTTTGATGTACTGCGGGAAATAACTTACTTTTCTGAAACACAGTGAAACCTCTGATTGGCTTGAAGAGCACTGATAATTTTTGTACAAATTGACATAATGTGAGTGTGGGTGCATGGGTGTGTAATGGAGGTGTCCCTGATTTGGATTAAGTGAGTGTGAGAATGTTTGTCATGTTATTACTGTCTCCTTCATGTAAAGTGCTCTTGAACAGTGTTTGCCATTTTGTGTTGCCAGCCTTGTAGTATACCGATGTAGACGACATAATAGCCTCATTTAGCTTTTTTTTTTTTCTTTTCAATTTAAACTGCATTAGCTTATTGTTTGCAAAAGGCACATTAATTTTCTTGTTTATAAATGTTTTGTGAAGTTTGGTAGTGTTCTTTCTATGTCCTTGTGCTTTTTCCACTGATGTTTTGGTTTCCTATCAAATTCCAAAGATATACCAGTTAGTTAAATCCCTTTAAAACTTTAAACTGAGCTGGTACTGGTGATTGTGGGCTGGTAGACAGCTGAGCCTGGTGGTTTCTTTTCCCTTGGCAGTGCCAATAAAGGGACTGGCCCTATGCAGTCTTGTATTGGAAATATTACAACATAAAACAGTAAAATTATCAGTTAGAATATGAGGTACTAGAAGCTAATTTGTGTGAAAGCTTGACACATTGAATGTTTTAGTGTGAAGTTTTCCTAGTTAATACTGAAATGTTTTACTCTGCTTTTAAGAGGAAAAAAAAGCTTTGTGTAAATGTGATTTTCAATAACATCTAATGCTTTTATATGAATTTAAAAATTGGTACAGTTTTTCTGTGCCTGTTTCTTTAACTGTTGAGCTGCAGTGGGTGTGGTGTTTGTGAAAAGTGTGTATGGATTTATCAGGAATAAAAAAAAATATCAGGAATGAGACTCCTGAACAGCTGCTGCCTCCTCCATCCCCTGTTTAGCAGAAAAAACTTTTGCACGTATGATTGCAAGTTATCATCTTGGGATTTAGCAACTACAAAACTAGAGCATTAATTTTGGCATTACATAGCGCCAAATGGATTAAATTAAATCAAGACAGGCGCCAATGTTGAACCATTTTGAACAGTCTTGAGGCTAAAATTACTTTGGCAGATACAGAATCCAACAAAAAGACCCTCATTTGGAATTTAAAGAATTGAATGAGTTGTTAGCAAGAAGAAAGTATTGAGGAAGAAGAGTCATGTAGCACCTGGGTGAGCTGGAATTTAATGTAAGGAGTGCAGTGCACAAAGTAGAGGCCTTAGGGCAGGCCGAGTATATCAGCAGGAAGTGCCAGGAACACACAAGGTGCAGAGGTGAAGGGGGTGACAAATCCATGTTGTGGTACTTTCATGGAGCAAAGAATAATTGCTCAGTGAGTTTTAGCCTGCTGAATCTGTGATTAGGCCATTGTGGGCATGCTGGTGTCACAGTGGTTAGCACTTTTACCTCACTGCTACACAGACTTCTCTTCAGTTTCACACTCAGCTATTGCCTGTGTGATGTTTAGATGTTTTATCTATGCCTTGGTTATTGCTGCACTAAAAGGTGTTTTTAAATTAATTATAGTAAGTGCGTACAGGACTGTCGCCTTCAATGAACTAACGTCCTAATTTGGGTTAATTCCTTTTATTTACCCTGATATATTGGCATAGACTGGTGAAAAGAAGTTAAAATGTTAGGTAACTTAAGGTTTTCCCAAATATAACATTATAACAATGTATCCGGACATTGCACAACCATAATAAAAGAGGATCACAAGTAACTGAAGGAACTTCCTAGAGGAATTGCTGATCTGTTGTACGAACTTTTCTTTTTATCATATATATACAGTAATCCCTCCTTGATCGCGGGGGTTGCATTCCAGACCCCCCCGCGATAGGTCAAAATCCGCGAAGTAGAAACCATATGTTTGTATGGTTATTTTTATATATTTTAAGCCCTTATAAACTCTCCCACACTGTTTATAAATATTCCCCGCAGAGTTATACAGCATAATCCCTTTGTATTCTCTTAGATATTAGGTAAGATTCATTGAAATTATGTATATAAAACGCACTGTTTATATACAGTAAAACCTAAATATTATTTTAAAGATATTGAATGTCTCCGATATCACATATGTTACAGCCATTACGATAGACAGGCCACCAGCAATAAATATGTACAATGCAAGAAAAATAGTATACAGTAAATGTGTGTACAGTGACACTAAACGTATGTACATGTACTAAGTACTGTAAGAAGAAAATTAATTATGGTTACTCACCAACAATGACATGATGACTTGTCCGATAACAATGAGTTTAATTTTACTGCACAACAAAGGAGAGCGTTACAGCCCTTGTAAAGGAGCCACTTCAGGCAATTGTGTAGCACTGCCGTTGTTCTTCTGGCAGTCTTCAATCCAAATCCCTAAAGCAGATTCCATCCAGACTACTGCCTTATTACATCCACTTACAACTTGTTTTGCACCCTGGTTAAAAGGACACTGCGGCCGTAGATCTTATATTCCTTTCCTACTTTTTAAATAAAAAGAATCGTAGCCTTCAACAAATCCAAAACGTTTACCTTTTCGGCAATCATTAACATCTTCTTCTTGCGCTTGGGCACGGCCCCTGAAGCAGTAGCAGATTGTTTTGGAGCCATAATGAAGGGCTTGACTATGCACAAAGATAAACACAAAAGAGCACAACTCTTTACACAGCGAAACACGTTGATGCTGAATGAGTGAGACGAGACTTCCTGGTTAACACTGCATTCAGCACACAGGAACTTAACTGCGTGCTCTGATTGGTTAGCTTCTCAGTCAGGAGAACTTAACTGCGTGCTCTGATTGGTTAGCTTTTCAGCCATCCGCCAATAGCGTCCCTTGTATGAAATCAACTGGGCAAACCAACTGAGGAAGCATGTACAGGAAGTAAAAAGACACATTGTCCGCAGAACCCGCGAAGCAGCGAAAAATCTGCGTTATATATTTAGTTATGCTTTCATATAGAATCTGCGAAAGTCGAAGCGCGATATAGCGAGGGATTACTGTATAATAAAATAAGGCAAAGCCCTCACTGACTCATCACTTTTCAATTCTCCCACTTTCCATATAGCTGGGAAGCTGAAATTTCGCATGCTCATTCCTTGCAGTGTACGTACAAAAGTTAGGTATGTTTCATGTCCTATAGCAACACCTAAGGGGGGGAAACGGGTGTACCCCGTAAACTGTATATATAGTTAGGGGAAAACCCTCCACACTATTTCTGTGACTTCCAATATACGTAGGAAGACCAAATTTCTCATGCTTATCTTTTACACTGTACTTACAAACGTTAAGTATGTTTCATTTCACGCCGTGCCCTGTAACGAACTTTCGAAAGTAACGTCTTCTTTTTGGCGGTTCTCACCATTATGCCATAAGGAACTTTCGGAACTGACCTCTTCTTTTGGCGGTTTCATTTTTTATTTTCGTTAACGGAGAATTTATTTCACAGCAGAGGCACACAAGGGCTGGTCCCACTTCCTTTTTTCACACGGCCTCTGTCCGCGAACCTACCATGTGGTTGGCTCCCTGCCCATATACATTAACGACATCCCGCACTCATGTGCCTCCTCAGTTGCACCTTACTTTCCTCAGCTGTTCCTCGTGCTCACTACTCCCTTCTTCTTTACTCCACTGTTTCAAGCCTATTATTGTTTGTGTTCACATCTTCCTGCTAGTGACTCCTGCCTTTTCATTTAGTTTCTTAACACTCTTAATCCTCTGGGCATGCCTCTGCATTAGGGCTGCAATGATTAGTCGATGTAATTGATGACGTCAACTACAAAACATCATCAATGCGGATTTTTTATTGTCGATGCATCATAAACAGAACCTTCAATAGAGGCTCCAGTCACAAAGAACCACATTGTTTTTGTAACTGCAAAGCACTACATGAAAGCCTGGGGGCAGTATCATTTGTTATTGTTTGTCAAGACTGCACACAGTCCTACCAACGAAGAAAGAACATCTGAGAAGAAGAAGAATGTAGAGGAAAATAAACGTGGTTACAATGGCGAGTCGGATAGAGAAGGGGAAAGGAGATGGGGGAAAAAAAATTGACAGAAACTTTCTAAAGTGTAGGAGCACTTCACCGAAAAAGAAAAAAAAGTTGAATGCAGATTATGCAAAGCGGAGCTTTCTTTTCACGGCAGCATCACCGTGATGCATGAGCATCTGAAACGCAAGCATCCTGGAGCCGTGATGCCACCGTTTCTTGAGAATTTATGCTGGCATTGTTAGTTTGTTAGTTAGGCTTAGATCAGGAGGGGAGAGACAGCGTGAACAAGACTGAGAAAATAAAGGTGAAAAAAGCTAACTTTTACAAGTAACAAATTTACACCTTATCTGTTCGTTTTCAAATAATATTGCATTAGTGCAATGATGTTTTCTGATTGGTACTATTCAGGTCATACAATGATTTCTTCTAAATGTCACATATATTTATCTCTTTCTTGTTTTTTTTTCCCTCGGTGCTTCGCGCTGACACCAGAAGGCGTGAACTTATTCAGTGCTAGCAGCAGCACGCAGGTGGCCGGTTGCTTGTGCTATAACAAGTTGACCTGGCGGTGATCAAAGCACATGTACTGTGCAAGGCATGTATGGGGTCCACTGAGAAAAGAAGAGCGTTCATGGCTCACCTTGCAGAGGAACATTCTTTCCTGTGCAGACTGGGCAAGATCGGGGTGGGGGGAGGGGGGGATGGGGAGCGTGGTCACTGACTACAACCGCAAAAAGTTGCGTGAATGAATATGAATAATGTTGCATCCGTGCCACAGTTTTCCGAAATGTACTATAAGGTCATAAAATGAATAATTCCAAATATCATATATACCTATGTCTCTGTTTTTTTGTCAGTGCGGCTTTGACATCACGGGCTGTAAAGTGCATACTAATTCAGCATAAGCAGGAACACTCAATAAAATTGAATAAAACAAAATCAAGTGACAATGAGATACGAATAAGGTTTTTATCCATCCAGATCAGAGAATTTCCAGTTTGATTGTCTCAAAACACCACTCGCATCTACAGTCATTCCCAGTTTCAGATAAAAAGTAACAGTGTCAGATCCCTAGGGCGGTAGTCTGTATCGTGATCGTGACTGAGAGAATAAAAGTGAGAGAAAAAAAAAAAGGTAACTTTTACAAGTACATTTACATTTACATTTATACATTTACAGTGGCTGTTAAAGATGCAAATCAAATGTATGTGTTTATTGTATAATATTAACAATAAGATCAACTCACTACTCAAAATGGTAAATATACGAGGTAGTCAGGATCGAACCGGGGGTCTCTTGATTACAAGTCAGCAATTCCTACAGCTGTGCCACGGAAGCTATTGTATTATCCTTGAATCTTTTGTCAAAGTGTTTATTTGATCTTTGCACTTTAGGCTTTACACATTATATAGTTTATGTCTAGATTTTGTCATTTATTACTAAAATATGAAAAACGTTTCTGTTTTAACAATGTATTTTTTTGGTTAAGTTAAATGCACTTTTTTTGTTTAAAGACCATGTGCACTTTAGTTTGTATTGTTTAATGTATTTCTTTTGTATTGTGATGATCACACTAATATAACAACATTTGATTATTTTCAAATTCATATGTTTCGCTGGTTGTAATTTTTAATTGGATTATTATTAATTTTAATCGTGTTAATGCAGAGACATCAGGGTGACATTCACAGGTTGACAGACGTGAGCAGATGAGGTAAGACATGCACAGGAGCCTAGAACAGGATGTGCAACCACAGGTCGCAGGCATCAAAATAGTCAGACATGAAATAATCGTGACTAATCGAAAAATAAATTGAACTAAAATAATCATTAGTTGCAGCCCTACTCCGCATACTCTACTTTTGAAGGTCAGTGCACCAATTACGTTACTATGAAACTTACAACCACCAAAACTTTGTAATGGCACCAGGTATTTTCACAGGAATTCTGAAATAATGGGATCATTTTTCAAACTAAAATATCAATAATGAAGGAGGGAGAAGCTTGGAAAATGAAAATATTAGAGGTTAGGGATATTTATGTTGATTTGACCTGTAATTTACATTTTACTCCTCAGAAAGGAGCAACCATTAATCTCACAATAGTAAGTGCCACTAACCTGACAAAGTGATTTTCTGACAGGCCTAATATTGAAAGGCATATTGTTACAGAAGGCACTTTAAAAATGAGTGATGTTGGTATTCCGTAAATCACCTGCTACTGATAGGATAATGTTTGAATTTCTACTTCTTATTCACTTTAAGCAATTTTTACTAAACAACAATGAAGTGAAAAATAATAAATTATGTGTATGTGGAAAGATAAATCAGATAGTCCATGTAATATTACTGATCACAAGCTTTGAGTCCTGTGTGATCTGGCTGGGGGTGCTGCAGCGCCCTTACCAAACATTCATGTTCTTGTGAAGTGCATAACAATTACTGATTAAATGACACAAGGTGTTGCTGACACATTTGGACAGATTTGTTGGTATCCTTATAAGTCATTGGAAAAAGTGCTGTATGCCTCCTGTAAAGTGTTTAAATGAAAAGCAGTTGTATACCAGTATATATGAATACCTACATGCCTTTGATATGTCCCCTAGTAAAGCAAAGGAAGTTTGAAGAGATAAATATTTTACGAAGATATTTTAAAATGACCTAGGCCCTACATCATATTAAAAAAATCAAGGTTTTAAAGAAAAGAACACCATATCTACTGTGAAACATGGAGGAGTCTTGGTTATGTTTTGGGACTGTTTTGCTGCATCTGGCATGAGTTGTCTTGAATCTGTGTAGGGAACAATAAAATCTCCAGAGTATCAAGACATTCTTGAGTGAAATGTACTGTCCAGTGTCTGAAAGCTCTGTCTCAGTCGCAAGTCATGGATCCTCCAACAGGATAGTGACTCAAAACGCACAGCTGAAAGCACCTAAGAATGGCTAAGAACAAAACATTAGACTATTCTGAGGTCGCCTTCAATGAGCCTTGATTTGAATCTTGTTGAACATCAAAAGAACAGAAATATGCCATCTTGAGAAGGCCCCCTTCAAACCTGGCGCAGATGGAGCAGTTTGATCAGAAGAGTGGGTCATACTACCTTCTGACAGGTGCTGAAGTTTCATTGAGAGCTACAGGAATTGCTTCCTTGCTGTGATTGCTTCTAAAGGTTGTGCAACAAAATATTAGGTTAAGGGTGCTATCGTTTCTGTCCATGGCTTTTTAATTTGTTTTATTATTTGAAATATTCAGTTTAATCAAAAGTCAGAGTCTGATTTTTGTTAAATACGGAATGAAATATGATGGGTACCTGTCAGTTTCAAAATATTTCAGAGACCATTGTTGGTTCTTCTTTTCTCTTGGAGGGGTACAAACAAGTTTGTCCAGTAGTAGATTTTTTTTTTTTTTTTTTTTTTTTTAGGGCAATATTGATCACTGAATTGATCATTTTTATTCCTGCTTGTAATGTTTAGTAGTGGAAAGTGTGTGAAACAAAGGGACAAGGGTTTAAACACTGCACAAATACGTCATTTCTGGTGTGATGTGAAGTACCAGCTAGTGTATTTATTGACACTGACAAAGCATGAATGTTTTCTTGGCACAGGTTGAGTAGGCAGAAGTATGCTTTGAAATACAGTAGTCACTGTAGTTCTTAGACCCCTGACCCTGTGCTGCTTATCCACTCATGTTATGCATCAGAAAAGAAAAACTTTTATGGGAATTTGCTTAGCAGGGACCCGTTTTGTCAGGGTGGCAGAAGAGCACACTGCAGGTGTTCCATGTGCCAGGATGGCCTTTTCATATGCGATAACGTATTTTATCTTTAGATGCTTTACTGCTTGAACTCTAATCCTGTGAAAATTACACTATTTGCTAAAAGTAGCATTAACCCTACTCTAACTCTTCTGATCCTTGCTTTATTTTTTTTTTTCCCACACTAAACGCCACCATTCTGCATGGGCAGAGCCTTCGTAGTCACACTTAGAAAGAGCGCTGGAGAGTATGTGGTTTTAATTTAAAATTTATAAGAAGTTGTGTAAAATTTAAATAAAAGTGCTAAACATCACTATGTTAACTTTTATTAAATATTGAATTGAATGAAAAATTCAATATATTGCCCAGTCCTGTTTGTCAGATACAGTACTGAAATGCAGTTTCCTTTGCCAAATATTCAGCAACTTAATGATAAATCAGTTAGCACAGAGCATTTAACAGTTCATGGGATCTTCAGACAATAAATCATCAAAAAATACAATATACAATGTGTATCAAACTGAATAGTAATGATAACCAGCTATATGTAGAAGAAGGCAGTGCCAACCTCTTATCTCTGCATCCCTCACCTGTTCTGTGGGGAGTCTAAGGACTTCCCTGTGTCCCTGTAAGAATGGACTTTTGTGTGTTAAAAGACAAGCGCTTTGTGCCTAACGCTGCTCATATCATGAAGTGCAATGGTTCTTTTATTAAGCACATACAGTGCATCCGGAAAGTATTCACAGCGCATCACTTTTTCCACATTTTGTTATGTTACAGCCTTATTCCAAAATGGATTAAATTCATTTTTTTCCTCAAAATTCTACACACAACACCCCATAATGACAACGTAAAAAAAGTTTACTTGAGATGTTTGCAAATTTATTAAAAATAAAAAAAACGAGAAAGCACATGTACATAAGTACAAATTGAGCTCAGGTGCATCCTGTTTCCCCTGATCATCCTTGAGATGTTTCTGCAGCTTAATTGGTGGTAAATTGTGGTAAATTCAGTTGATTGGACATAATTTGGAAAGGCACACACCTGTCTCTATAAGGTCCTACAGTTGACAGTTCATGTCAGAGCACAAACCAAGCATGAAGTCAAAGGAATTGTCTGTAGACCTCTGAGACAGGATTGTCTCGAGGCACATATCTGGGGAAGGTTACAGAAAAATTTCTGCTGCTTTGAAGGTCCCAATTAGCACAGTGGCCTCCATCATCCGTAAGTGGAAGAAGTTCGAAACCACCAGGACTCTTCCTAGAGCTGGCTGGCCATCTAAACTGAGTGAGTGGGGGAGAAGGGCCTTAGACAGGGAGTTGACCAAGAACCTGATGGTCACTCTCAGAGCTCCAGAGGGCCTCTGTGGAGAGAGGAGAACCTTCCAGAAGGACAACCATCTCTGCAGCAATCCACCAATCAGACCTGTATGGTAGAGTGGCCAGACGGAAGCCACTCCTTAGTAAAAGGCACATGGCAGGCCCGCCTGGAGTTAAGGCACCTGAAGGACTCTCAGAACATGAGAAACAAGATTCTCTGGTCTGATGAGACAAAGATTGAATCCTTTGGTGTGAATACCATGCGTCACATTTGGAGGAAACCAGGCACCACTCATCACCAGGCCAATACCATCCCTACAGTGAAGCATGGTGGTGGCAGCATCATGCTGTGGGGATGTTTTTCAGCGGCAGGAACTGGGAGTCTAGTCAGGATAAAGGGAAAGATGATTGCAGCAATGTACAGAGACATCCTGGATGAAAACCTGCTCCAGAGCGCACTTGACCTCAGACTGGGATGACGGTTCATCTTTCAGCAGGACAACGACCCTAAGCGCACAGCCAAGATATCAAAGGAGTGGCTTCAGGACAACTCTATGAATGTCCTTGAGTGGCCCAGCCAGAGCCCAGACTTGAATCCGATTGAACATCTCTGGAGAGATCTTAAAATGGTTGTGCACTGATGCTTCCCATCCAACCTGTTGGTGCTTGAGATGTGCTGCAAAGAGGAATGGGCGAAACTGGCTAAGGATAGGTGTGTCAAGCTTGTGGCATCATATTCAAAAAGACTTGAGGCTGTAATTGCTGCCAAAGGTGCATCGACAAAGTATTGAGCAAAGGCTGTGAATACTTATGTACATGCGATTTCTCAGTTTTTTTTATTTTTAATAAATTTGCAAAAACCTCTGAGGAAAAAAATGAATTTAATCCATTTTGGAATAAGGCTGTAACATAACAAAATGTGGAAAAAGTGATGCGCTGTGAATACTTTCCGGATGCACTGTACATACGCAAGTCTCTTTTGAATGTGAGAGGAAAGCCTGTGTGAACTCCACACAGACACCACATCTGAGTCTGGACTTGGAAGGCAACATCGCTAATCTGATTGCTTTTCAATCTCCATGATGATCTATCGTTAATTGTGCAAGTCTTGTCTTATTGCACTTAAAGTTTTAAGTTCTGTCATTAACTCATCTACCAATGTAAAGAGAGAAAGCAAAGAAAAGGAAATCTGAAAACACCCCTAACACTAATTTGGGGGTATATTAATAAACTAGCAAAATACCCGCGCTTCGCAGCGGAGAAGTAGTGTGTTAAAGAAGTAATGGAAAAGAAAAGGAAACATTTTGAAAATAACGTAACATGATTGTCAATGTAATTGTTTTGTCACTGTTGTGAGTGATGAGTGCTGCTGTCGTGTGTGTGTGTATATGTATATGTATATGTATATGTATATGTATATATATATATAGTCACCCTCCCCTCGCTGTTACTTTTTTACGGCTCATCTAATGATTACACTGAGTATGGCTTTACCAAACCAATCATTGATGGCGAATAAAGTATCCATTATTCATAAAGCTTCATATTTTTTCATATGTCTCAAACCAAGGGGATGCGAGGGTAAAATGAATCGGGAAGCGCTGATATATATATATATATATGTGTGTGTGTGTGTGTATGTATATATAATATTGAAATAGTTTTACTGTGAAATAATGCAAAGAGTACGCGACACGTGTTTCGCCCTAATTTTGGGGTCATCAGGCGTACATACTTAGTGCACCCCCTCTTGGGAATTGGATGTCGGCGCTAGAGGCGAAGCCTCTTCAATTGCGCCATGGCATGTGGTTTGTCTATTTGAGAGTATGTAGATCGATATATATATATATATATATATATATATATATATATATATATATATAAAATTCTTCGTAGCTGAGAAGTAGTGTGTTAAAGAAATTATGAAAAAGAAAAGGGAACATTTTAAAAATAACGTAACATGATTGTCAATATACAGTAATTGTTTTGTAAGTGTGTTATGAGTGTTGCTGTCATCAAGGATTTGATTATCATTATTTCTTTCAATCAGGTTCGTATTTGTAGGATGTGTTGTGTTCAAGTTACATTCCGTGTTTGTCAATCGTTGTAAAGATAACGGGTTTCATTCATTCATTGATTCGTTTCTTACTGCATCAATAAACAGCTCATCTTCCTCTTTATCTGAGACGTGACACACTGCATGGACGGGTTTTTTTTTTTTCTCTTCCTTTAGCGGGACATTGACTTTTTCCACCGTGTGCTTTGTTTCCGCAGTAGCTGCACTTATGAATATGCTTGTATGTGTCAGACGCTTCATATTTTTTTGCTGCCTTCTCAATTGTGTAATTCAGTTTTTGTTCAGCACTCTTTGGAACTGTTGCTTTTTGTCTGTGCACTACGTCAGTTCACGTGAGCCGCTCAGTGTACATGCATCGAAGCTTCCCAGCTGTGCTGGTTCCATCTCGTGCGATGTCCACGGCTGTATTTAATGTTAGCTAAGACCCGGCACTTAAAAGTTTCTTGCTACAGCAATTTTAACTCCGTTACAAAGTGATCCAAAGTCTCGTTTGTACCTCGTGTCTTTTCATTAAATTTGTATCTCGCGAATACCACATTCGTCGTAGGCATGACAAACGGCAGCGGGAGTGTGTCTATAAACTTAATTTAAACTTACGGTTCACACCGTGCTTTATTTCCGCAGTAGCTGCACGTATGAATATGCTTGTATGCATCACTTGCTTCATAATCTTTTGCTGCCTTCTCAATTGTGAAATGGCGTTTTCTGTTCAGCGCTCTTTGGAGCTCTTCCTTGTTTTCTACGTACTGCGTTCAGAGTCATTTCACGTGATTACGTGGGAGGCTTGATGATGTCAGACGCAACTCCTCCCCCTACGGCCATCGAGCTGAACTCCATTACAGTATATGTAGAAAAATAGGTTCCAGTTATGAACATTACGCGTAGAATTTCGAAATGAAACCTGCCCAACTTTTGTAAGTAAGCTGTAAGGAATGAGCCTACCAAATTTCAGCCTTCTACCTACACTGGAAGTTGGAGAATTAGTGATGAGTCAGTCAGTCAGGGCTTTGCCTTTTATTAGTATAGATGAAGGATATGCAGTGGTACTTAAAAGTTAGTGAACCATTCAGAATTTTCCGTATTTCTGCATAAATATGACTTAAAATATTATCAGATTATCACACAAGTCCTGAAGGTAGATATGGAGACCCCAGCTAAACAAATGACATAAAATATCATTTATTTATAGAGGAAAATCACACAGTGTTACATATCTGTGTAAGTAATTTGAAGGTGAGATTAGAGTCTGGTGCTGTCAATCAATGTGATGACAATCTAACTTTCAATCCCCACTGTACAGAAGAATGTGCAAATCCCGCAAAGTCTGATCTGCTGAGAAGTGAACCCATGTAATAATAAGATATATTATGAAATGAAGTACATTCCCAGTAGAAGAGAGAAAGTAAAAGCATGATGGAGTTACTTTTCACATACAAGCTTGAAGAAGTTTGTCACTGTTTTAATGAGACATTTACTGAGCTCCTTTTTCTTAGCATACAGTAAGACAGGTCGTATTCTACACGGTTTATCAAGATGGCTAGATAACCACTGGCGGTGTTAAGTTCTATTTTACTTGTACACACATAGCAAGGCACAGGTGGAGAAATCAATTGATTTAAAAGTTTTCAGTCAGCCAAACAATTCATCTCCATTTTTGTCTAGATGAAAAAAAGTTAAATGGTTACCACTTATAGCACTTTGGTAATGAGACACTCATGAAGCACTTGAAAGCTATGTACAAAGCAAGTGTTTTTATTCCTAAACTGTGTCTGGATGAAATAAGCAATAGGCTAAATATGTGTTTAAGGCACTTTAGGCTGGGTTTACACTTCACACAATGTGTGCGCTTGCGGACGCTCCTGCTACACAAGCAGTGTACTGTTTATACTTGCACACGTACTTTATCTAAATCCAGAGGATTCCACTGGTTGGCAGTGCAAGATATCATCATGGTGAGAAAACAACATTCGGCTTTGCTGTTTTGTGAATTGCCTGAAACATCCATCACATTCCCAGGATACCTTGCTACAGTACCTCTGAAAGGATGGATGTTTAATGATTACATTCATCGATCCAGGGATGCGCCCACTCCGGCAAGCATCGGGCACAAGGCAAGACGAGCACACACATACACTAGCATTATTTTAGCATCACCAAATCCCCAAACCTGCATGTCCTTGGAAGGTAACCAAAGCACACTGTGGAAAGCCATCAGGAAAACATGCAAACTTCAGGCAGGTAACACCAGGTACATTACTCCCTGTGAGGCAGCAGAGCTACCCAGAGCTCTGCCACCAAGCCGCCCCCACATGTGTAATTATTAACAGTATTAATTATTTAAATGATGTTACCGATCTGTAAAATGTAACATAAATGCTTTAACACATTTCATTATGAAAGTGATATCACTTGTAACTCTAAGGATTCTAAATGTGCAGAGAGCTGGAATATCATAAACTTAACATGTTCTGTGAGGTAATCGCTACCTAACAGGAGGAAGCCCAAGAAGCACATACCGTTTAACAAGTGGGTCAGTTTTAAGATAACATTTATGATGTTCTGCTTTAATGACAAAGTAAACTATGAGGTTAAAGTCAAAATTTCCATTTTAATCTTGAAATATAACTTTTTTCTTCATTGTATCCCTTTTTTTTTCTCTGTGGCTCAAATACACTTCCATACATTCTGATGCTGTTGCAAAGGTTAAAAAAAAATAAAAATGGAAGGCACAGTAATTGAATGTGAGACCTTTAATGTATTGCATCATTATGATGGAGAATATGTCCCCATCGCATCATTACAATGCAACACTTGTATTTCCAGTGCCTGCAATAGGTGAAGAAAAGTACCACAAACACATTTGTATGTCAGCATTTAAGTTTAATGATTTGTTTCACCACATTGAGCCATTCATCAGACATCAAAGCACACACACACTGATCTTGTATAGATCTGCAATGCGGCTTCCTGTTACATGTTGATAGTAAACATTGACCCTGACGTCACGTTCCAACTTGAACATACTGCGACCCTCTTTATCACCCCCCACCCCCCCCATCCCCCCCGGTTGTGCCTCTCAGGCATACGTCACGTTAATTTCTGAGGATGTGCTCAAAGGACATGTCAAATGAATGCTGGGAATGCTTAGACAAACTACCATATCAAAAGTGTTCATATGTTTCTATTTTTTTTAACCTTTTTGTTTGTAACGTGCATTTCAGCAGGTACAATGTGAAATGGAAATAGAAATAATGTCACCTACATTGGGGTTAGGCAACCTTTCTTCTTCTTTTGTGATTTGTCAAAGATCTTGTGGTCTCTTTTTGTCAGTTGTTGACATTACACTCAACCTTTCGATACTTTTTTGTTGGCCTCATCTACATTTTCCTAAAATCATTCCTTTTTATATTTGTTTGACATAATCTGTCTCTGTATGTTTCTCAGGTGAAGTGGCTCAATATAAATAATGATCAAATTATATGATTGATTGTCCATGTGTGGAACCACCACTCCATGTCCTGCTTTTAGACTGAAGTATTCACAGTCATAACGTAGCTGACCACACGTGAACTAAGAGCACTTTGTGCACGGTCTAACCTGGACATTTCGCTGCTACTCTCTTCTTATTATGCCTCATAAGCTCAAGTCAGATAGTGTAATCTGCAATAACAGGGGAGAGTGTCTCAACTCTCAGTTCAGTTGTTAATTTTTAGACCGTGAAAGCATTCACACGTATTCTAATTTTAGATCTTCATGTAACATCCCCAGTGGATTCCTTTAAATATATCTGCCTGAAACACAAAACTCAAACTGGTTGGCAAGCACTCGATTTGTAATAATGACCATTTTTTTACGACTCCATATTACGATTCAAGTTTGGCTGTGAATTATGTGCAGATGGTGAAAAACCTCATTGCAGTGGATAGGTCTGTCCACCAGTAAATGCTCATCATGATTCAAAGTTATGTGCATATCATTAATTCCTTTTGGATTTGTTTTATTTATTTGGACATTCAGTTGAACTGAACAAAAAAGCAGAAGCATGCTAAAACAAAAACTATGCCTCCTGGCAAATCTTCTTTAGAATCTGGACTTCAGGGTATCTTAGGGCAGTGTCTGCTCAATATATGTGTTTCAAAGAGTCATAGCTGGGAGTGATGGTTAAACATTTTTGATAGCAAAGATCTGTCATTGAACATCTTGAATTTGTCAGAGTGATGTGCATCTGGAGGGCAGCTGATGGTTCATCTTGTGTAGTTTCCTGATGTCTGGCAGGATTACTCAGTACAAAGGCTTACTTTACTACCTCCAGCTCTTTGTTTCACCCACAGCCAACTTTGGTCTTGAACAGGTCAAGCATATGATAACACGGTAAAAACCCTTCTTTAAGGAACATATTTATACTTTAGAGTATATCAAGAGTAATCTGTGTAAAAGGGGTTTACATTTGACTGGATTACCAATAAGGCTGCAGTGTAGTAGAGTTAATTAAAATAGAAATATTTTATCAGATTATTGAAGTAGTTAAGTTTATAATTTATCTGTTCATGTATGCTATTTACCTTGGATTATTTTAATTGCTCACAAATCTTTTTGTAAGATTTTTTCTTTTGCCATACAGTTTATAATGCTATCCTTTATGTATCATCAAGTAAACATACTGTAACATTTTTCTTTTTATTTTTGCAGGTGAAGAGTTTCCAAGTCCTTCTCTTGATTTTATTTTATCTGTTTTTGTTGATAATGGAGTCACTGAATCTTAAACGGCAGTTTGACTGAATTCCATACTGGATGCAAAATGGAGAAGAAACGGAGAAAGAAATAACAAAATAAGAAAAAAAAATGAATTGGCAGCAACTTTTTACAGCAAGATGTGTGCCAGGAAACCTAAACTCCATTACATACTTTTAAGAGTTTTCAGGTGTAATGAATTGACCCCCCTCATGGGAGGATCTTAATGTCCGGTTTTAATATTGTGCTGGGTTTTTGGGAAGCAAAAATTGGATTTATAACTCCTGTGAAGATACATTTGAGACCATGAAGCTTGAGAGTGTCTGCCTGTCTGTGTTGCTGATTCTGCTTTTTAGCAGAATGCCATATGGAACAGAGCTGGGTGACGACATAGTTTTGTGCACCAACTGCTCTCACCTCAGTCTTAGAGTGGAGTTTTCCTCCACTTTAGTTGAGCATGGTAAGATTTTTGAAAAAATGTTGTTTTGCTTTGCCCATCTTGTATAAAATTGGCTTATTCTCAGGATCATAAAGTACAAAATTGTTGTTATTAAGAGTTTGGTTGAGGCTAAACTTTTTGTTCTTTGTTTTAGTAGTAATTATACAGATGCATCTTATAGTTTGACAGTTTTTTTTTTTTTTTTTTATAAATAATATTGTCTTTTTTTCCCCCCCTCATATCTATTGGATAGTATGTGTACATCTGATTCCTGGTATTAGATTTGGCTTTATTTGGACCTTTTACCATTTCATGCTTAGAGGTTGCAACAGGTTACATAGAGTTTAAAGAAAATTGGTTTTAATTATTTATCTCCATTTGGTGCTGCTTTAATTGAACTATTTAATTGTGGTTTCTGTTTTCAAGTACCTGCTCATCAAAGAAAATAAAAAAAATAAATTGTTTTCAGATATGTAAAATGTTGATTTTACAGCTTATTAGTCATCTGTTTGTAGTATTGCTCATTTGGCCACCAAAAAACAAGGACTTACCTGTTAGCTTCCTTAATCTGTTGATTACTTTGTCTTGTCTTCCTTTCTACATATGCCTTTTTGACCCGTCTATCCATCTATAAAGGAGGATTGCAAGGAGCTGGAGTCTATCTTGGCAGTGCTGGGTTCAGTTTGGGAGCCAGCTCTGAACTTTTTTGTTTTTGTTTTATGTTCAGTGTTGGCTAAACTTACACTAATGGTCTGGCTCTGTCAAAATACAATGGAGTAGGAAGTCAAGCATAAGCATATGTTTTCTATTACATATAACTATAGATATCCTTATTTCATTATTAATACATTATTATGATCTAATCTTAAAAACACTCACTGGAAAGATGCAGTTAATGCCATTGGGTACACCAGAGTTTGATAAAATAATTAGAAATTTTACTTCTTTTCTAGGGTGTAGTTTTCAGGGCCTAAGTTGTCATAAAGATAAGTGTTCTCTGATTTTGACCAAATAACTAAAGTAAAGCTTAGCACATCATGTTAAGATCAAAGAGCAAGTGTAAATGCATTAAATACAAATGGAATAAATTAAATGTCACTGGTCATCTCCCCAAAACTAGCTATACCACCAAATTGGACCCATGTGCTGACTGAAAGCAACTCTACAGTATGTTAAAAGCCTAGGATCTAAAGGCATCTTTTAACATAATTTCAAGTTAGAGGGGATCTTTTTTCAGAAAAAGAGAAAAAAAATGCTGTCAAAAATGTTAATGCTTATGCAAAGGTTTATAAAATTATTATCATTGTGTAGAGCAGAGAAGCTGAAATTGCTTGGACTTTGCTGTAATAAATTACATTTACCAACCAAATACTACTGAGGATCTTTGAATTAAAGTGTCAGGGCTGGAGCATTGCTGTTTTAGGGCTTGACATGTGATCCCAGACTGGAAAGACATGCAAATTTAATCTACTTGGAAAAATTAAGAAATTTACAAATTTAGTATTTTGTATGTTGGCCTTATCAGTTTTTCAGCCAAAATATCACATTTTTCAAAATGGAGCCACACCTCGTTCTTTCTTTTGGTAATGTATTTTATTGTGCAAGTCTCAATTTGCGTCAAAGGCATTAATGCCCTTATCTCCTGAGTTAAGTAAATCAATTAAATGTGCATTTGTCTATTGTGTTCTTCAGCCTGTTAGTTGTACTATGTATACTATGTATGCAGTGCAAAGTGCTTGCTGGCAGATGCTTTTTTCCATAAGGCTGTAAGGTATTTTTTTGAATTGTCATGAACAAGTGAAGTAATTTTTCTTTGTTGCAGTGACAGTAAATTTATTTTAAAAAGTGAAGCATGGGAAACTAGCACTAACACTGGTCATTCAAGTCATTTAGTGGTACATGTGCATAAGACAATGAAATTCCTAGAGAAAACCAAAGACTATACCTACCCTTGGTCCTTTTCGCCCTCAGTGTACTGGCACTTCTCACAAAGTCCCTGCATACTCCTTCTAATACATATTTTCGTCTGTGTACTTTGAAGGTGTGGGACTCCCCACTTTCACTGTCTGAAACGGTGTATATTTGCCGGGTAACACAGGTATAGCTATGTAGTTTCCATCACAATTATTGTCACCCCAGTAAATAAGTAAAAAAAAGGTTATAAAAAAAATACCTTAATCTCACATTGAAAAAAATGAGATAAATGAAAACTTTAACTGAAGTAAATTTATCCTTAGAAAAATATTGAGAAATAATTTACACAAATAATCCACACTTTAATCTGTAAACAAGCATAGAACCTATGTCTCTTCAGTCTCCTTTCTTGCTGCTGCTCGCTATATTCATATGTGTAGGCTAACAGATTGCCAGAGGTATATGCAGGCTACAAAATCCTTAACTGCAACTCAGTTAACAGTTTACATGGCCACATAACTGGTTTGCTCATGGAGAAATCTACCTGTCATTTTTCCCCGAAGCCAATATCCCGGTTTCTATAGAATATACTGTACATGTCATTTTTGAAAACTGATTTCTGTGAATTACCAGGTTACTAAAGCAAATGTAAATACACTCTGAGAAATCCTTGAGGTGTCCTAAGTGTAGGCACTTCTACAGAATTCTGTTTTTAATGAAGGTTAAATCAATTAGGTAGAGGGAAAAATGAAAGCCTGCAGGACAAGGCTTGCTGTTTAGTTTTGCAGATAAGCTCACTGATGTGATGTGGATGTGTTCGATTTAATCTTGGCTTTAAATAGTCGTCTTTGGTGGCATTTGTTTGCATTGTTCTTTTGAGATCTTAGTTGTTGCTAGTGTATCTTTCACACTCACCTGTTGTTTGGATTCTTCCATTATTACTCAAAAGCTCATGCAGCCAACATTTTGATGGCAACACTATTATCTAATTATGAGAGTTTCTTAGTGACTGAACTTAAACCTCTCATGTTTAAGCCTTAGCATGACAAAGATCGGTAAATATAAATAAGTGAGCAACAGCTGAACAGTGTTTAAATATGTGACCGATTATTATTTTTTTTTTTTTTCCTTTTTATATCTGTCTCACTTGGACTGTTGGTCAGGCAGAATTTTTTCTTTTTCTCTTAATTTTTTTTTCCTCTTCACAGTTCTATGAATGGTTGTCTGTTTCTATTTTTAAATTTTATTTCTTCCTTTTAATGGTCATAATAACTTTGTAATTTCATTTATAACTAATTTTGCCTAAAATATAAATAATACAAAAAAAATAAATAGATACCTAATTGAAAAATCCACACATATCAATCTGAAGAAATTGTTATCTAATCAAAATGGATTTACAGATATCTGACAAGTCGGAATGTAATTACAGACATCTCTGAAGAGAGTTTCAGTTGTTCAAAGTATATTTGTAAATACTGAAGTAAGAGATGGTATAAGTAAATTGGTAATTGTGTGACACATTGATTGTTATGGCATCTTGCTGTGTGTGAGCCTGCTTGGCTTCAATTTCAATTTTGTTTCATTTAAAGAAGTAAACTCAGATTGTGTTGATTTACTACTTTGTTAGTTCTAAGTTCTGCATTAAAACAAAATTATTAGTCTTGATATTCGTTTGAAGTGGTTTATGGAACAGAGTAGCACTGATTTAAAAGGTCTGATAACATTTTTCATTTTATTGTCATTTTCTTAGTCTTTTCAGGTGGCAAAATTTGCTGTTAAATTGTAACTCTGTGGGGGTGCTAGAATTTTTCAGCACACTGCTATGCAGTGTGTAATAGTGTTTTAAATGTTAGATTTCAAACTCTAAGGCTTCCAGTTCAGTGATCATTTCTCATTCATTCAGTGAACCCAGGCAAATTAAAGTTACTCTGGCCTATTTATGAAGTATACACCTAGTGGCCATTTTATTACGTACATTTAAATGCTCATTAACACACATAGCCTACTCCTCTAACTAGCCATTTGTATGGCAAGAGCTCAGTGTATAATTATGCAGATATGGTCCAGAGGTGTAGTTATTTGAGCATGCATTAAAATGGGTAAGTCATGTGGTCTCTAGTAGAACTGTTTGTGACCCATATGGTGTTTCTGGCAACAGCTGCTTTAATAGGATTTTCATGCACTACAGTCTCCACAGTTAGAGACAGAATCATGTGATCAAAAACAAACATCACATTACACTTGGGTCATCTGTGTTGAGGAAGCCAAGACGACATTTGGCACTAGTGCTCTAAAACAGGACAATTAGAAGGTTTGAAAAATGTCACCTAGTCTGAAGAATCTGTTCATACTGCTAAATGCATTTGACACAGACAGAATTTGGCATAAACTGTGTGATTCTGTGGATGCATCCTGCCTTGTGTCAGTGCTACAGGCTGATAGTAATAATAATGGGTTGAATGTTTTCCTACCACACATGAAGAACTAGAATGAGGTGGAAAGGAGGTTGGCATCATGAATGTGCAGGAAGTGCATGACGCTATCAAGTCAGCATTGACCAGAATCAAAGGAGTCTTTCCAGTACCTTGTTAAATCCATGCCTTTAAGAATTCAAAGTACAATTAATAAAGCCATCACTGAGTGTTCTCTACATGTAATCACCTGTACTAAACTTCTGTACTTGTGAAACATTCTTTGTGATGCATACAAAAGAAAGGCACCATATATGTTTTTATCTCATAAAATTGCATTTCTGTGAATTAATTTGGAGAAGGTAAAAGAAACATGTAATACTGCTCAAAACCATAGTTAGCTTTTATTTTTTGTGTGTACACCATTTTCTTTTTTTGACATTCAGTACTGTATTATACAGTATATGCTAAAATTCCACTTTAGGACTTGATGACAAGTCCTTTTATAAGTTTTCCTCAAAAGTTCTGTCTGTAACGATGAAAACATGTACTTGACGGGTGGTGGAGTGGGGTAGAAGTGAATTTTTTTTTGTAGCTTTCAATTTTTATTAACAACCTTTAAATGATGCAGTTAACAAAAGCAGTGCAACAATATTTTGGATATTTGAATTAATAGTAATGAATATACTGTTAACATTTTCAAAAATCATTTTTTGTCATTGAATCCTTCCCATATTCTTCCATTTCTCAGATTATGGACAACTATTAAATAGGTATCAATTTTATTTGTTTCTTTACTAACACTGAATTACCTGCTAGCCCTTGTGAAACAGTGGGGCCATCTTTGAAAACATTTTAGTGGAAAGATTGATAGAAATGGATATGTGTGGAATTCTGCTCCTTCAGCCTTTTATAATTAACACACTCTCATAGTGAAGGCTCTGGCAGTCTTCCAGCTTGCTGTCATTTAGATTGGATTTCAGTTCTAACTTTAAATTCTGTTTCATTATTGAACTTAAATATTTTAATATAAATTCAAATCTTAAAATATCTCTTCAACCCATGTAAAAATGTATATTTCTTTTCAATGGAAGCTAAAATTCCCCTTTTTAAAACTATTAAGCCTGGAAAAGTGCAATACCTATTGACAGTGACTGCATTTTTACAAATCATCTGTTATTTATGCAAAAAAAGTTAATTGTGAAGGTTTTCATAAATCTTTGTATGGTGGCCACAGTGTTTGAACTTACTGTTTTGATGGTTTCTCTCTTCCATTCAAACTGTATTTTGTGTGTGCTGTAGTATCATCATTCATTTAAAGATCAATCTGAGCATGTCAGATTTACAGCTGTAAAGTGGTCACATCCAGGAGATATCCAGTGGCAAACTTTGCCACCTTGCATTAATAGTTCAAAATGTCCAACCAGACGTTCTATATGTGCTACACCCTCCTTTCCTTATGACAAGAAAACAGTCTTTTTAAATATAAAAATTTCCTTTAATATTTTTCTAAATTCTTTCTTTACAAACAGAATGCAACGTATTGGGCATTATCTACCAGTTATTATCAAAGTCTGCAGGTCCATGACTCCTCTCTATATGCATACATGCTTTATTTACTAAATGAAGGTCACCAAATCCAGCCTTCTGTGGCATAATGTCTTCACATAGTTAACTGCGTGCACTTGTTAAATATTAGCATGCATTAAAATAAATGCACATACAGTAATTTTAATCAGACCTTTTTAAAGGAGATGTGGTCTAATTTTCTGCCAAAGTACATAATGGCAACTTTGCTTTATTAATGCTAGATGTTGAACAACATTTTACACATATAAAATATGCTTTTCAAACTTTTATCTCTTTCACCTTTTAGAGTTTCAAACATGACTTGTTAATACAGACTTCAATTGAAGTAGATTTAAATCTAATTAGTTCATTAGCTAACCATTTTGATGTTAAGTACTTACAGTTGCCAAAAAGATGGGTGCCACCAAAAATCTGCCCGACTGCCTCCCTTGTTTATTTAGTTGACATTTAGGGTCATTAATATATTGTTTTCACTTGCATGGTGAACAATTATAAAAAAAAAAAAATAAGTGGGGGCCTATTACAGTGCTTAATTCAGTGTGCCATGTTGTCAACACCACATTTTATTTTAATGTTGTACAACAATAGTTTAATTCTTTGGCCTTTTGCAACAAAAAGCCATATACCTCTGAGAATGTATGCCAGACAATTTTCAACAAGTGCTCTGGTATGGTGGCCAATTATTTAGAGAAAGTTACTGAAATACTTGTGACACTGAGGCAACGTACCTTCATTTATAAGGACTGCCTTATTTTCAGTTGTAGGTTGGGTGTGGACTCTTTAAAAAGGACCTGTCTGTTTTCGTGACTTGGCTTGGGTGAAAGGGTTGGATTCAGGTGACATCTGCAATCAGGATTTTTTGGCTAATTTCCCAAAGTTTAAGAAAACAACGCCTCACAAAGGGGGCAGTGAATTTAAGCAAATACTGCAAACTCAGTCAGGAGCACAAAAGAAAAAAATACTGGAGGACTTTGACTAGCAAAAATTAATTCTTTCAATATCAAACATGTACAATTTTGACAGCATCCAGCAAAAATGAATATAAACAAATTTACAAGTAATGCCATAACTAAAGTAATAGAGATGTACTGCTTTGTATTTTACTACAGTATGTATTTAATCTCCAATAATTAATTCATTCTTCAGATGGGTAATATTTACCTGTAGTGATTGTTTGGTTTTGAATTTATAATGAGAACAATGTGACTTTTTTTTTTTTTTTATGCAGAATATATCATTGCCTTTAATGGGTACTTCACAGCCAAAGCCAGGAGTAAGTTTATTTCAAGCGCCTTGAAAAATTCAAAAATTCTGGAATGGAAGATTGTTCCTCGTGATAATCCTGCCAGTGACTACCCCAGTGACTTTGAAGTGGTACACATTAAAGAACTACATAAGGAGGGACTTTTGAAGCTGCAGGACCACCCACATATTAAACGAGTTACTCCTCAACGAAAGGTTTTCCGCACCCTGAAATTCACAGACTGTAAGTGCTTGCAGTTGGTGTTTAATTCCCCAAACCCCCCCACCCCACCCCTTATCTCATTAAATGTTTTTTCATTGCAATGCATATTCTTTTAATTTGAGGTTAATGGTATAGTATGGAGCCGAGTGGATGGAGCTGCTGTATCACAGCATTCATTACTTGTTGTGTTTTACATACCAGTACTTGTATTTAGTAGTGTCAGACTGTTGGTTTTTTTTTTTTTAATTTTTAGTTTTTTTTGCGGAGCCTCATTTAACTCCTTTTTAGTCTTTTCTCCCAAAATTGAACATTAAATTGTCCTGTCCTTTAGTTTAGGACATGAGAATGTGAGTAGATTTTGACATGGACTGTTACAGGAAAATGCTGTACTTTTCTTTTGGACTATAGTACATTTCCTGTGCCCACACAAGTTCAAATTCTTACATACAAAATTGATGTACATGCCTTTTTTAGTAAGGCTTGCAGAAAAATTTTCTCTTCATCTGCATGCCTCTGTAGTTTCTTTTGGCTTCTCAAGATTTCATTTTTGATTAATTTTGAGTTGATGTGGGGAATTAATTTTTTGACACATATATATTGCGACAAATTCCTAGGAGGGACCGTGCTCCTCTTGTTCCTATTCCCCTGATTGATTGGACCCCTAGAGCCCTTAGCCCGAGGACACAAGTACATTTTAGTCCTCGTAGATTATGCTACAAAATACCCCGAAGCTGTTCCGTTGCGCTCAGCTACCTCTAAAGCCATTGCACGGGAATTACTAGGGGTATTTGCGCACGTGGGGGTCCCTAAGGAAGTCTTGACGGATCAGGGGACCCCTTTCACCTCGGAGACGTTCAAGGAGACTGCCAAGTTACTGAAAATAAAGCATTTAAAGACCTCGGTGTATCATCCTCAAACCGACGGATTAGTAGAGAGGTTTAATCAAACTCTCAAACAAATGCTGCGTAAGGTGGTCAGCGAGGATGGAAGGAACTGGGATCAGCTCCTCCCCCTCGTCCTTTTTGCCTATCGGGAAGTCCCACAAGCCTCCATGTCTCCCCTTTTGAATTACTGTATGGGCGACAACCTCGGGGCATATTAGATATTTTAAAAGAAGGATGGGAAGAAGAGGCTCTTCCCTCTACAAACATATTAGAGTATATCGCGCAGTTATGCGATAGATTTGGAAAGATTCGGCCTCTCCTTAAAAGTCACATGGAAGAGGCTCAAGCAGCACAGGCCCGTTATTACAACCACGGCACGTCTCTTCGGGAGTTCCATCCGGGAGATCGGGTCATGGTCCTAGTGCCTACCTCCCATTCTAAGTTGCTTGCCCATTGGCAAGGCCCCTACGTAGAAAAGGGGCAGGTTTTTAAAGGGGAAGACAGGAAGTGAGGTCATAAGGATCAAGCACGTGGTTTTCAACCATTGGATCACAGTCGGATGTGACATCAGAGGGGCTGGAGCTGGTGTGGTCGACCTTCATTGGCTCGGTCCCGGAAGTGATGTCAGCAGAGCCAGGTGGAATCCCCTGGGAATGGTCTACAGGCAAGGGAGAAAAAGAGACAGCGTGCTCTGCCACATCCCGGCATGCCTCCGAACTGCCTTCACTCAAGCCCTTTAGCTGCCCCCCATGCGCACGTGTGTGACAAGGCCCCCCCCTACCCCCCCTTAACCCAGACCCGTTGGGTCGGGCGACCCTAACCGAGAGGTCGTGAACCCGAGAAAGAGCATCAGCGTTGGCATGGAGAGTGCCCCGACGATGAATGAGTGAAAACTTGTATGGCTGTAGGTCAAAAAACCACCGGGTGACCCGCGGATTCGACTCCTTGTGCAGGGCCATCCACTGTAGAGGCGCATGGTCTGTGACAAGGGTGAATTCCCAGCCCAACAGGTAGTACCTAAGCTGAGTAATCGCCCATTTAATTGGCAAAGCCTCCCTTTCCACCGCTGCATACCTGGTCTCCCGGTCCAACAGTTTCCGGCTCAGGAACATGATGGGGTGCTCCACACCATCGACACTTTGGCTCAGCACGGCGCCCAGGCCTGTGTCCGAAGCGTCCGTCTGGAGGATGAAAGGCAAAGAAAAGTTAGGTGCCATCAAAATAGGTGCGGACGTAAGGGCCTGTTTTAAGTCACCAAATGCAGCGCCTGTCTTCTCAGTCCATACCACAATGTTCGGGGCCCTCTTCTTTGTTAAATCAGTCAAGGGCGCCGCTCTCTCCGAGAACCGGGGTACAAACTGGCGGTAGTACCCGGCTAATCAGAGAAAGGCTTGGACCTGCCGCTTGGTTCGCGGACGGGGCCATTTCAAAATGGCATCAACTTTGGAGCACTGTGGCCTTACAGTACCCCAACCCACCAGGTAGCCTAAATATTTGGCCTCGCTTAATCCAAAGAAGCATTTCTTGGGATTAATCCGGAGCCCGGCCTCGCCAAGTGTCTGCAGTACCGCTCGGACATGCTGTAGGTGTTCCCTCCATGTGCTGGAATAGATGACGACGTCATCCAGGTAGGCAGCACTTTGAGTTATGAGGTCGGAGCACTTTGTCCACCAGATGCTGGAAGGTTGCTGTTGCCCCGTGTAACCCAAATGGAAGGACACGATACTGCCAGTGTCCGCTAGGGGTACCAAACGCGTTTTTTTCCTTCGCGGAGTCCGTTAAAGGAACCTGCCAGTACCCTTTTGTCATGTCAAGTGTGGTCAGATATCGAGCCTGTCCAAGCCTCTCGAGGAGGTCGTCCACGCCTGGCATTGGATAGGCATCAAATTGGGAGACTTGATTAAGCCGACGGAAGTCATTGCAGAACCTCCAACTACCGTCAGGCTTACCGACGAGCACAATGGGGCTGGAGCAGGGACTATAACTCTTCTCTATCACACCTAGTTCCAGCATGCGCTTGATCTCAAGTTCCACTTCAGCCTTTTTTGCCTCGGGAAGACGATACGGGCGTTCTCGGACAATAACCCCGGGCTCTGTCACGATGTTGTGCTCAACCAGAGAGGTCCTTCCGGGGTTTTCACTTACTACCTCCCGAACGGCCCGGATAACTGCTTCTATCTCCTGCCGTTGTCTAGGACTTAAGTCCGTACCGAAGTTAAGGTTGTGTATGTGAGCGAAGAGCGAGCGGGGCTGGCCGGAGGAAGGATCGGGGTCCCTGTCCTTCCACGGTTTCAGCAGGTTCACATGATAAACCCGCTCAGGGTCCAACCTCCATTTTTTTATTTCACTCACCTGCCAGTCTGGGGCACCCCTAGGTGGTAAATGGGGCTTTGGTTTCACAGGGAGGCAGGCACTCTCCCCCAAGAGAGCATACTGAGCCCCTTTTGCCTCCCCCCCTCCAGGGCAGCCCAACTCTGTGAGCCCCACCCGCACACTCCCTGGCCTCTCTAGGTGGCCTAGTTATGCGTGCCGGGAGCGGAGCCCGCACCGGGTCTCACCGAACCACAGGGCACCCTCCCCACCTGAATACTCGGCCCCGGTACACTCCCACCTGGGTGTATTGCAGGTCCTGTCCCCTTCTCTTCTGGGACTTCTCCATCCTGCCGGCTACGCCACTGTCACAAAAACGAGACATAGACAGATAAAGGTTTGGGGCAGCCACCTGTGTAATATGGTATCCTGGCTGCAAAAGTCGTTTTTATCAAAATAACCAGCACTGAAGTGCATACAATGGAGTCCAAAACGAGACTGAGGGAAAAGGGGCAGGTTTTTAAAGGGGAAGACAGGAAGTGAGGTCATAAGGATCAAGCACGTGGTCTTCAACCATTGGATCACAGTCGGACGTGACATCAGAGGGGCTGGAGCTGGTGTGGTCGACCTCCATTGGCATGGTCCCGGAAGTGATGTCAGGAGAGCCAGGTGGAATCTCCCGGGAATGGTCTACAGGCAAGGGAGAAAAAGAGTCAGTGTTCTCTACCACATCCCGGCATGCCTCCGAACTGCCTTCACTCAAGCCCTTTAGCTGCCCCCCATGCGCACGTGTGTGACAATATTTATTTTTATATATATATATATATATATATATATATATATATGTTTACATATAAAAAAGAAGAGAGTTTGAAATAAGCACACTTTTTTCAGATATGTACATACACAATGGATTATCTGTTGACTTTACAGAACTCCATTTTGGATGAACAGGTATTAATAACGTATAGTATTTAAAGAATGTCACAGTTTACTACCAAGTAGTCTTTACCTATGCAAGTCATATTATTTTATATGTGGTTTTAGCAACTGACCAGCCAGTGCCTTGCAATGATACTCGGTGGACCCAAAAGTGGCAATCATCACGTCCTTTAAGAAGATCAAGTTTATCCCTGGGCTCTGGCTTTTGGCATGCTACCGGGCGACATTCAAGTAGACGGCTGCTGAGAGCAATTCCTAGACAGGTGGCGCAGACCTTACAGGCTGATGTTCTTTGGCAGATGGGACATACTGGTAAATATTCATGAAATGACTGTTTTTTTGACAAGAAGCGTTTTTTTTTTTTTTTTTTTAAAACTTCCCATGTTTATCAGCCAGGGAAAAAAAATCCATTATAAGTCTTAATCAAATATTACTTGTGCATAACTCCTGTTTTGTTTCATTTTTATAATTACATGCAGACTGTTTAGTACAACGGCGTTACAGTTTGTAACCTTATGGCTCCTAATCCCATCATCTTTCAAGAGTATCCATGTTTCTGCTTATCCGTTCTAAACAATTTTTGGGCTGTCCTTTTCTATATGTGTGCCTACTTTTGTGTATGTATTTGAGTGGGCTTTCAGTTTCTGTTTTTCTCTGGCATAATGGTTCAGGTTGTTAAGGCATTGTTCTGTTGTTAGCTGTTCTTTACTTGTATTTTACTGACCTTTCCCATGCACCACCTGTTTTGGCTGTGTCTGATATATGCTTTATTCTCTTTGTGCATTTTACAGAAGCATTTCTTGTGAATAATGGTTTGTGTAAGTAAGAGATGCATTATTGTTTTGTTTGTCAGGTGCTGGAGTTAAGGTAGCAGTCTTTGACACAGGTCTTAGTGAGAAGCACCCGCATTTTAAGAATGTGAAAGAGAGAACAAACTGGACCAATGAGAAAACCCTAGATGATGGTGAGAATGTCAGCATGCAGAATGTTAAAGTCACATAATTTATGTAAATTTCTTTTAGTTTCAAAAATATAAAAGAATAAAGCAGTAGTTTTTTTATTTAGATTTTTTTTTTCCAAGCCAACTTTGTTCTATGTAATTCAGCGATTCTATGTTTTACTTAAGAAACTGCACTACACTCGTTAATAGTGCACTTTTACCTAGGCACATTAAAAGTAAAACCATTCATACATTTTTACTGATATCCAATGCATTATTGTCAAAACATATGTTGAGTGCCCTGCTCCCTCTGTAGGAGAACTGGAAGCTCCAGATGAGAACTTGTTCTCATATCTGTATGCTGATCATGTGCATAAACACAAAAAACATCCAACTCCACATGCAATATACTAGTGACTGAATATGCTTGGAAGCCAGTAGCTCAAAAGCAAGTATTTTCCGTCATCCTCTCTCATAGGTCCTAAAATCAAGACATGAATACCATAACAGTCTTGAGCTTAAGACCATCTATCTATACCAGCATTGTCCAAAGCTGGATAAGGACCAGAGTGATGTTTTTGGTCAGATTAATACTTGGGTCACAAATTACATGCATGCTGTAAACAGGTGTAGTATCAGTGTTACGATGGATTCAGAAAGTATTCAGACCAATTCACTTTTTTTACATTTTACTATGTTGCAGCTTTGTGCTAAAATCATTTAAATTATTTTTCCCCAAATCAAGTAACACTCAGATGACAAAGCAAGAGTTTAGAAATTTTTGCAAATTTATTAAAAATTAAAAAATGAAATTAAGACTCTTTACTTCATGTACAAGCCATAAAGAAGGAAAATATGCATAATATATACAAGCTGAAGCACCCTCACCAAAGTGAATTTGAAACCATAAATGTTGTGAAATGGATAACTTCGAAAATCTGTCAATGCTTTTCAGTTTGAATTTGTGAAATTTGAAAAATTTGTACAATGCTATCTATTTAAGATATCTCAGTGAAAACTCAACTTTCCCCAACAAATTCTATTCAAGAGTAATTGTGCCAAACGTTAACAAAATCGGTTCACTGGGAGCTGGGTTTGTTTCAGACAGACAGATATGACGCTGATAGTAGGTGCTTTTTGTATCATATGTTCATGTACCTAAAAAGTCTTGACATGGTTTTAATTTGATTAGCGTATTAATAATAGATACTGTATATTTTCTCAATTTTGGCTTTGTCATTCTTGAATACTATATAGCTAGAAATTTGAAAGTTTAATGATAAGTGTAATGGTAAAAAGATTTTTTCCCCCTCTTATTTCAAGGATTGGGCCATGGTACATTTGTAGCTGGTGTGATTGCCAGTATGAGAGAATGCCAAGGCTTTGCCCCTGATTCAGAGCTGCACATATTCAGAGTTTTTACTAACAATCAGGTAACTGCTTAGATTCAAATGCTACTTTCATAACACATCCAGTGTTTAGCTTGTGTAAAAGTTAAACTTGCAAAAAGTGACTCCTGAAAAATTAAACATGCTTAAAGTACAATGTTATTCCTAGGTATCATACACTTCTTGGTTCTTGGATGCATTCAACTATGCTATATTAAAGAAAATTGATGTTTTAAACCTTAGTATTGGAGGACCTGACTTCATGGACCATCCTTTTGTTGACAAGGTTTGATATATGTTTTGATATTTTAATAATACTTTTGGAAGTAAGAAGTAAATTGCTTTAGTCATGACCAAAAAAAAAACTAAAATATAAATAAATTTGTATCACAACAGTCACATTTTCTCTTTATATTTGTGTTTGGCTTTGTAACAAGTGTGCAGTTCTCAATCTCTAGTATATTTTTGCCACTTGTTTGATAAGTTGTTATACCAAGTATAAGGCCCTAAGCAAAACAGTTAGGGTTTTACTTTTTTTAAATAAATACTAGATGTCAGCCTGTGAATGTATTGTGATACGCGCGTTGTTAGTCTCAGTTGCTTATTTTTCAGTTGGCTTATGTGAATTGGAATACTGGGGTGGGTAACCACAGGCCATTGTGATCTCGATATGTAATTTACATGTACAAGGAAACAGACTTCACTTTCAAATAATCAATCATGAAATTGTGTATATTTAAATATTTCTTGTTTTTTAGTTTAGGTATACTACAAATATGCGTCTATCAAACCTCAAACCATAAACAGCTCTTTGTTTAGACCAAAATCATAACTGTAATAATGAACAG
>JANRMT010062806.1:79959535-79985135 GCA_026402145.1 Polypterus bichir lapradei
TATATATATATATATCTTTGCGTTTGAAACGGAAATTACGTATGATCACAGAACATATTATAATACAGGAACTAATCACTTCGTTTGTGGACACCATTTTTATATCGTCTTTACGAATTGTTATTATTTGTGTGACAGTTATTTTACTAATATTGAAAATAAGTAAACCTAAACATGCCGATCTATCCCATAGAAGTGCGCCCCGCGTTGCCCTCTCCCAGCCCTCCTCTCTGGACTCCAGCACTCACCCTTCCGCCATCAGGCACGTTCTGACAGAGAAGTTTTATTTATTCGCCCACGTGACTGTCGCGGAAACTGCCACATAATAACTTTTTTTTTTTTTTAAATTGGCAGTACTTGATAGTAGAAGAGATGAGGACTGTCCGCTTCATGTTAAGTTTTGGACTTGGGAATTGTTTGGACCTTCTGCCCATTAAGCACGGAAGGGCAGCGTCCACATTTCTCAGAATAATTTTTCTCTTAAATCACAGGCATGTAGTGCAAGGTTGTCAGGCAGAAATTTGCAGGATCGCATAGAAAATGTAATTTCTATACCACAACGATCATGTAGCGCCTTTCACAAGGGATCTGCTACCGAGAGATGATCCAAATACATTTAAGCTGCTGTTAGTGCTACTTACCTGTTGTGTTGTAGCGCCTTTAAAATGTACTTTACCCGAAAAGACTCCAGTACTGCTCAATGTATTTTTACTTTTTACATGTTAATGCTTTACTGTTTAATAATTTATATACTACATTTTATTTTTTTCCCTTGCACTCAGTTAGCGAAGCCACTGGGTAATCAGCTAGTGGAAAGATAAAAAGTTCCAGTTCAGTATGAGACATACACATTTAAGCTTCATCTCTGTTTTAAAATAAACATTTTTTTGTTTTCCTGTTTAGGTTTGGGAGCTTACTGCCAACAAGGTTATCATGGTCTCTGCAATTGGGAATGATGGGCCCTTGTATGGGTAAGTAAGGAAACAAAAAAGCTCCTTTCATGTAGAGTTACAAAGCAAATGTTTAACCTTTGCTTGTTTGATTAAGCAGTGAAGCAGATGGGGCCATTTAAAAATAGGATACTTTACCTTGATCTGTAGTTTATTAATTTATTGCACAAGTTTACAGAATGGTAAAATTTCCAATATGTGTAATTAGCTGGTTGGTTTATTTGGGAATATGTTTCAGCAAAAATGGTTAATAAACGTGTGACTTGGGCAGTAAAAGGTTGACTTTTAGCATTTATTTATTTTATATTAAAATTTAAGATTGCATTACCTTTGAAAATGTAATCAGCCCACCAATTAAGCACTTTGAGCTACATTCTTTGTATGAAAATGGGCATATAAGTAAACATTAGTGTTATTGTTGGCACAGATTGCTTTGTTTACAGGTCAGGTTTTACAAAGTTTTGTTTTCATTTATATTTTGGGAGAGCCCTGTCACATAATTAGCATTGTTAGTTGTGTTTTGTTTTTTTTTTTGTTTTTGTTTTTTTTTTTAAATCACTGCATGGTTAATTTAAGAACATGTAACTCAAGCAATGAAATGATAAAGTTTAATGTCTAAAGTCTTCTTTGTTCTGTGTTAATAGCACAACTAAACTGTACAAATGGACCCCAGTCAATCAATGGTTTGGAAAAAAAAAATCATGAAAAATTACTGTAGAAGAGGCTTTGGAGAGGCCTGCTAAAGGAATAAATCAAGGGTGTAGTGATGTCAGTTGGTGCAGTTCTCACATGCAAAGGGGCTTACAGCCAAATTGTGAAATTGTCACTTGCTACTTCAGATTGCTTTAAATCTGTAAGTCTCAGCATTACTTCTTACTTCATTATGGGATAGTTTAGGAAAAATTGTAGTGCTCTAAACCAAAGTATAGATATAAAGGGAAGCATTATGCACTTTTACATCATATTCACTTTTTCATTACAAATGTAATTTGTACATGTATGTACCAAAAACTGGTACTTTGAATTCTGTGTTCCAGTTCATAAAGACAACACCATATGCCTGTAGTGCATGTAAACGTAATATTAAAAATTTTCTTCAGCACATATGTAAATAAAATGAAGAGATGCACAATAAAAAAGAGGAAGTGTATGGATTTCTCAGGATTACTGAAGAAACAGTTACTAGTGGCTCCAACTGCTTCAGTTACTTTCTTCTTATGTACACTTAATTATGTTTAAAATTGATATTTTAACAGAACACTTAATAATCCAGCTGACCAGATGGATGTAATTGGCGTAGGAGGGATCGATTTTGAAGACAACATTGCTCGGTTTTCTTCCAGGGGAATGACTACATGGGTACAACTTTTTTTTTTTTAAATATATCATTTCCTGAAGCACATACACAGGTTCATCTTTTTTAGCACTTATAATTAATAAGCCACTTACTTTGAACATGTTAAATAATATGTGTAAAATGGATTCAATTATTTAAATTTTTTAGTCATTTTGTACTTTCAAACTGCTGACTTACCACTAAAACACAAGTTTTTTTTTTGTGTTTTTTTTGTTTTTTTTTTTTGTTATTAAGCTAATATTTTTTAGTCAGTTTTGAGGTGAGGATTTAAAGTAATTGGTATCTGGTGGAAATTAAGTTACTTTATTTTTATTTTGCTAGTCCGTAACCAATTTCCCAAAATAAACTTTTCTATCGCCTGCATTGTTATTTGTCTCTGATTAATTTATTTAGACCCCTCCACTTTCTGCACACTTAATTGTGTTGAAGATTTAATTTTAAATGGACACATTTGTCATTTTTGTCTGTTAATCTACATTTAGTGACCTATATGGTCATGTAAAAAGACAATTTCCTCTTGGGGATTAATATAGTACAGGCAGTCCCCGGGTTAAATACGAGATAGGGACTGTAGGTTTGTACTTAAGTTGAATTTGTATGTAAGTCGGAACAGGTACATTATTTTAATAAATGCTATCGTTGACCGACTGTAACCAAGTGCTCTGCCAATGAATGATGGAGTTTCACCTCTTTCTGACCTTTTTATTATTTCTACTTTATTTTCAATGGTGATGGTTTTTCTCTTCTTTTACTATATCACCAGCACTTGCATCAGATTAGTGTTTCAGAGACATTCTTGAAGGGTGAAGACAAAAGGTTAAGATGAGCTCTTCTGCACAGCACTATACACGTTATCACAGCAGGAAGGCACCAGCCGTCAACACATCTGATTTATAGGGTGGTCCAGATCTGATCATGCAATTTTCATTACACTATAACTTATTTAGTTTATTACATAGAAAATTACCTGAAAAATCCCGGACCGTCGAAGTGTGTGAACTGACTACATGAAGAATCATCTTTACGCCGAACTGGAATCGTCCCTGCATAAATCAAAGTCATCCACACGATCTGGATCTGCATAATTAGATCTGGACCACCCTGTACTGACAAGAGACAACTTCCTGCTATGTGCGTAACAGTACAAGCAGGCTTGCTATTGAGAATGAATGGGGGCAGCGAGGAGCTGTTCATCACCAGCCCACCTCACAGTCACCTCCACTACATTATGCTGTCTGCAGTGTTCACCGCACCACCGCCCCCACTCAACACGCAGCCATCCGAGGCTACAATGCTACCCCCACCGCCCTGTTCACCCTCAATGGCCTCTGTTCAGCCACAACCGGGTCACCGCTTGCAGCATTACCAGCTGCCCACCAAGAATGAATGGGCGGCCGTGTGTGGTGGGTGGGCAGTGAAACTGCTTGCCGCCGGGAGCCACCCCCCAGCGAAATCGCCCCCCTCCAGCCTCCGTCCAGCCACTGCTTGCAGCGTACCCAGGCTGAAGATGATGGAGCGGCATTTACTGAGGTGCATGCGTCACAGCTGCAGCCCCGTTCGTATGTCGTAGGTCGGATGCCAGTAACCTGGGGACTACCTGTATATCAAATCAAAAAATCTAATCAAATAATGACAAAGTGAAGATGTTTTCATAAAGGTTTGCAAATGTATTAAAAATCAAAACCTCATTGCATAGAAGTATTGAGACCCTTTTCTGTGGCAGTCCAAATTGTGCCCAGGAGCATCCGGTTTGCTTCAGTTATCCTTGATGTGTCTAGTACTTGTCCACCTGTGGAAAATTGAATTGACTGGACGTTATTTAGGATGGCAAACGCCTGTTTATATAGGGTCACACTGCATGTCGGGACAAAAACCAAACCATGACGTCCAAGGAACTCTTTGTAGGGGTCTGTTCTACAAGAGCAAAGTGTCTGAATACTTGTTAAATGAGAGTTTTCCATTTGTGATTATTATTTACTTTTTTTTTAGTAGATTGTGTTTTTTTTTTTTTTATCTTTTAAAGAGTACATTAAAATGGACTCATTGTTATTGATTTGTTTTTACAGGAGCTGCCTGGTGGTTATGGACGAGTTAAACCAGATATTGTGACCTATGGGTCTGGTGTCCGTGGGTCTGGAATGAAAGGTGGATGCCGCTCTCTCTCAGGAACCAGTGTTGCTTCCCCAGTTATTGCTGGTGCTGTTACACTTTTAGCAAGGTATAAAGAAAGTGAAGCGAAAAGCTAAAAATTATAAAAAATATATTTTAAACAGCTTATGATATTAACAATACAAATTTATTTTTTTGAGGTATTGGTACTGTTTTAACACACAGATTTTTTTTTTTTTTTTTTAAATCATTGGTGTTACAGTTTAGTGGCAAAGTGTTGGACGTTAAACCTTCAAGGTGGCTCGTAGGCGCTATATATATCTATCTATCTCTATATATATATATATATATATATATAAATATAATATATAATATATTTTACAGAAGCAGTGTACAAAATATATAATATGGAGAGGGAGAGAGAACTGCTTTTGTATAGAAAAAGGTGGTGGTACGCATATGTCGCGTATGGATCAAGTTTGACATGCTGTGAAGGTATATAGAGGCAGAGAATCCCAATGCTACATGTTTTGTTTATTTGGTGAAACATAATGTTTTATAATTTGAAATTGAAAATCGTCACGTGTGCCATACTGCCTAATATTGTGCTTGTCAGTTTAAAATTACAAACAGAATTTCTGAAATCTATGATGAATATTAATAAATAATTCTTTACATTGATTTAGCGCTTTTCTCACTAATCAAATCTCTTTTTGCAAACTCCAAGCCGGGAAGACCCAGAAAGTAAACCCATGTTCTTCTTACTAAGAGGCAACAGTGCTACCACTGCGCCATCCGCAAGTTATTAACAAGTTCTACGTTCTACAAAAAATGCAAAGCAATCGGGACTTATTTTGATTGAGTTTTAAAGAACATTCCAAACTTTTTGTATGTTTTAATGAAATGCAGTCTCTCTAATTCATTCTTTGCTTTTAGTCTCAATGACTGATCATCTTCCTCGTAACAGCCGTGAATCCGCAGGATCGAAGTGTGTGAGTGGAGGGCCAACCAATCATTTGAAAAAAGTGCAGAGATGGTGCTTGTTAGTAGCAAGGCTTTCTTTGGAGTAGCAATTAGATTAATTTGTGAAAACCCACTTTTGCACTAACTTGATGAAACTGGAATACAGCTTACTCTCAGTACACAATTCATTATAGAATCAGTTAATACGCAATCAATGCCATGACCAATTGTAGTGGCCAAGGTGCCGGTATATTGTACCAGTGTGTACCGTCACAAGAAAAGCTATTTATTTATATATGTGGTTGTTTGATCTTGTGTTTCTTAAAAAAAAAATAAATAAATAAATTACCACCACTTAGGAAGTATGTTAAATGTGAAAGTTGAGATTTATTTTAAATATATATAATATATTTATGTGTGTATTCTTTTTGTATTGATGGGAACTACAGCACAGTCCAAAATCGAGACCTTGTGAACCCTGCCAGTATGAAGCAGGCCCTTATTGCATCTGCCCGAAGACTTCCTGGTGTCAACATGTTTGAGCAGGGACATGGCAAACTGGACCTCCTTAAAGCTTTCCAGATACTTAACAGTTATAAACCCCAGGCAAGGTGAGATTTGCATGTGTTCTTATTTTGGTATTTTATTATCTAGATTATCTGCATTTTCTGTTATGTTAAATATCAATTTTCTATGTCTCTATATGGCAGTTTTTTTTTAGTAATGATGGTTATTGTTAACCAAAACGAAGTATTACAGAAAATAGAACAATTTTAATTAATAGCACTTTAAACTATTTTGGCTAGACTTAACAAGGATTAGATTTAGATGTACCCAAAAATGTGATTCTAATGAGGGTTGTTTTCCCTTCTGGCAAGAAGGTGTTGTATTTTTCTTTTTGTTTTTTGTTAGTGTTGGAAGTCACTTTTTCATACTTGCAGCTTTACTCTATAAGTCAGCTTTTAGATTATGACTTAGTGATTTTTTTTTTTTTTTTTTTTAGGCCAAATTTCAAGTAGCGCATCTATCTTTGTATAACCTCTCTACCTTAAACATTGCTTATGCTTCTTTTGTTTCATCGCCTGTTTTTAATTTTGGCTGTAAAAGAGTTAAGAGACATTTTGTTTGCTAGCTTTAGCTGTATGCATTATTTTATTTATGCATTGCCTGTCCCTGTGTGTTCAGCATGAATTTGGACATTTCTGTCATTTTGTATTGTAAATGTTTAGTGTGATATATATTTTTTTTATTTATAAAAAAGAAGTTAGCTTCAAGATAAAGTTCAGTATGAGATAGAAGGAATGGAAAAGTTTTTTTGTAATTTTCGTCAGTTTGTTGCACACTGTCTACATGTATAATAATGTGATTATTAATAATTTTAATTATTTATTTCTAGCCTTAGTCCAAGCTATATTGACATGACTGAATGTCCATATATGTGGCCATATTGTTCCCAACCAATATACTATGGAGGAATGCCAACAATTGTTAATGTTACAATTCTCAATGGAATGGGTGTCACTGGCAGGATTGTTGATAAGGTACCGTACATTCTTATTAAACCATGGGTTAAGGATGCCAGTCTTTGTTTTTTTAAATATGCACATTGCTCATTCACTTCAAAATGGACTTATTGGGTCTTCATTTGTTGCCTGTACAGAACAGGAGTTATTCATGTTAAAATGTGTACTAATGTATTGTTCCTCATCGTCAACGTTTGTTTCAGTGATGCTATATACCGAATAATAAAGCATTCCATCCAGTAGTAGTGGTTAGATGCCATTTCAAAAGTAAAGGGCACCTTTACTGTTTACCTCTTTTATATAGAACATTTTAGAGAATTTTTTTAGAGCATTTACTTACCTTTGAATCTTGTTTTGTCCAGTTCAGAATCCTGTGGGCTACATCTTATTCTGGCAGTACTGGATACAGTATGGAAAACACTCTGAGGCAAACTCGCACATAATTGCTCCTGCTGGTGCATTTTGTAGTTGCCATTTAAGCTAACATGTGAATGTTAGTGATATGGGAGGTAAAACATTGAGTACTCCAAGGGATAATCAAGCAGAAACGTTGGGAATGTGCAACCTTCTCACCAACATTTCATGCTAGAATTTATGCAAGTTGTCTGGAGCTGTAAGGCACCAGTGTAAACCACTATGCAATTGTTTACCGCCATCTTATTATTGAGATTAGTATGTTGGATTAATCATTTTAAGTTTATTAAATCATTTAAACGGGTGTATTTTGGTAAAACTTCATAAAATAGAACTTCAGGAAAACATTGTTATGCGTGGCAGTGGAGCATTCATCAGTCGTTACATTTATGTTCAGAGCAGTAGCTAAAGTTGCCGTACTTCAGGGTTATTCAGTGACAGCTTGTAAAACTGCACAACTCAATTGACATTTTGCTTTTTGATGCATCTCAGATATGTACAAATACAAAGATGCTATCCAACATATAATGTGTTCACTTGCTTTTCTTTAACTTTTAATCTTTTTGTACATTACATCTCCCTCAGACCAAGTTCTGTAATTTTAACATCGTGTTAAGTGAGGGGGAGGGTAGGTCTCCGATTCAAAACCTTGCTTCATTGGCATGTATGTAAAGATTTAGTAAAATCATTTATTTAAAAAATACGTTAGCAAAAATGTATTTGGGACATTGTCAGCATATGAATAGATGCCTAACATTTGAATTGTGTGTAAATTTACGATTTTTCAAGGATGTTTTGAAACCATTTCATTTTGGTTCTGTTTGAGTCTCCATTGAAGTACAACTGATTTCAAATTAAAACTTCTTCTTGGGTGGTATAGTTGACTTGTGCATTTATATGTTTTTATGTATACATGTGTGTTGTTACTGTAGTTGTGGACTTGACTCATTTAAAAAAGCAAGACAAAGGGAAACCTAGCATTCACAAATGATACTTTGCACTTGTTTGCAGATAAGCAGTTGTGTAATACACTTATCAGTTCTTGGATTTATACATATTTGAGACTTAATCGACCTGGATGATAGCTTTGTCTTTATTTCTTTAAATTTATTTTGGACAGAACTATTGTTGATGGTTTTAATAAATATTGCATTCCACCCCCACAATCAATCTAAAAGCTGAAGAGATCGCGTTTCTAAACAGAAAGAGAGATAAGTAAACCCTCTTATATTTTAGTGTTGCAACTAAAGGAAGTACTTGAACATAAAATATTTGTCAGCATATGAGAGGAGTAGCACTTTACAATTGGGAATTTTATACTTTTTGGTTGATGCTCCTTTGAGCTTTCTCCTTGGACTGGAGGAAGTTAACATGGTACATAATATGGAGACAAATAGTACATAAGTATACATTTTCTCTCCGCCTATTTTTAAAACTAATCACACTGCACACTAATATTGCAGTGTTGTTAGGGTTTGTTAATAAATGTATTATTTTTAAGTGTTTTAGTCTGTTTAGGGGATAGCCTCTTTACCATTTTTTTTTTTAAACTGTGCATCTTTCCACATGACTAGTGCTTAATAAAAATAAACAGTCTAATGGCACTTTAGACTCAGCGGTGTTATCCTCCTTTTTTCAAAATTATTCATGGTAGTTTTGCATAACACTATCATGATAGTAAAATTCCTACAATGTTGTAACTCTAAGTTAAGGTCAGTTATTTCTGTGGGGTAAAGCACAAGACTTCACCTAGTACAGATAAGAATATAAATGATGAGCCATCAATGATGGGATACTTAAAAAAAAAAAAAAAAAATGAGATTTACCTTAAGCTATATAAATATATGAGCTGTTCTTTAATAAAAAAGGGTTGTTCTTTTTTGCAGCCAATTTGGCAGCCCTATATTCCCCAGAATGGAGACAACATTGATGTAGCAGTATCATATTCACCAGTATTATGGCCTTGGTCTGGATATCTTGCCGTTTCAATATCTGTGGCAAAGAAGGCAGCTTCATGGGAGGGAATTGCTCAGGGTCATGTGATGGTCACTGTGGCATCACCATCAGAAAATGAAGTAAGAATAGCAGTTTTCTTTTATTATTAAGTGTTGTTTTTTTGAAGATCCAGGCAAAACTATAGTTTTGTGAGAAGGCAAAATTGTTGCCCCATCTCAACTTTCTTCTTTAATCTTGCCTTTGAACATTTTTTACACTGGCTACATTTAGCAATCAATTCTCAAATTAAGTTCCCAAATGTTTAGATTAGTTTACGTTCTTCACAAATTTCTAGAAGTTGTTTTTCTTCATGTTGTAAGTATTGTCAGATGTTGATGGTGATGTCATTGAGTTTTTTTTTTTTTTCCCCCAGTCTAAAGCAGGTTCAGAGATAACTTCAACTGTCAAGCTTCCAATCAAAGTGAAGATAATCCAAACTCCACCTCGAAGTAAAAGGGTTCTATGGGATCAGTACCACAATCTTCGTTACCCACCAGGTTACTTCCCACGGGACAACTTGAGAATGAAAAATGACCCTTTAGACTGGTAAGCCACCAAGAAAAGTAGATTGCAGCAGTGTTTACTACATTCAGAATGTTAGATTTTATTAAAGGAACCTATTTCAGAGGTGGTTACTGTGCTAGTAATTTAAGCTCTCTCTCCATTTACACTGAACATTTTATTAGTTTGCACTTCTACATTCTCAGACGGGCTAATAGGAGATGCTTAACATGTGAATGTGTCTAGAATATTTCTTATATATTCACGTATCCTGCAGCCATTTTGAAAATTATGTACTCTCTTATGTTATGCTTGAGTGCAGGGTGATAAGGTAGCTGACCCCTATCCCAGAAACCATATGGTGCCAGTCAGGAACAATCCCTGGACAGAATGCCATGCCATCACTGGGTGAATACACAACCAAGGGCCAATTCAACACCACTAGTCCAACACATCCTTGCGCTGCCCCTGCTTTTTTTCATTTCAACATGTCAAACTAGTGCTGTGGTCCCTTCACAGCACACACCCCTCTGTCATTTGCTTCTCTCTCCCCCATTCTTGTATGTGTCTTTGCTGTCAGTCTGATTTTATTGTTTCTCTGGTTGTGAGAATGGAGGTAGGAATACTTATTATATTTTAGTGTTACAGCAACAAAAGCACAGAATTCGCGCTTGGTTAAATTTACCACATAATTAAGTTTTCAACCATCTCAAACATGTCCATGACCCATTTGTTTAGAAATCCTGCCCTACTTTTATGTTTGTAAATTGCTTATAATATGGGATAAACATACCGCATTCTCTCTCACAGCAGCCATTATAGAGTCTTTAATCAAACTAATATGCATGTGTTTGGGATTTGGAAGGAATACTGCAGTACACAAAGAAAAACCCATGCAAACCTGTGGAGAATTACTGTGCTGGATTAGTAAGCATTTTGTTTCACTGAATACATTGTTTCCTTTATGTAATATTTCTGGCTTTTCAGGAGTATTAAACACATTCACTAGAGTTCCCATTCAGGATAATGATATATCTAAAATTCTGCTTTATTGCTAACCATTAACAACTCACTGAGTAAAAAAAAAATATAAACCTTTTTTATTTGAAAATTTTTTTTTTTTTGCTCCCTTTTAAAAGGAATGGTGACCACATTCATACAAACTTCAGAGACATGTACCAGCACCTAAGAAGTGTGGGCTATTTTGTTGAAGTTTTGGGAGCACCACTAACTTGTTTTGACGCCAGCCAGTATGGTAAGACTTTGGTTTCAGAGTAAATGAGTGGACATATAGGGCCCTATGATTTCTACAAAGTAGAAAACATGGGCAGAATTGTAGAAAATTGGATTTCAGATGTAAACACAGAAATGCACATAATTGGAGTATTTGCTGGAAATTACTAAACAGTCTAGTAACTGTGTAGAAATCTGTGTAATCTGTACTTGTATCACCTGGGTAATGTTTACATTTGGTGTTATTTTAGCTAATGCTATTCTTCACAGAAATCCTGTTGTGCTTCTGTGCCTTTGTGTACATACGTAGACGTCGAGGGGTGTAATGTGTCTAGGATCGCCACATCAATAAAGGCATATAGGTTAGCTAGTTGTGTGGATTAAGTGGGGGGATATGTTGGGGTACCAAATGTTAGTCACTTCAAGATTCAAAAACTTAAAAAAACAACTTAAGCACAATCGTATCTTCAAAATTTAGGGTGTAACTATTTTGGTGATTTATTTATTTTTTTCTTTCCCTACTTCCTATAATAATTCAGGGTGGGAGTTTTTTCCCTAAACTATATCACAAATAAGGGTCTTCTTTTTTTTTTTTTTTTTTTTTTGTGGAGTTTGCTGATTATGGGATCGGCTCAAGACGGTGATATCCAAGGATTACATCGTTAGTATTGCCCTACATATACATTTCAGTCAGTTTGTTTGACAATGAGAGGAGCTTCAGCAAATAACAAACGCTTCTTACAGAGAGCTGAGCTGTACAACAAGCATCTGTAATTCAGTTGCAATATGTATCGAAGATGGAAAAGAGCCAGGCAAGCTCAGCTGCAAATTTAAACAAATTGAATTGGTTAACGGCATTAGATTTTAAGAACTTTCAGTCTGTTAAATTCAGATCCTTTAAGTTGCAGGTTGCTTTTTTGTTTATAGTTACAATATGATTATTTTCTGTTATGTTCTGAACTTTCTTTTTTTTTATTCAAGCCTAAACATTTTGCTTTTCTGAATACTTGTATGTGCAGTAGTGCAATAGTGTAATTTTAATCAAAAGAATGGAAAGTGCTATTTTACAATTGTTTGTTATTGTAGTTGATTATTCATACTTTTATTATAGTAAGCTGGATAAAAATACAAATTAAAAAGTGAAAACAAGATCTTAAGAATTTATAAATGAAAGAAAAAATAAAATGGAATTTGGAAAAACATAGAGCCCTAGATGTATGTTTTTCCTAATCAGTATTTTTAACAATTTAAATATTCACTTGCCTGCATTTTTGTTCTCAAAATGGCATGTTGATCATCAGTTTGTTCCCATGGTTTCTTGAATAGCTGTTAAGAATTAAGGTCTTACTAGTTCTTCTTGTATAGACAGAACAGCTATTGAACTGTTATTGTCATTTCTTTTTAATTTTAATCTTATTTTCTCATAATAGCTTATTTTCTGTTTTTAATACTTTATACAGCTTTATTGTACTGCAGTTTTTTTGATTTAGTGAGTTCATTTTAAACGTGACCTTATGACTTCCCTATTGTTTCAGTTATTTTGCTCTTTTCTGTATAAAATACTTTCTTTCTTTCATATTCTAACTTTACAACTCTTTGATATCTACTAATCTTGCTTAAACCGTATTATGCAACAATACTGCTGCTATTGTTTTCAGGAACTCTGCTCATGGTGGACAGCGAAGAAGAATACTTCCCAGAGGAGATAGCTAAACTGAGACGTGACATTGATCAGGGATTGTCTTTGATTGTGTTCAGTGACTGGTACAACACATCTGTGATGAGAAAGGTTAAATTCTATGATGAAAACACCAGGTATTCTTACTGTTCTATATACAGTATTTATATTGAGAAAGTGTGCCCCCTAGTGTGTCTTAATATTTTTATATTCAGTTTCTATACATATTTACTCTATAGAGGAAATACACAGCACCCTGGTCAAGTAGGTGGTGTGTTTTGGTTTGTGGGTGGTTTGGTTTGTTTGTACTTGTTGTGGGGGGCGGCGCCGAGCCTTTTAAATATGGTGTCTGAAGGCATTTCTGTTCAATTGGTAGATATGTTCACATGTTTGTTTGAGATTAGTAGTATATGGTTTGCTAAATTTATGTTTGGCAGGTTTATACTGTGAGAAAAAATGACAGGCAAGAAAAAATGAACAAGTTTTGTTAAAAAAACAAAAACAAAACACAATTGCCTGTATAATAAAGCTCTGAATAACTCAGGCAGGAAATGAAAAAGGTCTTGGAATCGTGATTTTTTTTTTTTTTTTTTTTTTTAAATAAAAAAAGACCAGCTAAGTTTTGTTTTTGTTTATGGATTTAATCAAAAGTATACTCCTTAAAAATCAGGTTTTCTTGTAATGTTTGAAAGGTGATGTGGTAGACTTCAGGAAATCTAAGTGAAGAGTTACGGCATAGTGTAAGAGCAGTGGTTTTTACAGTAGCAAATGGATGTTTTGAAACTTCTCATGACCTGCTTTTTATTTAGTGTTTTTTAGTATTGAGATGTGTATGTTCTGTTGGGGTAACCTTGTTCTTTGTGGAGTGATGATTATTTGTACTTCTCTTCCTTCACATTCAGATGGCTTTGTTTGCTTCAGAGAATGAATGCAAATTTGAATAGCATTCAAATACTTAAAATATAGAGATTGATGGACCACCACACAGTGTGTTTTCCCTCGTTGTGTTTAATGTTGTCTAAAACAGTTACTTCAGTAAACAGTGTGTTTGCCTAAAATGTACCCCAATTTCCTGTTTCTCTCTTTCTAACAACATTATTGATTATATTCTAATTAAAAAATCAATTATTGTGTTCACCTCTATCTCTGTCTCCAGATCTGTAAGCTTGAAAAGGACTTTGTCTTTAAAAAATATTCTCATTTAATATTCTTAGTATGAGTTAAAATACTTTTATATGTGTAAATGAATACAAGTTGAATCTGTTTCTAAATGCATGAAAATTACGTTTTCTTAGTTATGCATACCATAAATCACAATGGCCTTTTAATATTTACTGCTTCTTACAGCAATATGCAAGTGCACAAAATTGTGCCCTTATACCTAATAAATTATTTTTACAATTGGTAAAATGCACTTTACACGTGTTGCTGTTTAGTATAGACTGTGGATAACCTGAGAGTCCTTGAGATACCAGTGGCTTCTGTGAGACTTTTTAATACCAAACTAAAACACTGGCTGCACGTAATGTCTTTTGAAACACTTTGCCTGTGCGCCTTCTGTCACACAGATGCTGTTCATGCTAATTTATCTTTGGGCGCACCTCCTTTAAGCTGTCTTTTGAAGCATGTGTGAAGTGACTCGTTGGCGAACAGAATGTTAGTCACCTTCTAAAATGATGTCATTGTTTGTTTTAGGCAGTGGTGGATGCCTGATACAGGGGGAGCAAACATTCCTGCTCTAAATGATTTAGTATCTGTTTGGGGCATGGCCTTTAGCGATGGTCTGTATGAAGGGGATTTCTCCATGGCAAACCATGACAGTAAGTTATGTTGCTACCATTTTCTAAATTCGTCACATAGCTCATGTCTAAAGTGAAGATTGGTTAAAGGTCCTATACAAATAGAGTCATAATATATAGTAATTTATAGTTTAACAATTTCACCACTTGGGTTGCTTGATCTGCTAGACTGAACTGTGGCAGTTCTGTAATTACAAATCTGAAAAATAAGCTACTAAGGCCATATTGCATCCCTTAACAGGAAGAACTAATAGAAAATTAATTAAAATGTAGTTCAGAACATCAATATACTTAGGATACAGCACAGGTATATATAAATTTAATGTATTAACAAAGTAATTATAATGACTATTTAGAGGCAAACTGTCTCATGTGATTTAATTTGTAGTAATTACTAATGCAGAAAAAGGCCAAAAAGTACAATTTATAAATTATGTCCCTGCAATTTTTTATATGTAAGTAAAATACTCTGTGCTGTGCGAACCAGGATTCAGGAGCATAAAATGAATTCATGTGCTAACCTAACCCAAAGTTTATGGATGGTTGGCAATTTTCTGAATTTTGCTCATTCTGAAATTTGTCTTCATGTAAAAGAAGATTGTCCCCTTAACCAAAGAAATCCTTTTGTGCATTTTTCATTTGTGTTTGTTTTAGATAATTAAAGTAACTTGTGTTGTTTCTTAACAATCTGCCTCATATCCTGGTTGACAAGGTTTAAAATTCCTTTCCTTTTGCTTGGTCAGTCTGGTGTATGTGCTCATTAGTGAACATTTATCTGTCCATTTAGTGTTGAGTTTTTCCTCCACCCTGCGTTCTTTTTGATATGCATGGTTTTTTGTTTATATAGATGAGTGTTATTATTTCTGGAATTTTTACAGATTATAATTAATTTATTAAAGTCTGTATATATAAATTCCTTTTTGTTTAATTAGTTTTAATATATAATGCATTTCTGAAATTGGGTACTATTCATGTATTTAGTTATTTTAATTTGGAATGCCTTTCATCTTATCTAATTAAACACTGATCCTTTAAATTACTAATAGAAAGTGGTATTGTGATGAAAATGATTTTTAAAATAACTATTTTGATCTGTATGTTATTATTTGATGTAGAGTTTGACAAGAACATTGTTTTTTTTTTCCTCTTAGTGTACTATGCTTCTGGGTGCAGTATTGCTAAATTTCCTGAAGATGGAATAGTTTTGGCAAATCCTCTAAAAGACCAAGGTATGCATGTCAAGTGGCTTTTATACAATTGTATGTTTGTGTATTTATTTTGTCTTTACATTAAACACTTGATATTGCTGTTTAGGTTGTCTTTTAAACAATAGTCTTTACGTAGTCCAATTTAGAAAACTGGTGTCCGTTGCAGTTCGGCTGACAGTGGTACAGGAATAGACTGGTCTTTGTCATTCATTTACACGCTGTTTAAACCTGCAGTTGCTTGCAATAGCATGTCTTAAATAAATGTCCTTGTGTAGTGCTGTAATTTGGTATAAATTGAGAACAAAGTTCCAGATATTTTAATTGTTGGCGTTTTAAAAAAATATGTTCCCAGCAATACACTACTGTTCCTCTAACAAACCTTTTCTGTTGTTTATTTGCTGCATGTCCTTGTAAACTATTGAACCATTCCCAGCAATGTTTTTGTGTCTAATTCTGTTATTCTAAGTATTTCTTAGATGACATCTTGGCTCTTTAACTTTAATGTATAACACAGTATTAACTGTTGCTGTTATCATATCTGAATTTGTGTACTGGGTATATTTTTTTTAAAGGTTGAGATGGACAGACCAGGGAAAAAAAATTCTAGAAAGCTGTTAATTTAAAGTTAAGTGCTCAAGTGCAGTATACTGTTACAAATGTAAATGTGCATCAATTGATAAATATGCTCTTAAAAAATTTGATGAGCAGTCAGGTAGGCTTATTCAACTTGGTGACCAGGACTACTGTGGCTTGTGTAAATAATTAAAAAAAATGTCTTCAGAAGTTCTGATTCTTTGCAGTACAAGAGATTTTCAACATGAAAAAGATCAAGATGTGGTACTCTGTGTTAAACTGAAATAAACACGACGTTTAATTGTCAATAACGTTTATTAGAGGCGTTCAGCAGCTTCTACGCTTAGTCTCACACCCGAACGCGCACACACCAAAAAACAAAAAAAAACACCCAAGTACCTCCCAAAACCTCCGCACCCCTCCTCCTCGGAGCACATATGCTGGGTTAAATAGTGCAGGTGAGATGTGATATATTAACAATCTCCCATATAAATTTTTTTTTTAAAACAAAACAACAAAAGAATAAAGGAGAAACATATATAACAAAGTCCTTGGTTACCATAGCAGAACAATAAAGGCCACAGCAAACACAACAAAACGGTAGTTACATATACAATTGAAAGTGCATAGGTTTGGAACGTAGCCCCTTTATTTTTATTAAACGTTTTGATAAGACAGTTTTATATAGGATTTCAATAGCACCATAGCCCTTCGCTGAGTACTTTTAATAACATAAGAGCAGATGCTCCCCTTTTTGTAAGACAATCAGCAAGTTGAGTTTTTTGTGTCCAACCAGAGAACCTTCTTTATTTTTTTACTCTGTATGAGCTCCTTTATACTGCTTATTTCCAGTCTAAGTCGTTTCTCAGTGACCTGTTTTGTTGACTTAAGAGCATCAAACAGAGAGTGATTGTCTGTCACACAGACCAAAGGGGGAGCATTCAGATCAGCATTTCCAGTAGTAAGCTCAGAAAAGAGGGTCGCCAGAAAGATAGCATTATCTATTCCATCTGACAGGGCTAGAGTTTCCCCTGCCAGAGTGCTCCTCACCACACGTCTAATTCTCTTAGACTGCCAGAAGAGGGGAGAAAACTTCCCTCCTTCTCCCATGAGACCAATTAATATTCCCCCTTGTGTACCCCCATCAGGAAGATTTCCTAGGGAGGCATCACTGAAAACTGTCAGATTCAGAGCATCATTGTTTCCCAAATGCTGAAACCTGAGAGTGACTTTTTCAGATTTAAGCTTTCTAATGACCTTATTTATCTCGTGAATTGACTGAACTGTGGCATCTTTTATATTTGACCCTAATCTGCTTACATCAAACATGATGTCTGGTCTGGTTTGTTTTGCAACCCACAATATCTGTCCAATTTTTGACCTAAGCTGCTCTTTTTCAGTCTCATTAACAGAGGCATCTCTCTGCAGGGCACGCGCTGCTTGTAGGGGAATTGGCTGTAAGTTTTCAATGTAACTATGCTGATGAACATGAATTTCACCATTAAAAGTAACAAAGTCCATTCCCACATAGCAGAAATTTTCATGTTCCTCACGCCCCACCTGAAATGCAGACTTAAGCGTAGGAATCACATCTTTTGAGAAGTTTTGTGAGCCTGCCCAAAGAAAATCATCAACATGACATGCAAGTACTCCAGTAACCTTACACTGCTCATCCAACCAGTAGAATACTGCTGGATCTACTTGGGACATTTTACCACCTGTACTCAGCATGATTTCTTTCACCTTATTGTACCAATACAGTGATGCATCAGCAAGGCCGTAAACACACTTGTTGAGTTTCCATAGAGTATTTTTCTTTTCTGCTTCAGCAGGAGGCCGGATATGGATTTCTCTGGACAACTGCATGCCCTGTAAGAAAGCAGATTTGATGTCCATGGAATGGATGTGCCATTTGTTTTGACAGATTACTGCTAACAATAGTCTAAGAGACTCAGAAGCACAAGTTGGAGAATCTTTCTGCAGCTCGTGAATATTAAGCTCTTCAAAACCTCTAGCTACGAGTCGTGCCTTGGGCACAATGCCATTGGGAGTTTCTTTGAGACTACAGACCCATCTGGTAGAAACACACTTTTGACCTACATCGTCAACTTCTTCAAAAACATTGTTTTTGTACCAATTCATGATTTCATCCCGCTTAGCCACATCAAATGAAATGTCTTTTGTTACAAGCACATCACTCTCCCTAACAGGTGTTTCAATGTTAAGATTATCAACACATGATAAATCTACTGGCTCCTTTTGCCCATCACTGCCATCAGGTTTTCTAGCCATTTTTCCCCACACACAGTACGAGTACAAGCCGTGTCAATAATCGCAGATCCCAATGATTCAGTCATAAATATCTCAGCATCTGACATGGAAGCCTTTATGAACAATGTAATATTACACTCTTCTACATTTGCATCTTCGGTTATTCGCACTTGTTCAGATTTCTTATGAGGACAGTCTTTAGCCCAATGAAATGTACACTGGCAAATAGCACATCTGGATCTCTTACCAAACTTATCCAGTGGATTAGTTCCCTGTAATGGCTGCTTTTGTAGTCCACTTTGCGATATCGCGTTCCGTTTCCCTCTGCCTTGCAGTCTTTGTTCTGTGAAAAACGCAGATTCTTGGTTCACTTGTATTCCATTCAATGATCCTGTAGTTTTCCTTCCAAAAATCCTCTTGAGAGCCGACTTCATGGAGGAGAACTTTAATTCTGTACAGGCCGTCAGAGCTAGCTGTCTGTTTTTTTTCATTATCTGAGCTTACTGCTACATTGCTTAAGCTGTTTTTTTTTTCTTTCTGCCTGTTGTCTTTCACAGTTTGCTCATCCTGAGATTCCTGATCCTGTGTGTTTATCTTACAGAGCCTGGATTGATGCACTCTTACAAGAATCCCCCCCATGTCTTATAAACACCACAGCTCCATCCTGACCAATAACTACCCCTGGTCCCTTCCACTCTGGACAGTCCCCTCTTTTGTAATATACCTTGTCTCCGGTCACATACATTTCATCAGTGGGCCTGAGCTGCTTACGTATTGCCCTTCTTATCCGCTCAGAAGACTCAGCTTCTGTGAATGCTTTCCTGGAAGCATGTAAGGCAGAAATATGTTCTCCCACTCTAGCACTCATAGTAGTGCCTTCTAAAGCAGGTGGTTTATCGGCTATCACAGAAGGAAGATTAGGATTCCGTCCAAACACCAACTGATACGGACTGTAGCCATGAACGTTTAACATACTGTTCTTAGCCATGAGGGCCCAATCAAGGGCAGTGTGCCAGTCACATCCATTCTCTCGTTTGACCTTCAGGATGATTTCAGTCAGTGTCTGATTATGTCTCTCGAGTAGTCCGTTGCTCCAGGGACTGTATCCTGCTGTTGTTCTTGTCTCGATGTTAAAGTTCTCAGCCATGTCTCTGATCTCTTCACTATTGAATTCACCTCCGTTGTCGCTGTACAGCCTCTGAGGGGCGCCATGAACACTAATCCAAGTGTGAATGAAGGAGTTTACAATTTCAGATGACTTCTTTGTAGTCACAATGTTTCCAGCGCTGAACCGTGTAAAGTGATCGATTATATGAAGATACCACACACCTGGCTCTAACTCATGCAGATCCACTGCCACAGTCTCGTTATACTCTGAAGCTAAAGGTAACCCCACAGCAGGCTTTGGCTTTGTCCTTTTGTACTTCTTGCATATTTCACAGTCATTTACTATTTGTTGTAGAATAGTACAGCATTCTTTGTCCTTATTTCCTGAACTGTCAATAAGTCTCTGTAGTCTGTCTGCTGATGCATGACCAAACTGCTTATGGAGCTTCAGAAGGACTCTGCGTTTCTCATCTGTAGACATATTTTCTGTCACTGTAAGGACCTCCTCTTCACTTTGAGGTTTTTTAGCTTCTTTGTCTCTGATGTCTATACAGTAATGTCCAGAACTAGTAAATTCAAGAGGAATGAATTGTTTGAACATCACTGCACTGTCCTTTTTCATGTTCAGAATGGTTCCTGCCTTCTTCAGTGACGTTTTACTCAGCAGAAGTGGAATGTCAACCTTGACAACTTCGGTTTCAATGTTGCATTTTGTTAGTCCTATTTTAGCTGGTAGTTTCACATTTCTTGTGGAATACACCAGATTTCCATCGCCAAACCGAAATAGTCTGCAACTTGGAGTTTCTGTTTGAATCAGTTAGTTCACTTGTTCTTGAGTGAGGCCATCAATATAGTTTTTTTCATCGAGGCAAGCCGTATCTAAAAGCTTAAAAGCCAACACAGCATCAGGAAGCGTCATATTATACTTTTTCATCCGGTTATAACGCTGTTCAAAGTCAATTATGTAGTCCGCCATGGAAACTGAACTGCTCTTCGTTATGCCATCAAAATAAGAATACGCTTCATATGCGCGATCCTTTTCCTCTTTTAGAAACACGGCGTCAAGCTTCGCCATTGACGTCGTCATACCGCTATCACTATCCAAATCTTCTGCAGGTATTTCCATCGCGGTTTCACGGGCTCTCCCTTCAAGCCCCAAAGCAACAGCAAGTGCTTGTTTCTTTCTGTCAAGGTCGGTAACTCGCGTCCATACATTGATTTCATTTTTCCAGCACTCGTACGGTCTGGCTTCATCAAACTTCGGCGGGACTTTATAACTAGCTGCCATCCTTATGAACCATCCTCTGCTACCATGTTAAACTGAAATAAACACGACGTTTAATTGTCAATAACATTTATTAGAGGCGTTCAGCAGCTTCTACGCTTAGTCTCACACCCGAACGCGCACACACCAAAAAACAAAAAAAAACACCCAAGTACCTCCCAAAACCTCCGCACCCCTCCTCCTCGGAGCACATATGCTGGGTTAAATAGTGCAGGTGAGATGTGATATATTAACACTCTGTAGGGGGAAAAATAAAAGTTGTAAAATATCAAAACCTTCCATCAGTTAGCAAATTATTGTCAAAGCATGAAGAGTACTTTGAGTTTATTCTTTATCATTAAATTCCCATTATTTGTTTCTTAAATGTATTCTGCCCTTTTCGTAACGTTTTAGGTCACATTCACAATATTTAATAGGAGAATTCCCGGTGGCATGAAGTAGCATTCAGCACTTCAGCGATACAGATCTCAAGAGACATTGATATTCTTTATGCATTTATACTTTCTGCATCAGTTGACTTTTAAGGTGAATGCACATTCATACAGTGAATGACCTGAGCAGAATGATGATGATGGTGCTAAAGAATGCATTTTCCTTGTTGTATTTTTTACAGTTTAACATCCATAAATATGGGTCAAATCTTAAAAAGTTACAAGTAAAAAGATAATTAAGTGCATATTTTTTTTCAAAGATGGATTTTCAGCTTCTTTTAACCGTTGTGCTTTGTCATTGAACACACAGTCTTTTCAAATCTTGGATAATGGTGTTGAAAATTAACTTGCTAAATTTTAAAATAATTCTTCTGTAGTAGTCATGAGCAAAAAATGTGTGGAATGTCAAAACTCGAACAAGCTGGTTCATAAACAGCTTTTATTCTAAAGTTGTAGTGCTGTTCGCAGATGTCTTTTTAACATTTTTGACAGTTTAATGTCACACTTGCAGCATTTTGGAAGTAGTGTCTATCATTACTTTTCATGCTTTTTTTTTATTGGTTGTACATTACAATATTGCAGTTTCATCTTTCATTTGCCACTTAGAGAATAAAACAATTGAAATAATATAAAGCAACACAAAAAATTTGTGTGTGTTGGTTGTTAAGGTACATTAAATTGATCACTCACTAAAACCAAATCTTTTTTTACTTATTATTCCCGATTTGTACTGACTTAACTGAACTTTCTATCAATTGAAACGGTAATCTTTGACCTAAAAGCTTACTCTGTGAGATGCATTCTTTGTTTGCCGTAAGGATCACAAGGAATATTACCATTTTCGTTTGTCATTCATAACATCTGTCATCCAACCTGACCTAGCAGTTTTCTTTCTAACACAGTTAAAATATTCAGTTTGTACTCAATGACATGTAAGCATACGTGACATTATGACTTTGTGTCTCTTTCTGCTTGTCTTGGCTTTTGAATACGATCAGATTACCTTTGTTTACTCTCCATAAGCTTGACTGATGTGTCAAAGCTGAAACCTTTAATGTAGAATTATTGGGTCTTACCAATTTATAATCTCTTAACCTAAACATCATCAATTTATGAGAAAAAAAAAACAAAAGCAAAATTCATAACTTCAAACTAAAGAGAGCAGTCTGTCAGTGTTTGGTTAAGTATTAGATGTGTTGCCCTACCATTTTGTGGTATATTAGTTATTGTTGAACCCTCTCATTTCCTTAAATTAATAATTAGTTCCAGTTTACCACAGTACTTTGAAGAAATGCTTCCCAGTTTCCATTTACTTCCATTTATATCCACTGGTTTCCATAAGATGTGACTAATTATTTAACTGAAAGAATTCTTTTGGGATCAGTTTGATCAAAGCTTTTGAGAGTTTAGAAGATCTGGGTTATGTTCCTATACTTACTACACAGTAGAAGGATTCAGCTCACTTAGCCTCTCAGAAAAAAGCATCCCTTAGTTCAGCAATGTGCATGATTAATTTTTAGTGCAATTTTTGTAAAACAAAGAGCAGAATTGCCCATTGTATAAAATCACTGATGCGTTACTGAGTTAGACATGAAGGCCTAGATTTGTATTCACCAATTTTTTTTAGAATTTAGCAAGTATTAAATTTGGTATTTTATTACAAAGTCCACACATTCAGATCTCGTGAAGCACTTTACTCTGTATGAATAAATTCCCTGCAGTCTAAACTGTGATTAGAGATTCTGCATTTATGGGCTGATTGCCCTGGTCGTGTCTAGATTGCTCTAATGTTCTAATGTAAATATGCCAGTGGCACAGAGGCATGTCCTAGGCAACTTCTTTTAACATCAATTGAATACTGTTTTAGAAATCAACATCTTAATTAAAGAGAAACTTATCCTCAACTAGGAAAAGTTTGATAAAACCTTTGAGTCAGTAATCGGGCAGGAGAAAAGTTTGTCCATCTGAGTCATTTATTACTCTTCATTCTTCTACAGCATAATCAGAATGGTCAGAGAAACAAAGGATACAGGTGCATTTTATAAACTGTTGAATTTACATACAGTTCCAATCAATGCATATATTTTTTTCTGGTTGGTTTACAAACAAATGACTTGTATTAAATAAGTCTATTTGTGAATTTCCCCTTGGGATTAATAAAGTATCTATCTATCTATTATATAGTACCTTTCATCTCTCTCTCTCTCTCTCTCTCTCTCTCTCTCTCTCTCTCTCTCTCTCTCTCTCTCTCTGTGCGCTCAGTTTATCAGCAAAGTGCGTATTTGGGAACACCGTAGTGACGACTTGGTTCAACATTACTTGGCAACAGGGAAAGTGGGGCAAATTGCACTGGTGCATTTGTGTCTCCCATAAAAGCAGCTTCACTTGAAATCACTTTGTGATTGTGCACGGGTAAAAACGTCCGCTGAAGTGTCAGATTCTTATTTAATTGTTCTGCTTTCTGTATCTTCTGCATTGGATTCAGGTCTTTCAGGTTATCTTGATGTTTTGTCTCATTGTGCCGTCTTAGATTAAATTCTGTAATTACAGCCACATTAGCTCCACAAGTGAGACACACGGGTTTACCGGCAATGTCAGTAAACATATACTCAGCCTCCCATCGGTTTTTAAAGGCTCTATGTCCAGAATCACCTTTTCTCTTCGGCATCGTGTGGACTAGCTTCGCAATAACTTGCACCTTCATAAGCTAGACTTGATTAACGCGGTAAGTGTTCGGCAAGGCAGCTGAAGCGCTGCATTATGGGATCTGTAGTTTATTGTGTTACCAGCGCTTCATATACCCGGGCCATTAATAACAATAATACAATATATAAAATGATCTCTCGGGCCGGATATAATTACACGCCGGGCCGGATGTGGCCCGTGGCCCTTGAGTTTGACACATATGGACTAAATAGAACTTGAAAAGATATATTTTTTCGTACATCGAGCCTGCGTGCTATTGTGGTTTTGCCTGCATGCCTCAATAAGTCACCCTCCCCTCATTCTTACTTTTTTACCGTTCATCTAATGAATACACTGAGTATGGCTTTACCAAAATAATCATTGATTGCGAATAAAGTATTCATTATTCGAGTATGTAGATCGGGATATATATATACATATATATATATATACCCGCGTATCGCAACGGAGACGTAGTGTGTTAAAGAAGCTATGAAAAAGATTCGTTTCTTACTGCATCAATAAACAGCTCGTCGTCTTCTTTATCTGAGACCTGACACACTGCATGTACGGGTTTTTTTTTTTTTAACACTGTCTTCCTTTAGCGGGACATTCACTTTTTGCACCGTGTGCTTTGTTTCTGCAGTAGCTGCAGTTATGAATAATATGCTTGTATGTATCAGACGCTTCATATTTTTTTTGCTGCCTTTTCAGTTGTGTAATTCGGTTTTTGTTCAGCGCTCTTTGGAACTGTTGCTTTTTGTCTGTGCACTGCGTCGGTTCACGTGAGCCGCTCGGTGTACATGCATCGAAGTTTCCCAGCTGTGCTGGTGCCATGTCGTGCTATGTCCATGGCTGTATCTAATGTTACCTAAGTCCCGGCAGTTAAAACTTTTTCTCGCAGCTTCGCTGAGTTTGTGCCAAACACCACCCTGACCATCTCATCTTCCTCTGCATAAGCACAGTCCTTCACCCGTGAATATTTACCCGTGGCAGTGTTTCTATTGGATTGCCGCTGACGGACGGCCTTATATGGGCAGGCACTAAATTACAAATGCTAGCGGCAGCCTGTCTATGAACTTAATTTAAAGTTTAGGTTTACATCGTGCTTTGTTTCCGAAGTAGCAGAACTCATGAATATGGTTGTATATGTCACTCGCTCGCTTCTTATTGTTTCGCTGCCTTCTCAATTATATAATGCATGTTTTCTTCAGCGCTTTTTGGGCCTCTTCCTGGTTTTCTACCTACTGCGTGATTACACGGGAGGCGTGATGATGTCACACGAAACTCTGCCCCCACGGGTTTCACGCTCATCTCCATTACAGTAAAATGGAGAAAAACAGCTTCCAGTTATGACCATTATGCGTAGAATTTCGAAATGAAACCTGCCCAACTTTTGTAAGGAAGCTGTAAGGAATAAGCCTGCCAAATTTCAGCCTTCTACCTACACGGGAAGTTGGAGAATTAGTGATCAGTCAGTCAGTCAGTCAGTCAGTCAGTCAGTCAGTCAGTCAGTCA
>JANRMT010062806.1:79990135-80003778 GCA_026402145.1 Polypterus bichir lapradei
CTGGGAGTGAGTGAACTGCTGGAGTTTTAGAGTGGAAATAATAGATTGTTATTTGGAACACATGCATTTCATGTGTGTTCCGTTTCTACAGTAATCTGTGTAAACACATTGTTAAAACAGAAACTTTTTCATATTTTAGTAATAAATGTTACAAAATGTAGGCATAAACTATAGAATGTGTGAAACCTGAAGTCCAAAGATCAAATAAGGATGATACAACAGCTTCCGTGGCGTAGTGGTAAGATTTACTGACTTGTAATCAAGGGGCCACCGGTTCAATCCCCACTGCCTCCTATATCTGTCGTTTTCAGTAGTGAGCTGCTGTTATTGTTAACATTATACAGTACACACATACATTTGGTTTGCGTCTGTAACAGACCTTGTGCATTTATAATACTGTACTTGTAAAGGTTACCTTTTTTTTTTTTTTTTTCCACTTTTATTCTCACGATCACGATACATACTACCGCCCCCCACCCAGGGATCTGACGCTGTTAGTTTTTATTTGAAACTGGGAATAACTGTAGATGTCAGTGGTGTTTTGAGGCAAAGGAACTGGACATTCTCTGATCTGGAGGGATAAAAGCTGACACACAAACGCTGGTGAATCTGCCTTCTTTGTATCTCACCGTCACTTTATTTTTTTTTTAATTCAGTTTTATTGAGTGTTCCTGCTGCACTGAATAAGCTCACACCTTCTGGTGCACGACGTCGACGCAGCACGGAGAAAAAAAAGAAAGAGACAAATATATGGGACATTGGGTATAAAATTAATCTGAAAACATCATCGCACTAATGCAATATTATTTGAAAACGAACAGCGTCAGATCGGGGGTGAATTTACACTGGCGCTGTTACTTAGAGTCAGATCAGGAGAGGCTGCGTCGACACTGCGCACCAGAAGGCGTGAGCTTATTCAGCGCAGCAGGATCAACACACATGTACTGTGCAAAGCATGCACGGGGCCTACTGTGAAAAGAAGAGTGTTCATGGCTCATATAGCAGAGGAACTTCGTTGTCGCATCTTACTAGAAAAGGCGATGGAAAAAGAAAAGGAGGATGCAACATCGACAAACTTCTGTTCCAAGGCAGCTGCCTCCCCAGGAAAGTAAACTGAGTCAGTGTCAGGTGCCCTTTCAATGTAATAGAAACCAAAGCATAGAGAGAAGTGGGCGCATTGCAACAGGTACACACGTCATAAATGTAGGAAAGACGGTTCTTGCAGCATGGAGGAAAAAAAAGAAAGAGACAAATATATGGGACATTGGGTATAAAATTAATCAGAAAACATCATGGCACTAATGCAATGTTATTTGAAAACGAACAGCGTCAGATCGGGTGTGAATTTACACTACCGCTGTTACTTAGAGTCAGATCAGGAGAGGGTTTCATTTCATTCAGTTTCATTCTCTCAGTTGCGTTCACAATCCTACCCTACCCCCAAATCTGACACTGCTGTTTTCACATAAAGACGCAGTATAGCTGTGTATTCTATAGGAAATATTTAAATAAATCCAAATAAATAACATCTGGACGGTGTATGTGCCCTAAAAAGAAGTCTGACTGCATTCTCGTACCAATGCTTGCGAACTAAAGTGTCTGAATGCACTTTTCGTGGCATTACACGTGTATTTTTTTGAGCATGCCCATGTTGCTCAAACACAGGAAGCTCTGCAGTATACTTGTGAGTTTCTTTTTCTTCGGTTATAGTCTTGAATAAAAGTGCACTTGTTTTATTATACTTGTACATCAACACTTATATGTTACTTACATAAAAGCCCGATTGAATGTTATTTACTTACTTCCTACAGATTGCAGAGCTATAGCGCATCTTTATGTGAAAACAGCAGTGTCGGTGGGAGTGGTGTAGGTTAGGATCGTGAACGCGACTGAGAGAATAAAACTGAATAAAAAAAAAAAAAACCAAAGCAAAGCTAACCTTTACAAGTATCATACATTTACACCGGCTGTTAAAGACTGAAATCAAATGTATGTTTGTATTCTAAAATAGTAAGAATAAAAGCAGCTGACTTTTCAAAACGGACTCGTTGGGGATCGAACCTGTGAAGTTTTGATTACCAGTCAACTGTTGATACCTTTGCACCACCGAAGCAGTTGTAGCAAATGCATGTCAATGTCGCACCCTAATGCGTGTTGTTCTTATGCGGTTATTTTTTTGAATAAAAGCGCACTTGTTCTGTTGTATTTGTACCTTTTGTGAAAGTGTTCCTTTGATATTTGGACATCAAGCTTCACACATTATAAACTTCATGTGTACATTTTGTCAGTTATTACTAAAACATGCAAAACATTTCTTTTTTTTAACGATGTGTTTACATAGATCGCTGAAGGCACGGAACACACATGAAATGCATGTGTTCCATATAACGATATAGTATTTATAAAAGGGGTGATTTTGCTTGACTTCTCACTCTATACAACTCCAAGCAACTGACACGCAGGTAAACAGACTTGAGCTGAGAAAACTGTGTGCCAGTGGGGGATGTGATAGCAGACTGCTTGCTGCTTATCAACACATTTTAAAAGACAAAAGACACTGACGGAGAGATGAGAAGCGATTTAAGGTGGAACGGATCTACGAGTTTTTTCATAGGCTCTGGTAATTCTAGTGTTAAATCGCTGGCTTGATAATTTGAAACACTTAAAGGGTTCGGAAGATAGCACTTGAGAGGTTTTGAGATTTTGACTGTTAGAAACTTTGTTATGAATGTTGGCAGTCAGAAATGCACCTTCCAAATTATTAAATTGAGGCGTTTCAGCTGTGCCCATTGTTTACATGTGCATCAAATCAAGCTCAAAGCCATGCAATCTCCATTGATAAACACTGTTAGAATGATTCATGGAGTGGTGTAGTGTATTTTGCCATTGGACTCTGGAGCAGTGGAAAGTTTTATTTTCTGGAGTAATGGATCACGATTTGCCATCTGGTAGTCTGATGGATGAATTTGAGTTTGGAAGATGCTAGGAGAATGCTACCTTATCTGCATAATACCTACTGTACAGTTTGGTGGAGGAGAGATAACAGAGCTATTTTTCAGGATTTGGCCTAGGACCCTTGGTTCCATTGAATGTTACAGTTAATGCTAAAATATACAAAGATTTTAGACAATTGTGCACTTCCAACTTTGTGGCAACAGTTTGGGGGAAGTCCTTTTCTGTTCCAGCATGACTTTGCCCTTAAGCACAAAACTGGGCCTTGAAGAAATGGTTTAGTGAGTTTGGTGTGGAGAAACTCAAGTGGCCTACACAGACCTTTGACCTCAGCCCCATTGAACAATTGTTTTATTGTCAAAACTGTGTCATTGTCATGAAAAGCACTATATTAGCCTCCTAGATTCATTTTTTTCATTGGTGAACAATATGAAATGCGCCTATAGTTTACTTTAAACCTTGTTTACCACATACAACCCACAAAACCAATCCCCGGGAGCCTTGGCATATGCTGCATGCTTCTGGGACTACAGCTCACAGCTTGTTTTACCCAGTTTTCCAACACTAAGAGGACATCTCCTTGTTCTATTGCAGGACCTAGGCTAATTGGGAACATCCCACAACTTCTCGGAGATTGCTAGTGTTGACAACACAAAGTACTGCCATTTTAGTATTAGTATTAGTGGCAAATAGTAGTTAAATGGATGAAAACATACACACTAAACTATTTAAATCAAAGTCTGAACAGCAAGCTTTGGATCAGGTAGTCCACATTGAGCCACTGGAGTCTTTTCTTAAACTAGTAGAGGTATCCATGTAAATTCAGAGACATTTCTTCTTAATCCAGCTAAAGAGCAAGCCATTGCACAGTCTTACTCTGTATCCTCAAGTGTTACAGAACATCCTCAAGTGCTCTCAAAATTTTTTTTTACAGAACCTTAGTGAAGTAATCATTTTGGCAAATATTGGTAAACAGTTGCATTAGCTGAAATTAGACTACTGATAATTTGTCAATGACAAAACACCTTGGGATCCCATTTGGCAAACCTCACCACGTGGTCTAGTCCCACCTTCCGAAAATGACCATCTGTTTGCTGTAGCCAGGTGTTACCTGGGTGTTCCTTTTGCCTATCCAGCCACTTGGGTCTTCAGCATTGAGGATCCCGTAAGCCATATCACTATGGCCATAGTTCCGTAACTGACACTCCCTCATAATTCAGGTAATGTGTTTCATTTGGGACTCCGTGAGCAACCACACATTAAACACAAAGTCAAAACAGGCAGCACCCAGGGATTCTCCAAAGAGACACGAAACCGAAGGAGTCCAGTCTTCATATCCGGTCACCAAATAGCATCCATGTCTTGTAACCATATAGCAAGACAGGAAGCACCAGGACTCCAAAGACTTGGACCTTTGTCCTTTTGCAAAGATATCAAGAGCACCACACCCCTTTCCAGCAACCTCAATACCCTTCACACTCTCCCAATCCGTCTACTGACTTCATGGGAAGAGTCATTAGAGACATGAATGTTGCTGCCAAGGTAAGTAAACCTCTTGATGCAGTTGACAATAACATGTTCACTAAAAAAGTCCAGAGCACTTATTTCTTATGTTCTTACAGGTGTGCATGCACACACACTCACAGGTTATTTTATCTGAACTTAAAGGTTGTACAGTCCAGTAGTCATGGTGTAATATTAGCTTTTTTTGTATTTGCATATTTCCCATCAGCCCACTTTACTGCTCATTAATTAATATGTTAAACCTTCTGTCCATAAAATGCCATTGCATGTTTAAATACACACAAAACAATGCTAGTCTTTCATTATGAGCTTTACAGTTTCATTTACAAAGTTTATTAATTTAAAAGCTACATATTATTGAAATAATCCTATATTCCTATGAAAAAATGCACTGCATAAAATGAAACATTAAGTCTTATTATGACCTAATTAATGTATTTGAACCCCTTTGCAATACTGTTGGGATTAATTGGAATGGCAATTGTGAGCTGGGTCTTCACATCCAACATAACTGCCACACCTCACAAAAACTCTTTTGTTGGAATGGGCACAAATTCCTACTGATACACTCCAAAATCTTCAGGACAGCCTTCCTAGACAAATGGAGGTGGTAATGGGGTGGACAAATCCATATTATTCCCCATAGCTTTGGAATTGGAAGTCAAGTGGGGTGAGATAGGCATCATGGTGTGGTGTCATCAAATTTTTTGGCCATATGGTATAAGTAATATTTGTGTTCTTTCACATTTATTCTGTTAGGTCAGGTAATTTAATGCTTGTGTATATCAGTATCATGAGCAGCACTGTCTCAGCTGATAGATGTGTCTGCTTTCTTGCTAAGGGTTGAATGAATATTCAATCCAGTCAACACTGTAATCCTTACCTCATCACTCATTTCTCTAATGTTTATGAAGTGATTTTTTTTTTAGTGTATGAAAGATGTTTTTTATTCTTTTATTTGGAAGAAAACATGGAATTGTGTTATGGGAACATAAAGACCATCTGCAAATGAGTACACAGGGTCTTTATAACTTTCATCATTCTGAATTGGCATGCCAGCAGATGCTGCTTGTTAATTCTGTTAACATTACTTTTTCAGTTTAGTACTGTGTATTATACTACTACTACTATACTATTAATGTGATCATGATCATATTGTCTTTTTCTCCTCCAGTATATCCCTATAACTGTGGTGTTCACCTTACAGATTTTATTGTTTATTTATTATTTATGTATTATTTATTGTCACATACGGTATGATATGTAGTGAAATGCTTAGTTTCTTCTTTGTTCCTGTATCTTAGGTTGCATAGTGAGTTGGACAATATTGTTTTTTAATACACTTTTTCTTACACTTGGATTTGAACAAGACGCTTCTTGAGCAGGCTGCTAAGTTATCAAACCTTTTGAGCAATACTGGCTTTTGGCTAAAGAAATTTTCATTTATCATAAAAGCAAGTTGGGAGAGAGCTTGGTATTGAATAGAGAATGAACCACAATCCATAAAAACTTTTTTTTTTTAATGGATTACTCTGTCACAGAATAGTTATATTAATCAGTTGTTGAAAAACATTCATCAAAATGTCCAGTTTCATTTTAATTTGCTGTTTTAGATTTTTTTTGGCATTCCATTAATCAGTTGTCTTCCTTGCTAAATGAAATACCTTTTGGTGTAGTCTCAAATACTGTAATTTGTTTGCAAAGTGTTTTCTTAATTATATACTGTAACCTGAAGAGACATTTATGTGTTTCTTTGCCTTGTTTGGTCCCTCTTTTTTATAGGACTTGAAGTACTGAAACAAGAAACATCTATTGTGGAGAATGTTCCAATATTAGGCCTTTACCAAACTCCCTCTGATGGAGGCGGTAGAATTGCTTTATATGGAGATTCAAATTGTATCGATGACAGTCACAGGCAGAAAGGTAAGGCTATAGTGCATTCTTTGTTTAAAGTTGTAAATAAGAAAATAGGCTAAGTAAGAATGTAAAATACTTCTTTAGATTAATACTTTTGTATTATTTTGTTTTGTGCATCTTTTCTATCAACCCAGACCTTGTTTAAACAAACTTGAACCTCTTAGGAAGGCAGTGTTGTGTAATGGGTAAACCACAAGAATGCTGGTTTAATTTCCACTCCCAGCTTACTTTGTGACTCTGACCAAGTCTCTTTGCCTGCTTACTCTGCAACTGTTTTATGTGTATTGAAAGTTGCCTTGGATGAGGGGATTAAACTAAATTTACAGTAATGTTTGCTTTTAGTTTATCTCCTTCCAATAATTATTAGATCCATTTAATCTGGTTCAGGGTAGCAACAGTGGATGCAAAACCTGACGCCATTTCTGGACAGGATATAAATGTAATGCAGGGAACAACTGAGCACACACCCAGAATCTCCCACTGGGACAGTTACTTAACATTTAGCACACTCCTCTTTGGCATATTGAAGAACAACAAAAGAAAACCCCAGTGACCTAATGTGGAGGTGCAAGCATTAAGGTGTTTTGCTATGAACAGCATAAATCAGTTCACTTACACTATTTATGAAGTATTCCTAATGTTTTTGTCCTTGCAGTATGTTAAATTAATTTTATTAATAGCATAAAAAGTAAAACAATAATCACGTATATGGATAAAGGTGAAAGTTAATTAAGGAGCCAATTACCACCTTGCATGGCAATTATATTTTAATTCTTGTATTAACTAGTGAATTAGGCATTAATCAAGTCTAATTTTTGATTGTACATTCCTAGTTAAATAGCTTATCTAAACTTTGAACTTGAGTATGGAGGTAATGAAATAGTCCATTTACTTGTTATCATATGATTAGTTTAAAATATTGGTTTCTAAGTGGGTGGTGTCAACTGAATAGACTTGTCAGATGAGTGTTGTCAGTTTTAATAACCAGGAGCTGTAACATATTGAACACCATCCTGAGTATGACACAGTACAGTTACACAGGCTGAAAACGTAAGAAGTCAGTCCTTTAGTTCTTGCTGTTGATAAACTGTCTTGTGTTTTTTTTTTTTTTTTTTTTTTTTTTGTCCCCCCCCCCCTTATCTTAGATTGTTTCTGGCTACTGGATTCTCTCCTTCATTACACTTCCTTTGGTGTGATGCCTACTAGCCTTAGTCACTCGGAAAACAGAGTACAGCCTCCTACTGGCTTGGATCACCCTCTTCCAGAGAGACTGGAAGGTAATATCTTAACTGCTGATACATTCAGGTGTAAAGAACTGCATTGATAATTTATCAAAATACTGTTGTGTACTTTATGAACACAGTCACGTGTTCACAGAATTTTTGTTTTTATTTTATTCTTCCAATATCTTTCAAAGTGATTACACTTTGTTTTTAGTTTCCATCTATCCATTATCCAACCCACTATATCCTAACTACAGGGTCACGGGGGGTCTGCTGGAGCCAATCCCAGCCAACACAGGACGCAAGGCAGGAAAAAAACCCTGGACAGGGCGCCAGCCCCCACAGGGCACACACACACACACACACACACACGCACACACTAGGGACAATTTAGAATCACCAATGCACCTAACCTGCATGTCTTTGGACCGTGGGAGGAAACCGGAGTACCCGGAGGAAGCCCACGCAGACATGGGGAGAACATGCAAACTCCACGCAGGGATGACCCGAGACTGCGAGACAGCTGAGCTACCACTGTGCCACTGTGCCGCCCGTTTTTAGCTTTGCTCATTTGAATGTATTCAGTTATAAGCTTAAAAGCAACTACTATCTTCCATCAATGCATTTGCCATTTTGTCCACAAGCTTAGCCCAATGCAAACTTACAGTAACTTATTTAACACATTCATTAAAGGAATAGTTCACCCAAAATTCAACATTTTGTAAGTTCACACGTGTCCTTTCTGAAGATGTCAGATTTCTGTCCTGTCAAATAGTTTCCTCAGTAGTACTTGCAGTGGTCATAGCATTTTTACCACAGGAAATGATGGCCTTATGATCTTAAAGCTGTGTTCATCAGTACTGGAAAAGTTGTTAGGATGGAAATTGCAAAGGAGGGTATTAAAATAAAAATATTACATTTTTGTTATGTTTTGCAATATATGACTACAGTGCAGTTCCACAATTTATTGCAATATTTTCCCTTTATTATATAACTAAATGTAAAAATTATAGGCAAAAATTAGTCAATCTGTTGCACTTTATCAGAAATATCCTTGTTATTTCGTCACACTGCTGTATTCTTGCAAATGGATTGCAAGTGTCTCAGTAGTCTCCACATTAAAATTGTAAAAACATGGCAAAAACTTTGATGAGCAGAACATTCAGAAAAACAACATTTTGCCAGTCTTACCCACCTAATCTCTCCAAAATAATATCAAGTTAGAATTTGAGAGACCTTAAAGTCCTACTGTCTACCACACTACTTGGTAATGTTTTCCATGTCTCTCTAGCTCTCAGTGTGAAGAAAAACGTGCTAACTTTTGGTCATAATTTACCCTTTAGGGCTCGTTTATACTTCACGCTCAGAACGTGTACTTGCACGCATCATGGCTGCCACGCGTTTCCAGCATTCATTTGATGCGTCCTATGGGCAGGTCCTCAGAAATTAACGCGACACTTGCGCAAGTTGCAGTATCAGCAAAAATTCGTGGGACACGGTGTTTTAAAAGTTGGCATGTGACGTCAGAGTTTGTTTACTATCTACATGAGAAAGAAAGTCGCTATGCGGATCCCACAGGATCAGTGTGTGTGCTTCGATGTTTGATGAATGGTTTGATGTGGTGAAGCAAAATGCTGACATACAGATGCATTTGTGGCGCTTTTATATTTAAGCGTCGCATATTCCCCATCGTAATGACACGATACATTATAAAAGTTTCACATACCATCTTTTGTGCTGTTTTTTTATATGCAACTTCAAAACAGCAACATAATATACAGCCACAGAGGAAAAAAAATTAAGGGCATGTTGAAAAGGTGTATTTCGTGATTAAAGTGGAAATTTTGGCTTTAATCTCGAAATGTCCACTTTTAACCTCATAGTTTATTATTAAAGCAGACTGTCGTGAACATCATCCCAATTTTTAATCGCTATGAGCTTCTGCGACTTACTCCTGACCTGACATCAGCGGCAAACAGCAATAGATTGCCACACAGAACACATTAAATATATGATATTCCAACTCTCTGCACATTTAGAATCCTTAGATTTATACTTGATATCACTTTCATGATGAAATGCATTAAAGTATGTATGTTACATTTTACAGATAAATCGTTTATTTCATATAAATAATGAATACTGTTAATAATTACACACATGGGGATGACACAGTGGTGGAGCGGGAGCACTGCTGTCTTGCAGGGAGTCACGTTGCTGGTATTCCCTGCTTATAGTTAACATGCAGATTTGGTGACACTAAAATGACGCTAGTGTATGTGAGTGCTTGTATTCACCTTGCGATGAGCTGATGCCCCGTCTAAGGATGTTTTCTGCCTTGTGCCCAATGTTTGCTGGAATGGACACATCCCTGGGTTGATAGATTTAATCATTAAACATCCTTTTCAGAGATATTGTGACAAGGTGTAATTGGAATTTAATGGGTGTTCAAGGCAATTCATAACACAGCGAAGCCGAACCTGTTCTCATCATGATAATATCTCGCACTGCCACCTGGTGGATTCTTCCAGATTTACGTAAAGTACGCGCGCAAGTATAAACAGTAAAACGCTTGCGTAGTGGGAGTGTCCGCTGGAGCATGCGTCGCGTGAAGTATAAACCTGGCCTTAACAGTTTCCAACTGGTTCTGCATGTTCTTGTACATAACACAGAAGTTAATTTTGGGAGATTCCTTGTGAGCTGAGCTCTTTCCTTTGTAGCTGAGCTGTTAATCAATAACCTCTCAGCTGTTCTCACTAAGCGCTGCAGAATCTTGTGATAATGAGCTTTCCTGTTCCCAAACCAAATAGTGATACAGTTTTTCAGGGTGATCTCCATAGTTATTAGTGATTAGTAAAAGCTGATAAGAAAGGGTTGTGGCAAGCCAATCCACTTCAGTCTCTGCAGGAAAAAAAAGTTGTGCCTTCTTGACAACAGATTTGGTGTTGATTGTCCAGAAGGGGGTCATCAGAATTATACACACCAAGAAATATGTTGCTGCTTATTGTCTCCACAGCAGAGCCATTGATGAGCAGTGGGGAATAGTCAGCCATTGTTTTCCTGTAATCAATAAGCATCTGATCCTACTTTGTCTCAAAGCTAATAAAGCATTCTAAAGTAAGAATGTCATTACTATAATAAAACATGGGAGTGGTAGTATGAAGGTTTAGAATGTTTCCTGCCTAAGAACCTGAAAGACTTGCCAAAGAAACCATGAATTCTGCTTTTTACCACAATATTCTTAAAGAGAATGTTCAGTCTGTGGCTTGAAACTGGAGCATCATTAGGTTATGCAGCTGGACAATGACCCAAAACACAAGTCTACAACTGAACAGCTCAGTAGAAATAAAATAAAAGTTTTTGAATTGCCTAATTAAAAACCTAGAGATTCTACAGCTTGGCCAGAAATGAAAGTTCACTCTTACAGACTTACCAAAGTGTCTGAATTTAATCAGTTTTGCAGCACAGCAATGTAAAAAACTAATATCGAATTATAGGAAGCATTTAGTTGCAGTTATTTCTACTGAAGGTTCTGCAACCAAGTATTGAATCTGTGGGGACAATTACTTTTACACATGAGTGATGGTGTTGTTCGTTAAACAAGGAAAGTAATGATTTATAAACTATATTGTGTGTTTGCTCAGGTTCCCCTTTTTTTAATAATGCTTTATATAAAGGTTTGAGCACTTACATTTAGTAAAACGTGGGAAAACGGATGGTAATAGGAAGGGACAAATACTTCTTTCCCAGCACTTTCTGTGTTGGGGATATATACAGTATGTGGCCACAAAAGATATTTTCCACCCACTTCAAATGGTCAATTATTTATTTTCTAAAAGTGCCTTACTCTGTATAAGGTCAAGGTAAACAGGAACCTATACTGTTGTGACACAAGGCAAGAATCCGTTTTTAAGCAAGGCAGACACCCAATCTATTCATAACTATTTAGATTTCAGTCATCGTAATCCTAAATCTTTTAACTGAAAATTATCAGGAGTCATCAGAGGAGATCTCCATGAGCACATATACAGTGTAGAGCCACCTTACATCCTGGGTCCAAGGCAGGCATGTCAGCATTGGTAATAAGAGAGTCCTCGATGATGATAGTCATTTTCTGTAGTATTATAAAACAGACTTTTCAGTTAGTTTCATTTTGAAGAGGAAATCACTTTAGTGCTTGCTATTAATACTGCATGAGTGACATTGACCTTACATGTGGTGGCCATCTGATAAGTTGGAGAGGTGGCTGGAGTCCGGTGTTTACATAGTCCCAAAGCCATTACTGTTGTATTACTGTTTTGTTTTTGAAAAGTGTATACTCATTTTGGATTTAAAAATCTTTGCTGAACTCCATGACAGTGCTATTTAAGAATAAAATGTATTATATGTATAATTTATTTATTTCTGTTATTGTCTGCATTTAGGATGTTGTAGGGATGTTAAGCTCAATACCATTTAGGCTTCTGCGGTCTTGTGCTGCCTCCATCTCTACTGATAATTTAAACCTGAGCTGAGATGCAGTGTAAACGTGGCAGTATGTGTAGAGAAAAAGGTCAATTTAAAAGCTATTTTAATTTGCTTAATGCAGAGGCCTTGCCATTTTATTTACTGTGTGCTGATGTGCTGCCAACGTCCCTTTCTAAAAACATAACATGTAAAAGCAGTTTAACTAGCCTGGAAAGTGTGGTTATTCTCTTGCTTATAGATGTTTGTCAAAGTCAAAACATGATTGTGAAATTTGGATGATTTACTTCTTAAAGCACGGATACTGTTAAAAAGAGGTCTGATAAAGATTTAGTTTTTTTTTTTTTGTCTTTTTATGCTTGACCAAAGGTAGGATTTGCAGTATAGTCTTGGAAGTGTAAAGAATAGGCAGTTCCCTTTTTATTTTTATTTTTTTTTGTGTTTTGTGTTTTTACTTGATGTTTTTGTTGTAGTTTTTCACTTTTGGCTTTGTTTTACATATTGGGTGGTGTTCTCATTTCTTTTTTCTGATTCAAAGGAAACCACTTGTATCGCTATTCTAAGGTTCTTGAAGCTCACCTGGGAGATCCAAAGCCCCGTCCCCTCCCTGCCTGTCCACATCTGTCTTGGGCAAAGCCACATCCCCTCAATGATACTGCGCCAAGGTTTGTATTCTACAACTTCAGTCAATTATGCTTGTGTCTCTGTAAAGGTTATTCGTTGTCATTAGTTGCTGGTTACTCTGTCTTTGTTAATGTTAACAGTTTGTATAGAATAACAAATTGCCAAAACCTGTAGTCAGTGGTATGGTTAGACCGTCTAATTTAGAGCTGGATACATTTTTGACTTCAGTGATCACAGCAAAATCAGTCTTAACTAAGCTGAATTTAATTTAATTTACAGCAATCTGTGGAAACACCAGAAACTCCTCTCAATAGACCTGGACAAAGTGGTTTTACCAAACTTCAGACAGAACCGCCCACAAGTGAGGCCTTTGTCACCTGGAGAGAGTGGAGCTTGGGACATTCCAGGGGGTAAGTTTTGTCTAATTTGTAAGGGACTGGCATAGCACATATATATACATACATACATATATACGTACTGCGTGATTACGTGGGAGGCGTGATGATGTCACACGAAACTCCGCCCCTCCACGGCTTTTGAGCTCAACTCCATACACACACACATATATATATACATACTAATAAACGGCAAAGCCCTCACTGACTGACTCATCACTAATTCTCCAACTTCCCGTGTAGGTAGAAGGCTGATATTTGGCAGGCTCATTCCTTACAGCTTCCTTACAAAAGTTGGGCAGGTTTCATTTCGAAATTCTACGCATAATGGTCATAACTAGAAGCTATTTTTCTCCATTTACTGTAATGGAGTTCAGCTGGAGGGGCTGAGTTCGTATGACATCATCACACCTCTCACGTAATCACGCATTACGTAGAAAGCCAGGAAGAGCTACAAAACGCGCTTTAGAAAACATGCATTATATAATTAAGAAGGCAGCGAAACAATTAGAAGCGAGCGAGTGACATATAAAACCATATTCAG
>JANRMT010062806.1:80013778-80030631 GCA_026402145.1 Polypterus bichir lapradei
ATATAATAATGTATACTGTATATGTATATATGCGGCGACGTACATTCATTGAACTCCGCAACCAGTTAAAGTTGTTTCTCAGTGCAATTTGCCAGCACGCCGGATCCAAGTATATTCGTCGATATATATTCATTGAATACTGCAACCGGCTGTAGTCGTGTCTCAGTGCAATTTGCCAGCACACAGGCGGTGAGTAAATTCGGCGATGTACATTCAATGAACCCCACAACCGGCTATATTTGCTTCACATAGCAATTTGGCAGCATTCCGGAGCTGATCAGTCAGTGCCGTACATTCATTGAGCAGTCAGCTCAAGAGCACTGCCAGCCCCGGTAGAACTGCAGCACTACTGTCCCTGGGATTCAGCCGCTGCGCTAGACAAGCCTGTAATCATCAGTGTTCACCTCTGTGTGTTTGCGTGCAGCCAGTTCAAGCGCAGTTGGATTTCATCATTTGGCTTCAATTGCACTTTGAACATATAATAATAGATTGTTGCAATAGTGTTATTTATAGTTTTTACAGTTCATTTGCAGTGTGTAAATTGATCAGTGTTGCAGTAATTGTGATGCTCTTTGCATGAAAAAAAATACGTGTTCCATTATTAAAATTTCACATTTTCTTTGTGTATTGTGATGTTTACTTAAAAAGTGCAGCTAAAAAATATTTGGCATCCAGGGTGCATTAAACCCCAAGTATGTGTTGGTTTAACACAAGAATTACTAGAGCCTACGAGAAAATTTGTAAATTCGGCCCACCTTAAATCCATTCGCACCTCTCCGTCAGCATCTTTTGTCCTGTAAATGTGCTGATTAAGACAAGCAGCAAGCAGCCTACTATTCCATCCCCCCACCATTGCAGAACGTTCACAAAGTTCTCCCAGCTCGTGCCTTGTTTGATGACATGATCTGGATGTGAAGTGCTGTAGTTTTAAAGTGGAAATAATAGATCGTTATTTGGAACACATGCATTTCATGTGTGTTCCGTTTCTACAGTAATCTGTGTAAACACATTGTTAAAACAGAAACTTTTTCATATTTTGATAATAAATGTTACAAAATGTAGGCATAAACTATAGAATGTGTGAAGCCTGAAGTCCAAAGATCAAATAAACACTTTCACAAAAGGTTCAAGGATGATACAACAGCTTCCGTGGCGTAGCCGTAAGATTTCCTGACTTGTAATCAAGAGTCCCCGGTTTGATCCTGACTGTCTCCTATATTTACTGTTTTCAGTAGTCAGCTGCTCTTATTGTTAATATTATACAGTACACACATACATTTGGTTTGCGTCTGTAACAGACTGTGTACATTTATAGTACTGTACATGTAAAAGTTACCGTTTTTTTTTTCTTTTTTCATTTTTATTCTCTCAGTCACGATACATACTACCCCCCTAGGGATCGGACGCTGTTAGTTTGTATTTGAAACTGGGAATAACTGTAGATGTGAGTGGTGTTTTGAGGCAATGGAACTGGACATTCTCTGATCTGGAGGGATAAAAGCTGACACACAAACGCTGGTGAATCTGCCTTCTTCGTATCTCGTCGTCACTGTATTTTTTTTTATTTTTTTTTATTCAGTTTTATTGAGTGTTCCTGCTCACGCAGAATTAGTATGCACCTTATGTATGGTTTATGATATAAAAAAAAAAAAAAAACAGACGTAGGTATATATGATATTTGTAATTATTCATTTTATGACCTTTTATGAGGTCAGTTCATCACTATATGCAATCGTCAAATTCAAATGTTAACAGTTCACACACACACAAGGACCGTCTTTCCTACATTTACAACATGTGTACCTGTTGCAATGCACACACTTCTCTCTATGCTGTGGTTTCTATTACACACCTGAAAGCAAGAGACAATATACTGTATGTGACATTTTGAAGAAATCAAAGTACATTGGTACATTTAAATCTGTGTTTGGTGTTTTTCTCTTTGCATTATTAAATCTCAAGTGTGATTCCATTAGAATTTATAGTAAATGCGGTTTGTTTCTATAATCACTGAAGTTAATAATATACTTTTTTTTTTTTTCCTCTCTTTTCTTGTAGGTATCATGCCAGGTCGTTACAATCAAGATGTAGGTCAGACCATCCCAGTGTTTGCTTTCTTGGGGGCCATGGTGGTTTTGGCTTTTTTTGTAGTACAGATCACTAAGTCTAAGAACAAACCAAAGAGAAGAAAACCAAGGGTGAAGAGGCCTCTTTTCTTGCAGCAGCCACATGCAGCAAAATCACCATCAGTGTAGCATGGAAGAAGACTTTTAGAAAATGATGAGTGGATTATTAATATTAACTCTTTGCTTGAGAGTCTTTCGGATCATGGATCCAACTGCTTGCTTTGAAAGCATACATCCCATCACATCTCATCTTTTTTTTTATCGAAATATGGAACTGAAATTCAGACTAAGAAAAATGGAAATCCAAAAACATTAAATTATTTGATTTAGTGCAGGCCTAAGAAGTGGCCTCTTAATTATGACCAAAACGTGGCCACATTTTTTGGTTGCGCTTTTTTTTTTTTTTTTTTTTGTATTATTTATTTTACATTAATTAAAAGGGATACGATTACTTTCTAGAGGGGGCTGTAAATTACATTTGTGTTTTGTTTAATTATAGATACAATTTTTTTATTGGGGGGTGATATATATTTTTGCCAATAGTGACTTCTGCTGCTGTCCTTGTCTGTCTTTTATAAAATGGCATCTACCATGACATTTTGTAAATAATCATAATTTCACCGTTGTTGGTGGAGATACGGATTTCTAAAATATATACTATCAAGATGAAGCTGACAAAGTTGTCCATCTTTTTTTATTTCTTGGGAAGTTTCTTCAAAAGAAGCTTTATTTACCTACTGCAAATAATCTGATCTGATGTAGCATGACAACTAAACCAACCTAGAATGACTGAAATTAGCAAGGTTTTATTTATGGAGAGCATTTTTCATTTCTTTCTTATGGCCAGGTGTTTCTGTCAAATTAAAACGACAATACAAAGCTCTGAATAGATTGTTTGACATTTCTGTAATAATTTCACTGCTGCTGTTCGTTTTTGTGTGTGTTTCTTCTTAACAGACTGCTTGTTAAGGCTGCACACAGCTCAGCACCATTTCTTCCTCCTTCATGTCATGCATCCTTCAGGAGCTCAGATGTAAATCGACTTGGGACCACTAAGCCCACTATGTGATTGTCAACTAAATCTGTATCATAATCTGTCTTTGCATGCAAATCTTGGTTTATTTGGTTTCATTTTTCTTTTTCAGCTCCATTTACAAAGTTATGAGAACAGTGGTTTCAGATTTTCAAGTTAATTCAAAATGATGGTAGGCTTTGAAGTATAAGAATACAGATTAATCAATAGTTTACTTTGGTGGTTATGCATATTGTTAACATCCTGTGGCGGACAGCCGGGTCCCATACCCAGCAGGGACGCCCCTGTTGCATCTGTTCTGGGGGAGCAACCATGGGCAGTTCAATACCTCCCCTAGGATGCTTGGTGGCAGCCTCCCTGGCAGACTGTGGTCCCCCAGCCTGTCTCATGGTTCCACAGGAGATGGAGTCCTCCACAGCCTGGTTGGGGGCTCGGATGGCCGCTAGGGGGAGTTGCATGGAATCGGCAGCACGGCTGGATGAATCTTCAGCCCCACCCGGAAGTGCAATTAGGACCAGGTGGTCAAACACCTGGAACGCTTCCGGGTGGGCTTTAAAAAGGGCCAACCACCTCCACTCATGGGCGAGAGTCGGGAGGAGGAGGACTAAGCTTTAGGAGGAGTGGTGGTAGAGGAGAAAAAGATTGTTTTGGTGTTGCAGGTGTGTTTTGGGAGTGTGTATTGCCTGTGGGTCACGGGGAAGACTTGCGCCCACGGGTGAAGAAAAATAAAAGTTTGTTTATTTTTATATGTGCCTCCGTGTCCATCTGTGTCGGGTCAGGCGCCTATATAGCGCCTTTGTTACAGTCCCTAAAATGTAAACAAATGGGCTTGACTCTCATCATATGACTCCACATATATTTTTTGGCCTATTTGCAACATTCCCAACAATTGTTAACTTGGCATATTTGTTTCTGATGATTGCCGCAAAGTAGGTTTTTTTTTTTTTTAAATAGTAATACCTTCTTTAGCATAGTATTTTGATCTTTAGATCTTAATGGTGATGCTGTATTACACAACTTCTATTCACTGGATATGTCCGACTTGCCAACTGCAGTTATTTGTCTCATTGCTGGACCATGTCAGTTTACACAGCTGAAAATCGATGGCCACGTCATATTTAGCAATCTCGTGTTGGCATTCTGTCACAGTCATGTGTGTCCCTTTTTTATGACCGCCAATAGTGAGCTGCCTGATTGGGCCGGTGCTGTACAAAGGGTTAATGGAGCATACAGAGAGCTCAGACGCAATCTCTGCTCTTTTCTTTTTCTTTTCCTCTTCAGTTAGTCATGGCACATATAAAAAGGGACATCGGACAGATGAGCTTCTATTCTGTTTGTGAGGTTCCTTATTCTTTGTCACTTCATTACATACATTGAACTTCTGAGTGAGAATTCATTGGTTGTTGACTCTTTATATACAACAAACCTGCCACTGTGACTAAAGACAGTTAAACCTGTTGGATTTTATCGCAGTGAGTCACAGAGTAGTTGGTGCGAGTCTCTGTGTATGTCACATTAGGAGATTGGAAGACTCCCTGAGATTAGGTAAATAGGATTATGAATGAAAATCACTGGAAAGGTTGCATAATGTGACATGGCCTTAAGTTTCATGATGTGTTCCTTGTTGTACAGAAGCCTGTTCCTAAAACTGACGTCATGCACTGCATACGTCCGCAACAACACAAGTCACGGGTGTTAGAATAGGATCAAGGCTGCCATGTACCACTGTTACTATATGTCATCTAAAAGCTGCTCTATTCAAAGAATCATTTTTGAGCCTTTCTAGGAAAAATAATTTGTTGTTTTTAATCTTTCTAATGCATGTACAGTAGAGTTACTGTTTTAGTTTAACAGTACAATATCCATAAATTATAAAATAGCAGTGAGCTTTGAAAAATCTAATGTTTGCAATTATTTTAAGAAGACAACCTTAAACAGTATAAATATACTTGTTTTAAAAGAAAAAAGCTGTAAGCCATTCACAACTATAAAAGACTGGAATAAACCTTTATCTAATTTTTGTTAGTATACAGTAAAGCACACAGTTGTGTGTGCCCTGATTTATTCTGATAATTTTCAATTTAGTTTTATCAAACTGTTCTATTTTTTATTTTTTTTTTAATTTTGGTCACCTATCTTACTATCTTCATTTTTTCCAGTGCTCATAAGTTCTGCACTAAAGATCTCTACTGTGCTGGGAATTCATGGGTTTTGGTGACGATGTCCTGCATTCTGTACCATTGTGGACACATCATTTCAGAGTCTTGTTTCTCCAGTGGCATACACTTTGTTTTGGATGAGCTGATAATACAGGCGTTGTATCCTATAAGATGCATTTGAAATTTTAATAATTACCTGTTTTGTATTCATATTCGTAGGATATTATGTCTCATCTATTCATTTATTAGAAGTATATCAAACTAGCCAACCCGCGGCGTAGCATACGCCGCATAATTATTCATTGATGGGTGAAGACTTCCTGAAAGACACAGTTGTCCAAATGGGGTGGGTTTGAGGGTACGACTGTCAGTGAATGAAAAGATGGAACTCTGGAGAGAGCAACATACAATTGTCTGTGACTGAAAACTGGTTTTGGCAGATACAGACATATCTTTTTGAAAGTTTGGCCCTGTGCCTTATTGATTGTCATTGCAAAGGCCAATCTAACAGGAAACTGTCTGCGTGTAAAAGTAAAAGGCAAATTTAAATCTGATGGGGTCAGGGAAATCCAGGTAATAAGGACAGTTTGTGAGGTAGCAGCCATGATAGTTTTACACTCCAGTACATTGCGGTGAATGCTGGCAACAGAAAGTCTAGTGCCATTACAGAGACCTCTTGCTGGCAGGAGGTTTCTGAGAAACATGACGACTGAACCAGTTTTAATTTTGAGTTTATGCGGAGGAATGCCAGTGGGAGTAAGACTATTAAGACATGCAGGCAGTACGCATGGGCGGGCTGGGCTCTGTCGTGCGTATCCCATGGTCGGGCAAGTTAGTGAATTATATATATAGACAGCCAGAACCGAAAAGAACAATGAAAAGTCAACGTGGTTCAGAGGTGCATGTGGACTGTAGCAGAGACGAAAGTGACTGAGGCTGTGTTTGGTGAGGTGTTACGTGCGGGCACATGAGCAGGCAGTACGCATGTATCGAGAGTGAGAGTGAGGGTGGACGTGGAAGGAGGGTTAGATTTGGCAGCTGGGGCTCTGTCGTGTGTATTCCATGACGTGGGAGGAGGGTTAGAGTTGGAGGGCGGGGCTCTGTCGTGCGTATCCCATGGTCGGGCAACTTAGTGAATTATATATATAAATAATTCTCTCTCTGCTAAGCTGTATTTTTATAAAGCAACCTTTTTTTTTTCTCATAAATGCTTTTTATACTTTATAATTTCTATTATATCACGTTACATTTTTTGGTCAAATATAAGATGTTGAAGATGTTTGGCATTTTATAATTGTTATGCTACATTCCTTCTTGTGTTTAAAGTTGAAAAAGGAGTTCAGCTATAAATGGTATGGACCAGGCTTTGATTTTCATTTTGCGTACAACTGCTGGGTTATTAGTGTAGCTTTCTATTGAATGGAGTCCTTACATGGTTTAACACTGACTTGGGTGATTAATCTGTGAGCAGGGAGATGCTCTACCTTCATGTTCCTGGTTCTTCTGCTTGTTGGAGTTGACTACACATCGAGCTGAATTCTCAGATTTCCAGCTGACGTCCAGTCTAAATTCAGATAGGCAGATTTGGTGCACTGATGATGAACTGGAGTCCCATCCACACTTACTACTACAGCTTCCTGTAGTCCTGTGTTGGAAAAAGTAAGTTACAAAGATCAACAACTAGAGGTTTGATACATAGCATTTTCCTTTTTTCTATTTTCTACATCTAAAGCAATTATCAGAACATGTGAACTGTTTGGAGAAACAACTGAATGCTAAGATCATGTAGCCCAACATACACTCACCTAAAGGATTATTAGGAACACCATACTAATACGGTGTTTGACCCCCTTTCGCCTTCAGAACTGCCTTAATTCTATGTGGCATTGATTCAACAAGGTGCTGAAAGCATTCTTTAGAAATGTTGGTCTTATTGATAGGATAGCATCTTGCAGTTGATGGAGATTTGTGGGATGCCCATCCAGGGCACGAAGCTCCCGTTCCACCACATCCCAAAGATGCTCTATTGGGTTGAGATCTGGTGACTGTGGGGGCCATTTTAGTACAGTGAACTCATTGTCATGTTCAAGAAACCAATTTGAAATGATTCGAGCTTTGTGACATGGTGCATTATCCTGCTGGAAGTAGCCATCAGAGGATGGGTACATGGTGGTCATGAAGGGATGGACATGGTCAGAAACAATGCTCAGGTAGCCCATGGCATTTAAACGATGCCCACTTGGCACTAAGGGGCCTAAAATGTGCCAAGAAAACATCCCCCACACCATTACACCACCACCACCAGCCTGCACAGTGGTAACAAGGCATGATGGATCCATGTTCTCATTCTGTTTACGCCAAATTCTGACTCTACCATTTGAATGTCTCAAAAGAAATCGAGACTCATCAGACCAGGCAACATTTTTCCAGTCTTCAACTGTCCAATTTTGGTGAGCTCATGCAAATTGTAGCCTCTTTTTCCTATTTGTAGTGGAGATGAGTGGTACCCGGTAGGGGTCTTCTTCTGCTATTGTAGCCCATCCACCTCAAGGTTGTGCGTGTTGTGGCTTCACAAATGCTTTGCTGCATACCTCGGTTGTAACGAGTGGTTATTTCAGTCAAAGTTGCTCTTCTATCAGCTTGAATCAGTCGGCCCATTCTCCTCTGACCTCTAGCATCAACAAGGCATTTTCGCCCACAGGACTGCGGCATACTGGATGTTTTTCCCTTTTCACACCATTCTTTGTAAACCCTAGAAATGGTTGTGCGTGAAAATCCCAGTAACTGAGCAGATATGAAATACTCAGGCCGGCCCATCTGGCACCAACAACCATGCCACGCTCAAAATTGCTTAAATCACCTTTCTTTCCCATTCTGACATTCAGTTTGGAGTTCAGGAGATTGTCTTGACCAGGACCACACCCCTAAATGCATTGAAGCAACTGCCATGTGATTGGTTGATTAGATAATTGCATTAATGAGAAATTGAACAGGTGTTCCTAATAATCCTTTAGGTGAGTGTATAGTAGATATAAAAAGTCTACAGACTCCTGCCAAAATCATGGATTTTTTGTAATAAACAATAAAACCAAGATAAATCCTGTCATAACTTATTCCACCTTTATTCCAAAATTGAGTCTATACAAAGAAGGTGAAAACAAATTAGAAACTAATGAAAAGGGTGAAAAAATCCTAACAAAACCTGCCTACATTAGTGCGCACACCCCCTAAACTAATACTTAGTTGAAACACCTTTTGATTTTGTTACAGCACTCGTCTTTTTGGGTAAGAGTCTTATCAGTTTGGCACATCTGGACTTGGTTATTTTTGGCCACTCATCCTTACAAAAAATTTCCAGATCTGTCAAATTACGAGGGCATCTCTTGTGCACCTCTCTGCAGGTCACCCCACAGATTTTCAATTGGATTAAGGTCTGGGCTCTAGCTGGGCCATACCAGAACATCCTTTGATGCAGCAATTGCTTTGTTGATCTTGATGTATGATTTGGGTCATTGCAATGCTGATGGGTGAAGTTCCTTTTCATCATCAGCTTCCTAACAGATGCTTGAAGGTTTTGTTCCAAAGTTGAGTGATAATTGGAGCTATTCATGATTCCATCTACCTTGACTAAAGCCCCAGTTCCAGCTGAAGAAAAGCCGCCCCAAAGTATGATGCTGCCGCCATCACGCTTCACTTGAGGGTATGCTGTTCTTTTAATGATGTGCTACTATTTTTACACCAAACATATCTTTTGGCATTATGGCGAAATAGTTCAATCTTGGCCTCATCAGACCATAATAAATTTATTTTTTCCACATGGATGTGGTATACCTTTTTTGCAAAGTTTAGCCGGGCTTGGATGTTTTTCTTTGTGAGAAAAGGCTTTCTTCTTGCTACCCTACCCAACATCCCAAACATATGAAGAATATGACTGCTTGATGTCGCACATTGGGAACAACCAATACTTGCCAGGAAATCCAGCAGCTCCTTTAATGTTGCTGTAGGCTTCTTGTTGGCTTACCCTGACCAGTTTTCTCCTCATCTTCTCATCAATCTTGGAGGGATGTCCTGATCTTGGTGGAGTCATTGTTGAGCCATATTTTCTCCATTTGTTGATGACTGTCTTTACTGTCCTCTATGGGATGTTTAATACTTTGGATACCTTTTTGTACCCCGTCCTGATTGATACCTTCGAATGATAACGCCCCATTCATGTTTAAAAGCTCTTTCTGGACCTTGGATTTTGGAGTATGTTTGCAACCAAGCAGATATCAGAATAATCCTACAGGAACAGCCAAGCTTTATCTGAGCTCAGTCATAGCCACTTTAGTTAGTCAGGTGTATGCTAACTACTATTTCAGATAAGACTTACTGTGATTGGTTGATTCTGAACGCAGCCACATTCTTGATTATTAAAGGGTGTGCACACTAATGCAATCAGGTTTTTGTATGATTTTATTTTCCTTTTTGTCATTACAGCAGTTTCTGATTTGTTTTCACCTTCTTTGTATAGATTGCAATTTTGCAATAAAGGAGGTGAAATAATTTCTTACAGGATTTATCTTGATTTCATTTTTTTATTACACAAAATCCTGCGATTTTGGCAGGGGTGTGTAGACTTTTTATATCCACTGTTGGTCAGTAAATTCAGATTTGTAAATCGTGTAACAGTGATTTTTCTAACAATTTAACATACCAAGTAGACAGACATGCTATGTTCTTCATGAATACTTAGGCATTTGTGGTGTAGATGTCACCTCGTATGTAAAAAAACTTGTCTTTAAAGTAAGGCTCCATGTTTATGTGTCCATTCAGTCTTAATTACAGCTTGTTTAAAGCAGTCTCAGTGGATCTTACAATTCTTATTCTCCTTCTCACAGGAGTTTGTTCAAATGTGAAATTTCTGTCCACGATGTTCTCAGTCCTTCTCCTTTATTTATGTTTTATTCCTTGTACCTTCCTTTTAGTCTTTTATCTCTAGCTAACCAATCTTTGGGGTGTCCCTTTGCTCTCTGTTTTTGCTCATTTGAAGTTCATATTATCATCATGTCCTCTGGAATTCTCCCTCAAATCCTCTAGCAGCAGTCATTCCCTATGGCTTCATTGTATCCTTTACAGTCCAAGACGGATATGTGGAGGTTTTAGGTTGAACTTCACAATGTCATCAGACATCTCACTTCATTTAAAAGACTTTACCTTCTCTTCTGTCAAAAAATGTCTTTGCAGTGACCTTTCAGTATTTTTGTTTTTTGTCTCTCCAACCAAGATTCTGTTTTGCACTTTTCCATCCGTAAAAGTCCTGCGTGCTGATTTGATTAGTTGCAGTAATTGATGGGGCATACTGGGGTCTCATCTGATCCCTTTTAAAGGATTGTGGAGGTTTTTTGTTTTTAGATTATCAAGATCAAGGAGCTGCTTATTCAATTTGAGTTGGAGCTCTCCAGTTTCTAGACTGCCTATATCGTGGCTACCTAGGCTGTTGTAATTGGGTTTGGTTTAATGCTGCAATGACATATTCTGTTTGTTTCTTCTTTAGTTTAAATAGGTTAGGGTTTGAAGAAGATGCTTTCCTGAGGACAACATGGCCTGGATACACTGACTGTCTAACCTATATGTGTTTACTGATTTCATGCGCAATCTGCAAGATATGTTCGTGTTTCCTGGATATGGATAAGAGTAATTGCTTCATCATTTATCTTTTTACTTTTATAGAAGTGGAGCAAATGTAACTCTGTTTAGCTTTCACTGAGATACTTTTTTTCCTTCCCTAATTTTTTTTTTTTTTTAATTAAATGGTTGCATTTTTCATTGTTCTTTTTCACTTGCAGTATGGTGATGATTTTTATGATTCTTATTTGCCCACTGGGGCCATTTTTCATGTTCTTATTTTGATATCAAAAACAAACTTATTTGCTTTTTGAATTAAGTGTTTCAGGTTTCTCTACTTTTAGGAGAATGTTTATATCAAATAATGTCCTTTTTGTGCACTTTTCAAAAAGCATGAATTTTACAAATTTGTATGGCTTCATTTGAGCTTATATTCAAATTCTCAAAAGAACATACTAAAGGAATATCTGTTTATCTGTTATTTCTCCTGTGTTTGTAGTTAAGGCTGAGATAAAGGACCTTGCCCAGTACCAGCTGCTTCATGTGACTCGGGTATTGCCAAGTGTGAACTGAGAGATGTGGACCTCTAGAGATTAAAAGTTAAAAGTGAGTGAAACAAATATTATCAGCATGTCTCCCATTGGTGAATATCTTAGAGGCTTCAATTCAGCCAATAGAAATACCTGGAAATGCTGAACTTGTGGATTAACAAACCATGAATGAGGAGGGAGGTGAATTCTCCATTCTGTTTACTACTGCTGTGCATAACCACATTCTTCAGAAGTGATCTATTTAACAACATTTTAGCCAAAACGCTTATGTTTGGAGCATGCAACTGGATACTTAATGGGCTGATTATGTGACACAAGTAATTTGAAATTTGTTCCTGGCCATTTTGATATTTTTTGCTGTTGAGCATTTGTCTCCACTATTGTATTAGTAATTGTTTTTTTTTTTTTTTTTTTTAAACCTTCATTCTTCATAAAAATATACGAGGGATATCCAGGAAAAAAGGTTACAAGTGCCCTGGAGGGTGCAGGGATTTTTTTTTTTTTTTCGAAGGTTGGCATACCTGCGTGTAGGGGGGTCCTAACGGTCAAAATGTGCAGGATGTACGACTGAGTGGGCATTACTCCATTTTGTTATTCTTTCAGTGGCACGTACAGTCTTTGCTGTGACAAGATTAGACTGACAGAGATGTACAAAGCCAGTTGCACCTCTTCCACTTGAACCCCTGAAGGACACTCACTGGGGTGGCAGAACTGTTCTTCAGCTCTACAAGCATTTGGTCGGCTTGCTTTCTGAATTTCATTTGATAACCAGAGGTGGTAATCAAAGATGAACTGACTTCTCTGCAGACCCAAAGAGGCACCTAAAAGGATCTTCATCTTAACTTGTACCTGCAAGCCGAACCCTTACGTACTTTGATGGATGCATTCAGGCACTGACCTGTACTAGGAGATGGACTCTGATCCAGTCAGTTGAGCTGACTGCACACCTTCCCTTAAAAACTAGCCAAATGTCTCTGTTCATTTTACTTGGTGGCCAAAAAAGCTCCATCTTTGGAACAACTAAGCTTGTATTCTGTTTGGAAATCAAAAGCTCTTTCTGTGGACCTGCTAACTCACCGTAGTGCTCATGGAGTTTGGAATTTCCCCTTGGAGGATCACTAAATGTAAGATACTGCTCTCCTAGCTTAGGCTATTTGCTTGTGGCTGAAGCAAACATGAGGAAAGAGTCTTTAGTTCAAGAAGTCAACTTAAGCAGTTGCTCCAGAGGGAATTGTGCTTTTCCTTATGAAGCTGCAAAGGACAAGCAAAGAGCTAAACAGCTAGCTGAAGAAGACAATGCCTCACCATCAGGGAACTGAGAGTATAGTTCTTTACTTGAAACTGGAGCACCTGCAGGAAAGTCCACGCAGCATCAGCTATCATCTTTAAAGGCTTGATATAAAAAAAAAAAAGTTTACATACCTGTGCTAAGAGAATTCAGAACTCTTAAGTAATCAGCCAGCTAAGGGCCGGCTTCATCATCTTTGTTACTGTTCAACAAACTCACAGTTAAGTGTCTCAGGTAAACTTCTAGTTTTCACAAGCCTTAAAATAATGTGGAGTCAAAAAGAGCCTTGTGTCACAGCCCCCTCCCACTCATGGCAATGCATTAGTTTGGGGGGAGCGGACTTTGATGGCACTCTAAAAATTCCAAAATAGAACCACAAATGAAAAAGGCCCTTGTGTTTGTCTGTCTCATTTGTTTTGCATCCCATCTTGTATATCAATACATAAGTAGTTATGATATTTCTGTCATTTTTGTGTTTCTCCATATATTGTATTCTGTTTCAGTCACCTTAATTTAAAACTGCCAGTTGGGGACGCCCGTCTATAGTGAAAATAAAGTGGAACTTTTTACCAATGTGTCTCATTAATTACTGCCATTACTACAGGCAAACGCGATATTGACATAATCCTGTTGATCCATTCATCTTCCCCACAGGGGTGAGAACTAGAGTTTAGGCATCAGAGTCCCTGGAAGTAAAGCTTATGACGACTGTGCAGAGAGAGCCTGGTTACAATTAGTATGGCTGCTTCAGGAGGTTCAAAGTTTGCATGTTCTCCCACCTATAAATTGGTTGATCTGCAGAATCCAAAAGGCATGAATGTTGGTTTAATTGGTGGTCCTAAGGTGGCCCCATGTCAGTGTGCCAGTGATAAACGGGCGCCTAATGAAGCCAGGAGCAGCTTTGGCTTAAAAGAACTTGGAGTGAATAACTACTTGGATATATTTATACATGTTAGGGTACTTTACGTGCTATGTTGAACTGAAATGTGCTTTTTTCTGAGAAGGGTAGAGTATGAGATGAGGATTATCTTATAAGCAGCTGTATGAAATAATGTTTGTTAAGTTGAAAATGGAAGAACCTGCAAACACACTGCATATTGGTTAGGCAGGTGTTGTGTTCGCTAGCTCCAAGTGCTTTAAACCTGGCCATGGAATCCTATTTTATGCATGTTTTTTCTCTCTTTTTTAATTACACATGTCAAGCAAATTGTAACTTGTAACAAAATTGTAACTTGCTCATTCGGAATGATTGTGTGTGTGTGTGTGTATCATGGACTGGAACTTTACTATGCACTCCATATGGACAGCTTAGGCTCCATCTCTGAAATGTGTTAGCTGGGTACAAATGATAAAGGGAAGGCTTTGCTTTTTTATGCAGTTCTTACCAGAAAGCAAACATACAGGAGGAGAGTTTTCTCCATGGTGTTGGCTTATTCCTAGGAGGGTGGTGGCGTCTCTGCTTGATGGTAGAAGGTTGTGTTTGGTGGTCAGTCTAGCTGTTTGCGGCATGTCTCCTGTGGTGCCCCATACATTGTAACTCTTGAACCACTTACTTTACAGTAGCAATAACTAGTTCCCCATCATAGCCTGTAATGCTTTACTCATCTGTTGACAATCCTGATTCTCAAAGGCCGATCACTTCTAGGTGAACATGAGCCATTGTCTATCTATGTAATAATTCAACTGAATATGACTGACTCCGTCTTGGTGAGTTTTTTATTCCGTTATTGTTCTGAGTCCTGTGGTGCTTTGCTTTGAATGTCACTTTCTATCCTCTTTAGGATACTGAAAGAGGTTGGCCAACCTTGGTGGTGGTGGTTGAAGTGGCTTCCCTACTATCTATGTACAGGTGCATCTCAATGAATTTGAATGTCATTGAAAAGTTAATTTATTTCAGTGATTCAATTCAAAACGTGAAACTCATATATTATATAGATTCATTACACACAGAGTGATATATTTCAAGCTTTTATTTCTTTTCATTTTGCTAATTATGGCCTACAGGTAATTAAAACTCAAAATTCAGTATCTCAGAAAATTTGAATATTACATAAGACCAATAAAAAAAAAAAAATATATTTTTACTACAGAAATGTTGGCCTACTGAAAAGTATGTCCATGTACACACTCAATACTTGGTCAGGACTCCTTTTGAATGAATTACTGCATCAATGCAGCGTGGCATGGAGGCAATCAGCCTGTGGCACTGCTGAGGTGTTATTGAAGCCCAGGAAGCTTTGATAGCAGCCTTCAGCTCGTCTGCATTGTTGGGTCTCTCATCTTCCTCTTGACAATAATTCTCTGCGGGGTTTAGGTCAGGCGAGTTTGGTGGCACTCAAGCACAGTGATACCATGGTCATTAAACCAAGTATTGGTACTTTTGGCAGTGTGGGCAGGTGCCAAGTCTTGCTGGAAAATTAAATTGTAAAGCTTGTCAGCAGAGGGAAGCATGAAGTGCTCTACAATTTCCTGGTAGACAGCCGCACTGTCTTTGGACTTGATAAAACACAGCGGACCAACACCAGCAGATGATATGGCTTCCCAAATCATCACTGACTGGAAACTGAACTGAAGCAACTTGGATTCTGTCCCTCTCCACTCTTCCTCCAGACTCCGGAACCTTGATTTCCAAATGAAATTCAAAATTTACTTTCATCTGAAAAGTGGACTTTGGACCACTGAGCAACAGTACAGTCCGTTTTTTTCCTTAGCCTAGGTAAGATGCTTCTGATGTTGTCTCTGGTTCAGGAGTGGCTTGACACAAGGAATGTGACAGTTATAGCCCATGTCCCGAATACCTTTGCTTCACAATCCTCTCAAGGCTGCGGTTATCCCTGTTGCTTGTGCACCTTTTTCTGCCACATTTTTTCCTTCCACTCAACTTTCCATTAATATGCTTGGACACAGCACTCTGTGAACAGCCAGCTTCTTTAGCAATGACCTTTTGTGACTTACCCTCCTTGAGGAGGGTATCAATGACTGTCTTCTGGACAACTTGTCAAGTCTGCAGTCTTCCCCATGATTGTGTGGCCTACTGACCCAGACTGAGAGACCATTTCGAGGCTCAGAACATCTTTGCAGGTGTTTTGGGTTAATTAGCTGAGTGGAGTGGGACACCATGAGTCTACAATGTTGAATACTGAACTTTTTCTCAATATTCTAATTTTCTGAGATACTGAATTTTAGGTTTTCATTAGCTATAAGCCATAATCAGCAAAATGAAAAGAAATAAACACTTGAAATATATCACTTTGTGTGTAATGAATCTATATAATATGTGAGTTTCACTTTTGGAATTGAATTACTGACATAAATTAACTTTTTGATGATATTCTAATTTATTGAGATACACCTGTAAAGTGCTTTGAATGCCTGTCTGTCTTTCTGTCTCTCCATCTCTCTATTGTCCCCGTCTCCTGCCATCAATACCTCCATGACTCTTCAGTTCTATTTTCATGATACTCTTTTCAACACTGTCCTGCCATGAGGTGTTCACAGATGACTGCAGTCCCAGACTCATTGTCCCAGTCCTAATTTCTCATTCCATCACCTGCCCAAATCTAGTTTAAATTTTAACTATAGCCTGAAATGCTGATGCTCATTTTTTTTTTTCTATTTTCTTCCCACAGTTGTGACTTTCCAGGTAGTAAATTGTATTTTTAATCAGGTGAAATGGTATGTTTGTTTTATAATGTGATTTATATACATGGAAAAACTATTTGAAATTTCCTGTTGAAAATGCTGATTAATTTACCAATTAAATATTGCTTCCCTCCTACAAATTCAAAGTGGAAAGAAAAGACTTTTGAATTAAAACGAAAGACTTGTTGGTTTGATGAGGCTTATCTTTTAAATAGTGGATTTCAGCTGTGATTTACACACCCTTGTTTGAGAACTGCTCCTAAAGATTAATGGTTAATTATATCTTCTGAATATACGGAGCAAAGTTTACATTGCGTGCTGGCAGCACTGTGATGAGGTTTATATATAGATAGATAGATATATATAGATATAGATATATAGATATATAGATATAATATCTATATATATATCTATACTAATAAAAGGCAAAGCCCTCACTGACTGACT
>JANRMT010062806.1:80045631-80074843 GCA_026402145.1 Polypterus bichir lapradei
TCCAACTAACCTGACTTCTGCACAACACAACTGCTGGTCCCAACCCCATTGATAAAGCAAGAAATTCCACTAAATAACCCTGATAAGGCACACCTGTGAAGTGAAAACCATTTCAGGTGACTACCTGTTGAAGCTCATCGAGAGAATGCCAAGAGTGTGCAAAGCAGTAATCAGAGCAAAGGGTGGCTATTTTGAAGAAACCAGAATATAAAACATGTTTTCACTTATTTCACCTTTTTTTGTTAAGTACATAACTCCACATGTGTTCATTCATAGTTTTGATGCCTTCAGTCATGAGAATAAAGAAAACACATTGAATGAGGAGGTGTGTCCAAACTTTTGGCCTGTACTGTATGTGTGTGTGTGTATATATATATATATATATATATATATATATATAAATATCTCAAAATGGTGCCAGAGCTCTGACTGGTGCTTATATGATTCTGTTAAATGAAATCTAAATGGTTATGATAAAATATAGAATTAATTACTGGATATTTTAATTTGTAATTAAGTTCCAGTTATTAGACTTTTAGTTGAACAGTGATTAGAAAGTCCCAGCTTCTTTTTTCAGACATGGCATTATTACTTCCGTGGCACTTCCAAAACTGTTTTTCGTGATCGTTGTCATTTATTAACAGGTGCAGTTGCATTGTCTTGGAAAGGTCAACATTTCTTTTCTTTATGGCTATTCTATAGTTTGCTCAAAAATGTAACACCAGCAAAAATAGGTATGGTCAGGAAATCCCAGATAATAAATTCACCAGAGTCATCCAGTACAGCTTAGAATGCATCCTGAAAATAATTTAAACAATTAGGAAATGACATTGATGTTATATACATGAATATAAATAAAGACAACCTATTGTACACAATAACACTGTACATTAAGGCCCATATGGAAAGAAATGGTAAAGTTGAGCTGTCTTAGTACTACCTTCCCACACTTAGGTCAATGCCAGTAAGCTCTTTTCTCCTGTTTTGCTTTTTGGCAGAAAGAAGCACGAAATGATAAACTTTTCTGTCGACCAAGAACATCTGTTTCATTGTGCACTTTACCTTAACATTGCTTTTAGAAATACTGTACTATGACAGGTATAAACTTTTTAAAACTATCAACTGAGAATGAGAATGTGTCAAGGGTTTACAAATTGTTTTGTTATCTCTGATAAAATAGGTTAATTTATGGTTTAAAAAATTGATCTTTTATTATAATTGCCCTAAAATTTCTTTTTAGTTAGCTTGATTTTTTTGTGTGTAATTTTTGGAAACTGTCAGATAGTGACATAACTGTTGCTTATTGACAGATGATTAAGATATTTTGTATAACCTTATGGCACTGACATGGAAGACTCTCAGCAGGGTGGGTATGCTCGCTAGGGAGTTCATACAGACCTAGAATATTTTCCTGTACAAGAATTATATGTTAGGTATTTTTTCCAAACAACATTTGGGACCAGTGTTCGATTTCTAAGTCACACAATGAACTGTTCTGTCTGCCATAGAACCTCAGGCACACTGTGAGCTTGTACATTTTTGATTAATATGCAAGGATGAGACTGAGTATAGCAAGATCAATAAGTTTTTCGGAATTGTCAGTACTGCCAGTAATTTGACATTTTTTTATTGTTTAATGTATGTCAAAACTGGCTAAGGCATATTAGCAGTTAGCTAACCTATGAAAATCACGTAGTCGACTTTCAAAATTTCTTCTCGTTTTCCTCTATGGTGCATCATCAGCCTGTGGGGCGGACTGTTGTTCAGTAGAGGCAGGCCAATGAAGGCTGACCAGTGGTCGGGCCATTGGCGTGTGACGGCGAGTCATTGGACACTGAGGCGCAGACCACTGGCCCGTGACGGGGCAGCACGTCGTGGGAGGGGGCACTGGTCCGTGCAACTTCAACGTAACAATACAGTAATGTACTCCCAATGCTTGAGCCCATGTCCGTGCTCCGCGACCCCAACACTCTGCAAAATGTGAAGGCAATTACTTTTTCTGCGAACTTTAAACACTCACCTTTTCTCATGCACAAAATAAAAACGGCAAAAATACTTTCAAACGGTGAGAATTTGTTACAGAAATGTCCTGCACGACCCCTTATTGTGCAAAAAGAAAAAGATTTAGAGTAAGTTACAATTTAATTAACTGTCATACAGAACTAACACGCATCACTCGGCATTGCTTATAATTAATCAGGCAAAGAAAACTTAGGTGCTTCAGCAAACAATCTTGCAGTTTTCTACAACTATCTATCTACAGCAGGCTGCTGTACGCCTCTTTATTTTTCTGCGAGTATGCCTTGCGACCAGTTTAATTGCAAACATTGAATATTGTGGTGTAATGCTGTTCGAGTTTTAAAGCAGAAAAAAAATGGCTGTTGTAACGGCAACTGCACTTGAGTATATGGCCACTGGATATTGTAATGAGAGTCCTGAGCCATTAGGGGCCCATACTGCCTCGGTGTCCCGTGGAGCGTGTGAAGACACCTTGGTATATCCTGTAATGCGACACGCTGGTCCGTGAGCGGCTGCCACTGTTCAGTGACAGTCCCTGATGCTGAAGCCCCCTCTCCATAATGAGGTATTTTGTGAAACACACGAAAACCAGTGCCGACTGTTTTAACGTTGCGCCGATCTTGTCACTGAAATTGTAACCGAGTTCAATGCAAAGGCGCCTGTGGACTAAAATCTCATGGTCTTATTCCCCACGTGATTTTCGCGAGCGGTGCTACTGGTATATAAAATCGAAGAGTTTGGGAGTGGGGAAATGGGGATGCGTGTGTTAATCAAATTAAATTAGTACGAATGGAAGGGAATCCATCTTGGGGTTTTCGCCATTAATCAGTAACTAAAGGAACAAGAGGTGCAGGGGCGGCCTATCGAAATTAATATACAAGTATACGATTTAGAAAAAAGATCAACCCAGACGCCACTGGTACAAATTACCCCGTTCTCTAGGCCACGCCCATCTTCAAGTTAGATAATCATCCTATTAGTTTTACGAAGATGTTCCAGTTACTTTCTTTTTCCTATACCCCGTTGCTTCAGCTCTGACGTTCACATTTCTGTGCATACACGTGCTTCGTTAAAAATGATGCCAAATTATACTGAAATGAATACCAAATACGCTACTTAAGCAGTCAAATTAAAAGCGTGTAAATAAATTCACTTCCTTTAGTTTACGATCAGTATAATTATGGAACTATGTCCTGGAAACATAACCTGATGTGAAATAAAACGAAACTGTACAATGTGGGCGGCCGCACTGTAGCAAATGGAGTCACGAAGGCTGACACAGCAGCGAGAAGCCTTAAAGTGAGCCTTTAGGTTTTATGTAAGCCTTGTCAGCTGACGCCGGTCTTTGCTGAATCATGCTTGCAATACAGTATCACTAACTCCGCCTCATCGGGAAGCAAACCAGCCAGTTAGCCTTCTAGATCAGTCCGCGAAGGGGACGTTCTAAAGCCGGCGTGAGCGGCAGACCTCGTGCACTTTAAGGAGCTTACTGAAGCGAGCGGAACTTGGAATCAGGTAAATCCATTACAGTATTTAATGCAGAGCGATCACTGCTCGAGTCTTGGAAATTTTAAATTATTTAAGCTGTACTTCTTTGTGTAGGTAGCTTTTTATATAACCTGGTTAGTTCAAAGCATGGTTTTGGGTGTGCACTGTGCGCAAGATTGAACAAACCGTGGAGAGGATATTACGGTATGTACCGTATACAGTATATAGATAAGGGGTGTGCGCGTTTGTAAGCATAGCCACAAAGACCTGGGTTCCTTACGACGGACTGGCGTCTCATGTGGTTCTTATTTTGCACCCAGTTCTGACGATTTGTGCTGCCATGTGGAAATATGTTACGCATGCAAATATGTAAAAGTGAAAACGTCGAAATAAACACAAGATTTTTATGGCATTACCATCAGCCAACGTTTTTTTTTATTTCTAAGGTAGCACACACCAACCATGTTCTGTTAACAATCACAACTGTAATGGACGAACAAATACTGGGATTAAAATGGGAAAAGAATTGGATTGAGGTGTTGGATACGTTTGTTCCTAATACCTAAAACGACAAATAATAATGGTAGTAGGGCCTGCTTTAATTAATTATTTTTTAAAGTAACTTGTTTCTTGAGTGTTGTTATAAAACAAGTGTATACTGCAAGTGTACATAACAACATTGGAGCACATTTCGATAGGTTGCGTGGTTGGATAGAATACCGGCTTCTACCGTAGCTAATGTATGGGAAAATAACGATCTTTGTTTTAATCAGCTACGCATTTATACCTCAAAATTACCATCTTGCTTATTTTGCCTACCAAGATGTCAGTATGTTTATTCAAAACTACATGCCATTTTGCATTTTGTTCTCTCAAAAGTCAGAGGGCAGAGTGGACAACAAGAAAAGTTATTAATCTCTATTGGTGCCAAAGACGTGGCTCAATACGTTCAAACACTTTTATATTTTGATTGTGCTGCAAACACCATATCCTTCATTAACTGGAAGTGACCACTTGAGTAGGTCTGAAACATCCTGAACCTCTGGTAAAGCCTTAAAAACTGGCAGGCATGAACACCTCACCCATCTGGCATGACCAAGCATTTTGTAGGCCTGCCCATAGCATAACAAGAAGTGGTTTTGAAATTCAAACTCTCAGGAAAAATGCAAATGAGTTCCATCTTATAAACCTTATGTTTACATACTTTAAATTTATTAAGTAGATAGGGCTGTAAGATTATGAGAGTTTTTAAAGGAAAGTTTGAATAGAAAAGGCAGCTTGGAATCCCCTCAGGACAGCACGGCGAGTGATGCGTTGTTTAGTGCCACTGCTTTATGGCTCCAGGAACCTGGGTTTAAATTCCTGCTTGAAGATTACACATTCTCCCCATGTGCATATGTATTTTTAGCCAGGTATTTCTCCTACTTCCCAAAGACTTAAAGGTTAGATAGTATTTCTTTACTGGACCAGTGTGGCTGATTGTGAGTTTGTATGTCTGTGCCCTCTCCAGGGTTGTTCCTCGCCTTTCAAGACGTGCTGCCCTTGGGTAGGTTCCAGACTACATGATCTGGTTAAGTGAGTTCTACAATGGATGGAGGAATAAATTGCTTCAACCATTTGATCTTTGTGAGACTCTCACCAGTTCCATTTGCAATCATAAGAACGAGTGTTCAATTCAGGGAGGTGTGCTGATGCACTTACCTCAGATATCGTTCCTGTCAGCCATCAGAGTTTGCATTAAGATGAATCACTTCTACACTTAGGTAGCTTTTTACTAAACGTAAGGTCACCACAATTAAAATGTAGATTTATAAACTGATAATTTACCACAAAAGGTAGGTTGGCATGCTGGCATTGGTACAATAAATATATGAACGGAACTTGTAACATATACTGGTGTTGACAGGTTAAAAAAGAGGGTCAGTTTCAAAATATTAAACCTAATGAAATTTTGTTTTAATTTAGATGAGTCAATGAGAAGTTTGATAAACAAGCCTTGTGGTTGTTTCAGTGTATTTTGCTTATTTTTGTTCCTAATATTTAGTTTGCATCTACTTGTTATACAGTAAATACAGCACCATCAACACAATGGTTCTATTTGAATTAGAGCCTAATATGTTTGAGACAATCAGTGACGGGCAATGTGGGGGACGTGGGACGTTACTTGTAATGACAGTCATCAGTTACTACTAGCTGCAGATCTTTCATGTAGCAGTTGCCAACCTTATTAATCATCTCTTTAAGAGGAGCGAGGGGTAGATGTGAAAGCTGTGATTTTACTGGGTGAACCATGAAAGTGACCATCCATGCAAGCAGGATATATGAAAGCGAAAGGCCTGGTGCAGCTGATCAAGGCTGATGTCCAGTGAGTCGCTGCATGCTGATGAGAGTGGTCATCTGTATCACAGGGCTGTGTGTCCAGTCTTCAAGCTCCACAAGAGGGAAGTGCAGCTGACCTGGCATCAGCAGAAACTTGGAAAAGAGAAGCAAGTTATTTTTGCACATGACATTCTAGCCTCTGCTTTCTTGAGCTTGAGCAGCTCTCTCATTCCCTGCTTCTCTTTAGACGTATATTTTTAAATTTTGTAAGACGCTGACCCAAAACTGAAAAGGACGCCGATATAGAAATTGGCAAACTGTTCTAGGACTAGTTCTGTATTTATTTCACATCACAATAGTAGACAAGGCTTCAGTGGGACTGGAAAATTAGGAAGAGGGCACAAGGGCTGCAACCACCTTAAGTAAGCCATTAAAGAGGGCATCAGTACAAATAAGTGTAAATAAATGAATGGATTGAGAATCTGGATGAAGAGAATAACTGGGAGGGTAGAAGGAAAATGTTACTTATATGAATATTCTGTAGAATTTTGCAGCCACCTTTTATGCAAGTGACATTGAAGATTTTCTTTTTCTCAGCCCAGGCTTTAGACCTGGCAGTGACTGCACCCTTTAAGCATTCCACCATTTTTTTTTTTTGTTTGATTAACCTGTTATCAGCCTGGCTTAGGTGGATTCTTTATAGGTTAAATTTCTATGTCCTTGAAAGACATTGACCTGGGAATGAGAATCCCTCCTCCCATGGATGCTCTTCATCCGTGTGCCACAATGCCTTACAGACAGACAGATACAGGCTCATCTTGGACAGCACAAGGCTCTCTGTTATATCTGCTTCTGTTTTCAAGACTTCTAAAAAATACAAAGCCCCATGGCTGATCATACATCCTACATCTCAGAACTAAGAACAGAACAATTCTTTAGAAATGGGAACCCACTGGGCCGGCCTGAACTATTTGGGGAGGGCCTGATGAAAGGATGCCATTGTCTGAAATATTTGTCAACGCGAAGGCCCCATGCAGATTCTCTCATATTTGGCGCAGGTCCGCATATCTTTGATATTTCTGATGTTCCGCCTTGAACTGTTGCATCATTCTGATGACAAGTTAATGATTTCCCAGGGTGATCTAAACGCCAACCGCTCAATTTATTTTTGGGTTCAATGTTATCCAATAGAGTCGTAAAACATGCCAATCATTTACCTCAGTCCTAGGATGGTGCTTGTGGCCTCCAGAACCTTCTGTAGTAAGATGAGAATTATGTTTGAGGGAAAAGTCCTAGGAGAATGCTTTTCTAAGAAATGTCCCATTTCTATTTCCAGAAAGTGAGAAATCGCCCACGATGTCTTTTGACATGAAGAAGTTGACAAGTGACCAGCCTGCCCTGCCAGTGGTGATAGTCGGTACGTGAGCCTGTGGTCCTGTAAGAAGCAGATGAGTGACACTCTCATGTTTTGTGGAGAACACCCCTGAGAATGAGACAGGGCTTTGCTTTTTTCTTATTTCTTATCATATTCATTAATAATGTAATGCATGGTTTCATGCTCATTTTTTGCACAGATGGAAGAACAACTTAAAGGGATAAGGTGATGCATATGATTATGGAGGGGGGGCTCAAAGACGGCATGGCCTAGTTGTTAGGACGTTGGACTATAACTATGAACTCCTCACTTAGACAGCTTGTATACCAACAGGAAAACTGTAGGATTTATTGTGTTACGATACCATGAAGTTGAGTATAACAACAAAATCTTTTTTTAATAATTTGTATAGGAAATGGACCATCTGCAATCTGCCTGTCGTATTTCCTCTCGGGTCACAGACCCTACATAAAGAATGGAGCTGTCCACCCAAACCCGATTCTCCAAAAGAAATTGCAGCAGATAGACGATTGCCCTTTATTGGATCAGGTAAGTTCCCAAACTACAGGCAGTCCCCGGGTTACGTACGAGATAGGGACTGTAGGTTTGTACTTAAGTTGAATTTGTATGTAAGTCGGAACAGGTACATTATTTTAATAAATGCTATTGCTGACCGACTGTAACCAAGTGCTCTGCCAATGAATGATGGAGTTTCACCTCTCTCTGACCTTTTTATTTCTTCTACCTTATTTTCAATGGTGGTGGTTTTTCTCTTCTTTACTGTATCACCAGCACTTGCATCAGATTTGTGTTTCAGAAAAATTCTTGAAGGGTGAAGACAAAAGATTAAGATGAGCTCTTCTGCACGGCACTGTACACGCTGTCACAGCAGGAAGGCACCCGTCGTCAACACATGTGATGTACTGACAAGAGACAACTTCCTGCTATGTGCGTAACAGTACAAGCAGGCTTGCTATTGAGAATGAATGGGGGCAGCGAGGGGCTGTCATTGCAGTATGTTGTCTGCAGCATTCGCCCACCAAAAACAAACACTGTGTGGCCAAAGGCTGGTAGTGAATCGCCCACCACTGCCCCCATTCAACAGGCAGCCACCTGAGGCACACTACAATGCTACCCCCCACCGCCCCGTTCAGCCACAACCGGGTCACTGCTTGCTGCATTACCAGCCGCCCACCGAGAATGAACGGGGCAGCCGTGTGTGCTGGGCGGGCAGTGAAATGCCCCCCTCTGCTCCATCCAACCTGTATCCAGTGGGCGGGCAGTGAACCATCGTCTTGCACACGAGCGATGGCTGTGGCCCCGGTGACTATGGACCACAGGTCACCGCTTGCCGCCGGGAGCCGCCTGAGGGACACCACAATGCACGAGCAGCAATATCGCCCCCTCTCCAGCCTCCGTCCAGCCACCGCTTGCAGCGTCCCCAGGCCGAAGATGACGGAGCGGCAGTTACTGAGGTGCATGTGTCGCAGCTGCTGCCCCGTTTGTAAGTCATAGGTCGGATGTCTGTAACCTGGGGACTACCTGTAGTTTAAAAAAAAAAAAAAAAAAAAAAAAAAGTGTTAAAAGACGTGACAGAACCCTGATGTCATACACTCGGATCACCTGCTCTCAGACTTGTCTCACTTGCTGCACAATGTTTTAATATCCCAGAAGTATATCCTGCAACAATAAAATAGCTAGAGTTGCCATTCAAGGGAAACTTTTGTCCTGTTTCTAGGGGCTTGTTGTGGACTTGTGTATTTTAAACTGTCCCTGTTATCATTCCCTCCTTGCGTGTGTGTGTGTGTGTGTGTGTGTGTGTGTGTGAATACATCAAGCAGTGTGTGATCTGGTGGCATTATGCTGAACCCAAAAGGCCATTGGCCTAAATCATATCTCTGACCTTCAGAATGTCCTAATCTGTCTTTTTTCTTATCATTCTCATAATGTAAACTCTTTTTGGATGGTGGCCACAATGGAAGTGCACCCTAATTAACTAGTGTGTCGCATTTTCATGTTTGTGTTGACCTTAGAATTTTAAGTCATGTTGCTACAAAATGGGCGCATATTTAGCTATGGTGAAGCAACACCATTTGTCAGTCTTGCCACTCAACAGTACAGTCTATGATGGACGCACACAGAGCTCTCCCTATAAATATCCGTCGCCTTTTCACTTACCTTACCTGAAGACCTAATCCCTTCATTTTTTGTGTGGCAACATTTGCTTCTTTCAGTGGACTTTCATGGCTTATAAATTGTGCAATGCTACAGCAGAAAAGGAAGTCGGGGAAAGGATGCAGTGTTTGGTTTATACATGCTGGACATTTTTAGAAGGTGTTTTGCCAACAACTTGATGATATCTTTTTTTTTTTTTTTGTTTTGTTTTCTCAGGATCTTGAGTATCTGGCAGAAGGTGTGGAGGGCCGCTCCCAGAATCCTATGGCTGTTCTGTTTGATTCCCTAGTTAGACCAGACAGAGATTTTGGTGGAACAGCTGATTCGGTGCTTACATGGAAGGAGGATCACAAGGATCTTATCCAGCATCTAGTATTGGGGAAAGGTCCTCCTGGGGGCTCCTGGCATGTAAGTTCAATGCTCCTTTGTATCTGCCATTATCAGTGTAGGGGGTAACATGTTAAAAGTAACGTCTGTTATGTAGTGCGGTTATTTTTTATGTAACTTAATGCAATACTTATTTTATTGAAGTAAACATACTTGCATTACTGTATTACCACTGAAGCTTATTCCTGCCACTCAGAGAAAAAAAAAAGCCAAGTTATTTTACAGAAGCATTGCACATTTTCTACTGCTCACTGTGTAATATCGTGCATGTACTCCAGCCGTCTGGTGACAACTCATGAGGAAGAAGTTAAGCACGTGACCACTGTACAAGGAAGTGAGAAGAACTGAACAAAAGTTCTAAGTGTACATTTAACTGTGCATGTGCTGATGGGTAAATTTATTCACCCTAGTTTAGAGTCACAGGGAGCCAGTGATTATCGTAGTGCCGCTGGGTGTAAGGCAAGAAGCAAACGCAGTGGGCCGTACGCTGATCCTTTGCAGGGCTCAATTTAGCTTTAATCCAGCTATCTGCTATAGACGGAGTGTGATCTGGTGGTGCAGCAGCCAGCATTCATACAGTTAACCTTCAGGGGCTTGTTTGGAGATGGATGTTATTTACTGAAATGTTCAGTTTTTCTTATAAATGAAGAAAAAGTAATGCAAAAGTAACACACTATTTGTAACATTTTACAATAAGTAACTGTATAACGTATTTTTGTAAGTAACGAGCGATGTAACTAAATTACTTTTAAATGCAACATTCCCCAACACCGGTCATCATATCAGAGGCCTACTCAGGTGTAGGGAATCCCATCTTATCTTACTTTGTCATGACTAACGGAAGCAAACAAAATTATAAACCAGCAGACATTAAACAGTGAAGGCAGAAAAGGCACATCTGTCTAAAGCTCGGCTGCCATTCCCAATCCTACGTAAAAGCCAACAATAAATGTGCATTATTAGTTTGTATGTATTGTTTTGTGTAATTAGGAGCCGAATACTTCTGAAAGTGACCTGCCTGACATTTACGTATGTTGCAGTCTTTTGAAGGTTCGATGACCACGTTGAGTCTTGGTGAATGGATGGAGCTTCCAGGTTTAAACTTCAGAGACTGGATAAGAAGAAAGGGCAGGTAAACCCGTCACAGATGGCAAAATGTTTAAAAGCTGAACTGAAGTTTATTGAATTTATTATAATATGTATGTCATAATGTCATGGATGTAAACTTTTGATAGTGCTGTGAAGGGTGCTATATAAAAGTAAAGTGAATTGAATGAAACTGAAGTTGATTAATGGCAGCCTATTACAGTGAATATGAGGAGTCACCATATCATATATTTACAGATACTTGTCACTTAATGTCCATGATGTGTTCTGTAAGATAAAACATTAAGTGAACACCATATTATAGACCGTTCTTGGCAAAGCTACTGTATATGGGATACTGTAGTATACCTATATTGACTAAATAGCCAAGATACTGCAATCATATAGTACTGTATTTCAGCCATGAGAGCCATAATTCACTTCATTCTAATATTTTCAAAAGCAGCACTTACAGTACAACAAAAGACGCACAATACATGAGATTGGGTGCTGCTGCCTACGAGTTGAAGCATACACTGTTATACAGTAAACGTTTTATTTGTAAGTAAGAAAAGTTCACATGAAAATAACGATAGAAAGTACTGGGAAAAAATATTGATTTTCCGATTGTTTTTTTTTTTTAAATGATTCGATATTGATTCTTAGTGTCAAGATCGAACTTGTGAATCTCTATCCTAATCAATTACTATATGTAGATTTTTTGCTTATCTTCATTTTTCACGTCCAATTCAGTAAATGTTGCTAATGTGCCTGTTAAGGTTTTCTACAGAAAATGCGCTTTACTTTGAGTGGTCCTCGCTTTGTAGTGCAGGAAGGGACGGATGCGGAGCTCAGGGGTGCGGGATACAGACATCTACCTCTGCAAACGCAGATAATGTGCACGCCCCCCTGAGCTCCAGCAGCCCCAACTTGAGACAGCTGAACATCCAGGGCAGCAGATTCTGATGGTTGTGCTAGCATATTCAGTATGCAGAGCTGCTGAGATAGCTAGCTGGCTGGCTGGCTGGCTGCTTATTGTTCCAAAAACCTTCCTAGCATTTCCAATGTGCTGTTCCATTGCATGACCACATCAATCAAAGTTTGCTGTGCTGGCAAGTCCAATAAATGTTGCTTCTCTTTAAGCACGTGGCTAACTATAAATGCTGCAGCGAAAAAAGTTTCCAGTGCTCCTTACCCAGCCAGTTTGCAATGCCAAAATGAGTGTGTGTAGAAAGCAGCTAATGTGAAGTAACTGCATTAGCTGTACTGTATGGATCATTATCGGCGTTATCAGTCACGGTGGTTGGTTCTTTATCTTTTATCTTAAATTCATCCCAACACTGCTGTCAACAAGCATCGGTTCTAGATCCTTGTTTTAAATCTGAGAAGGAACAGTGAGGACACATTTTCGAGACTGATTAACGTGACTGCTACTCGTGAGCAACTGAAGAATATGTAACTTGTACAGTTATAGAAAGACGCGTGTCTTCCTGCTGTATCTCTAATTTCAACTAATTTAAGATTATTTTAATTGTCCAGTAGGAGAATAAATTCGGCTAATAGTTTAGTTGAACATTGTCTAGATGGAGATTTATAACACATGAGTAGATTATTGAATAACATTTATTAAATAAGAAACAATATTTTATTATTTTATAATAATATTATTTGCAAGATGATACAGATTTTTTATAATGTAGATGCCATTGCATTGTATTAAAATGAGAAGCCCCCAATAATATGTGTTGTGATACTTGTATAGTTAAATTATGGTGAATTTTGAATGAGTGTTAAATGAGTATAAATGAGTATATATATATAGTGTGTGTGTATATGTGTATATGTATGTATGTGTGTGTGTGTGTATATATATATATATATATATATATATATATATATATATATATAAATTTTGTTTCTAAAAAAGAGCAATGGTATTTTGTTCCGCATCACCCAAATGTTGATGTTAACTGTTCAAGTATTTCTTTTAAATGCCATTCCATGCTTATGGATATGTTATGAAGTCACTATGCAAATCCTCTAAATAAAGTGTTACTGAAATTTATTACGTCATATTAATGTTCTATGGTTAAGTAATCTCTAAAAAAAAAGCCACCACTTCAAATATATCAGTGCGCACTAATTCATCCATCCGTCCATTATCCAACCCGTTATATCCTAACTACGGGGTCACGGGGGTCTGCTGGAGCCAATCCCAGCCAGCACAGGCCGCAAGACAGGAAACAAATCCCGGGCAGTGCGCCAGCCCCCGGCAGGGTGCACACCCACACACACCAAGCACACACTAGGAACAATTTAGAATCGCCAAAGCACCTAACCTGCATGTCTTTGCACTGCCCGGAGGAAACCCACGCAGACACGGGGAGAACATGCAAACTCCACACAGGGAGGACCTGGGAAGAGAACCCGGGTTTCCTAACTGCGAGGCAGCAGCGCTACCCACTGCGCCACTGTGCCGTCCCAAGCTAATTCAGTCAAGATAAAAAAGATACTCAATCGAATTGGGACATCAGTGCCAATACCTGGCCCTAGAAAGTACAGTACAGTACATAAATAAGCCAGTAACATAGGCATTTATTATCAAGACCTATATTATATGTTATATATATGCTGTACTATTATACGCCTTGCAGCACAATTGCTTTGCATACAAGAGACATGAGATACACGTATAGTGTACAGAAAGCCATTGTTTTTGCTATGTCTGGTTATGTCCACTATATCCAGTTCTCTGACTGGGATTTCTGTTCTCTATTATAACCTTCTGCAACCACCGATGTATATGTGGTCGGACGTTGTCCAAACAGACATTAGTGGTGTATACCTCACCATCATATCTATAAAGTGTATGCTGGTTTAAAGTAAAAGCTCTCGATTAGAGAAGACCTATATGGGCACCAATAAAACACACCCACTCCTTTCCATTTCCAGGTGCACTGTTGTGTGCACCCATGTTCACTCATAGAGGGTCACTTCAGAGCCACCAACTCATCCTATGTGCAGACAAACTGGAGGAGCTAAAGGAAAACACAGGCAGACATTGGGAAATTATACAAGCTATCACACGTGTTAGGTTTCCAATGCGAGCTATGAGGCAGCGGCCCTAACCACCCTATCGCCATGGTGCCTACTATACCTTGCGCAGTATTCATATACAAATTACAAATGTGTCATTCTTTCATCTTTATTAGTATTTAGAGTGTGCTTGTCTTTTTATGTACAGCATGCATCTATGTGTAACAGACATAATTACTTGTGACTGTCATATACATCTTTCTCACCACATAACTACATGTGAATTCTGCACATATAAAAGCACAATAATGGCATCTTAAAACGTCTAGTGGGCTGTGAACCTCGAATTCCGGCCTGTGCTGCACAGGATTTCTGCATTTTGTTTCTTGACTGTTCATACCTCACCGAGCGGAAATCAAATATTTACACATCTTGATGAAAATGTAGCTTTTATTGACAAATCATGCCAGGTCTTTTTAACTTTAATAAGATCTTGCAATTAAAAAAAAAATACATACTTTAATGAAAAAATATTAATTTCAGTGTTTTGGCTACAGACACATTTTTTTAAAGGGTTTATAACTGAATTTGGATTTAATCAGTCACATTCCAAATGACATAAAAAAATCAACTTTTCAGTCCAGTGTGCATGGCCTGCTACTCTTCTCTTCACATTTCCCATCCTGTGCTGATGTCTCTGCTACTGTTTGCCTGTCCCCAGTGCTTCATCTTGTTTGAATGAGATGTTCATAGCTGTAATTCTGTTTTTAGGAACCTAAGGAACGACAGAGCTACAACCAAAGACGTCGCCCAGTACTATCAGCACTATGTTAAGGTCATGGGTCTGAAGAAATATTTTGCCAGTGGGACTTTGGTGACTTCTATCAAGCCAGTTGACTTGTCTTCACTTCAGAGGACATCTCTGAGTCTGCATTCTACTGAGGACTTGAGTAAGAAGTTGTATGAGATCAAGGGAGTTTGCCTGTCCAAGGAGGCACCAGAGACCCCTTTCTGTGTATATGCAGAGAATGTGGTTTTAGCAACGGGTACTTATGACAGCCCAGCCCACCTTGGAGTGGATGGGGAAGACTTCCCTTTTGTCTACCACAAGATCTCTGATCTAGAATCGGCTGTTGAAGAGCAAAGACTCGGTCCAAATTCGGATCCTATCTTGGTAGTTGGGGCAGGCCTAACAGCAGCAGATGCAGTGCTACTGGCACACCACAGAAATGTTCCAGTCCTTCACACCTTTCGTAGAGGCTTGAATGACTTGGGTCTCATCTTCAACCAGCTTCCTCAGATGATGTACCCAGAGTACCACAAAGTCCACCAGATGATGAGAGAGCAGTGCTGCCCTCCTTGTAAATGTTATTCTGGGTACAGGAGCTTCCCACTCCACCATGTGAAAAGCTTCTCTTCAGACAAGACATGCGTCCTTGAGAGCGCAAAAGAGGGAAAGAAAGTCTTCAGGATCTCAATGGCATTTGTCCTTATTGGATCAAACCCTAACCTTTGCTTCTTGGCCAATAGTGGAAAACATTTAACTGTTGATCAAGAGCATGAGGTGAACTGTAAACGCAACCCCATAGACACACACCCCTTCACGTACGAGAGCCTGCAGGAGCCGGGCCTGTACGCCATGGGGCCGCTCGCGGGCGACAGCTTTGTGCGCTTTCTGCAGGGTGGGGCGTTGGCGGTTACTGCCTCTTTAGTGAAGAAGAGGAAGGTACAGTCTGTCAGGTAACTGCGGTTTGTTACAGTTTGGATTAACGTTTCAGATGAAATGTCATATCAATGTAATGAATATTTCAAAATTGAAATTGTTGTAACACACAAACTTTATGCGTGTGTGTGTGTATTATTGTTTAGACATATTATTGTATTTTAATACATATGTAAAACTGTAAGAATTATTTTTTATATACTTCCTCCTCAGTGGGAAGCAAATTCAGAAAACTGGAGGCAGGATTTGTTTTGTAACTGTTAATATTATATTGAGTATATTTTTTTTTCTTTGGGGGGAGGCCCTTTAAAAACCCTCTAGATTTGGTTGTTCATGTGCGCCAAAACGTTCTTGGGATTGTTACATTGCATTCTGTTTCATTATTACTAGTGTTTTTTTCTTTCTGTAGTGCAGATCTCTTTTACAATGCACACAGTTAAGAGCCGTTTCCATGTTGCCGATGCGCTCAGCGCGTCTTTAGATTTTCTCTGTATAGCCCAAGATCAAGCGTTCTAATGGGACCAAGAATTTTATGGCAGATTGACACAATTCTGACTTCCCTGGACTTGATTTGACTTTAATTCCCATTGTGTGTGCGCCACGCTCACAAGTTAGGTAAGTTTGACACCCTTGTTAAAAATCCTAAAAACACTAAAGTTGGTTCATGGGAACTTTCTTGTCATCCTTATCATTTAGAGTAAACAAACAAAAAGAAGTAAAGTTGTAAAAAATGAAAGGTTCTAGATTTTGTTTTGAGCCATTTTTCTGTTTTCAACCATTTCTGGTCTGCCATCAATTTGCGTTTAATGCTTTGAAAGTTGTAGCTGGCTCAGGAACGATGACTTTGATATTTCAAAGAAAAAGTATCCAAATATTTCCACCCTGTCATCATCGTACGTTCAATACGAAGGAAGGTGTTTCTATCTGTGAAAAAGTCAATATTTTTAGTAAAGTGTTTGTGATTAAACTAGTTCTATAAAAATTATTTAAAGCATTTGTTTAAAATGTGTTTTGAAATTCATAATCCTCTGTAAAAACCGCCGGAGGTTCTTATCTGTCATTTTATGTGTCTGCTCAACAGAACCTCATCTCTTTTTTTTTTTTTTTTTCTTGTAAATTAAGCAAAATGTTTTAAAGTTCTCATGAGTGGAGTGCCCTAAAGAGTGGCAGAGATCAATGGCAAGCTTGGTGGTGTCGGTGCCCTTGAGAGTAGCTGGGGTCTGCTGACAAGCTGCTTGATCGTTCACCATTGTGATCAGGGCTACAGTAAGGCCACGTCAAGAGCAGGACAGTCTGTCACTCATCATTTCTTTTAACTTGGCTATTTTATGCTTTGCACACATACTGTCAATCCGTCCATCTTCCTAACCCACTTACCCAGGGCAGGAGTGTGGAGCAGCTGGAGCCTATCCCAGGAATCATCAGGAGAGGAATACCACCTGGACAGGGCACCGGTCCATCGCAGGGTGAACAGACAGACGGACACACACACACACACACAGACATCAGGGCCAAGTTGGCATCACCAGTCCAACTCACCTAAATGGCACTGAGCTGTGAGAGGAAGTCAATGTGGACACGGAGAGAACACACAAACTCCACAGAGGGTCCACCCAGGATACAAACAAACCTTACCGAGATGGATCAGCAGAACCATCACTGCACCACCGTGCCACCAGCAGAGTGTGCAAAGATTCACAATTGGGACATCTGTAGTTGTAAAATACAATAGTGTGTCACCCAACACAATCGGGTGACATCAATAAAGATAAAAAAAAAAAAAAATGAAAAATAAAGTGTGCATAAATGTTAGAAATAATCATCACTGCATTCTTGAAATCCTTTGACTCTTACACCCGGTTTATTTCTGATGTTCAACTAACTCCATTAGTAAATCGGTCTTCGGGTGACTTGTGTGTGAGAGCTCAGACATGTTAACAGAGTGTCCAGAGTCAACACCCTATCATTTATGAGTTTGTCTTACTTTTGCACAAATGAACACTGAAAACCATCAAAACATTACCTCGCGGTGCCTCAGTGTCACATTCACGGGAAGCTTTGTCAATGTGGCGTCTCCTGCTCTACTCCCATAATGTGACGTCTTTTGGGAAGTCAAATGTAGTAAAGATGCTACTTTTGCAATTTTTTTCGGAATAAAAAGCTACGATGTCGGACGGCACGCCACACGACATTGCAGAAAAACGCCGAGTGAGTGCAGATGTCATAATTGTTTTGCCCGCTGTGGTCATCCTGAATGTCAGGCTCGGTGTGACGGCTGTCATTCCAAAAGAAGTTGCATCACTGCTGTCGAGCAGGCCAGGGTTTCTCATCAGTTGCAAAGTTTTTGGGTAGTGCATTTCTTAATAATGATCCATGTATTTGGTAAAGATGTCCTTTGTAAATTTATATAGGTGTTGTTTGCATAACATTATATTGCTGGCTTTGTTGGCTGAGGGTTTGGACTTCAACCCGCAAAGCTGCCACTTCTGTTAGCTGTCTGCGTGACACTGAAGAAGTGATCTAGACAGTCGGATTGTGTCCTGATCTTGGGACAACGGTGTTGGTCAGATGTGCATTAAGGACAGATAGTAGTGACACTTTCTCTTTGGTTTCTGGGAATTTCATTACATTTTGTCATGATGTGCCATGATGAAACATGAGGACAGACAACTTGGGGTCACAGTCAGCCTTCTAGTATATAAGGTGGGACTGACTGTTGCCAAAGCAGAGCCTATTGATCGCTTCACTGCAGCTTTGGCCAGTCACTTACTGTATTCACAGCTAAAGATCACATTTTGATTGCCTTGCATACCAAACTTTTCAATAAGCTCCAAACGTTGGGATCAGACTCTTCATATTAGTACACCCCTTAAAAGGATCTGATCGAGACCAAAATGAGGAATATACAACAATGCAGAAAACAAGATGGTGGATGATACTTTTTCACAGAATTACAGTTGATAAATTTACAGAAGCATCAACATATCTATATGACTTATAGTACTTTTCTCTATCTATCTATCTATCTATCTAAGGTGTCATTTTGGTTGACTTCTCATTGCATCCATAATGGCTAACACAGTACAACACCATAGTATTTATCATAAAAGCTTATAAGAAAGCAGAGTTGAATTCTGCCTGTTTATTTGCTGATCGCATCTTCTCCATTAATATTTTATTACTATCATTACCTGACACCTGGCAACATCAGAAGACATTATTTTTTTTTTTTTTCATACACATACATTTCGTTTTTCCACTGAAACCACATGAAGGGATAAACATCCTGCTTAGGTTCAAACAAGCAGATGGAGAGGAGGCCTGAACTCGTGTCTGTGCAGTTCACAGTCCGGTCCGTAACCACAAAGCCCCTCTGCCCCAGGAGGCCTGCCTAGATATTTACCCAGCAGTCAAGTTAGCCCTCACATCTCATGGCCGCCCAAGCATTGCTTGTTAATCGTCAGTCACCATGCGTGACCTCATGCCGCCTCTGGGTCATTAGGTAACCTTCAGCTCTTATCTTGACTCTATCAGAACCCTGCTTGACCTCAAGTAGTCTCCTTTTACTGCCCTCACTTGTCTCTGTAGGTCAAAAAAATGGATTCAATTCTCTATTCAAGAAGTCTGCCCTTACAAGACATGCTACAAAAATATCAGAATGTTACTGGCATAAAATGGAAGGAACCTTATTGTGAAAATTAAGTATTACAGAAACAGCAAGAGCTCGGAACAGGAACACGAAGAATTTGAGGCATTAAAGGTGGGCTTCCTTTTGTAAGCTGGCTCCTGCCCTGCACATGATGATGCCTGCTCAGGCCCTTTGCGTCAGCAGCAGCGTAGACTGATGGACTGACTGACTGACAGGGCCGCGCGTCTACGCTTCTGGCTGCAGTTCTCCCAGATGTCCACACGGTGTCAGCAAATCAACTCATTCACTAGCAGAGAGTTCACTTGTCCGGTTCATTAAAGACCAAACCCGCGTACACAAGCGGGATAAGCGGGCGACACAACTGCTAGGTGTTAAAGTGGAATGGGCTGGCACGGTGACGCAGTGCTTAGTGCCACGGGTTTACTCGCACGTTGTGTGACTACAATTTTCCCATTTACCTCGTGCCTGCGTGTCATTTATCGGGGTTATTTACTTGGCCCATTAAACATGCCTATTGTCCTGTTCTGTTATGTCACGATGATGTGTGGGTGAGAAGTTTGATAAAGGTTTGCCCAGACCGCCACACAGCTGCTTGGACAAGTGGTACATTGTGGATGGCTGCTGAAATATCAAGTAGAGCTTATTATATGGATCAGCCATCATATCGCTTAGAAGACTTGTTGTGTAACACTTCTCTGTGTCCTTTGCCGTATTCAAAGGATGTTTTAAGACATCCCACTGGTCTAAAATCTTTACTACGCTTTCACACCCACCTTGTATTTGCAGGCTGTATCATTTTGTTAGGGATGGAGCCTTCTAAAGTCTTGTACAACTGAACATAGTCAATCCTCCTTTTTGTACTATCTGAGAACCAATTGTAAATTTCACGGACCAGGAACTCTAAACGTTATTGTATTACCTCAGATGCTTTACTGCCAACCAGACTGAGTGAATGGCAAATAAATCCTACCAGAACAAGATGTGGAATCTTTTCTTTCAGCAGATTACATATAGAATTGCTACATCCAACCCTAACACGTGCCCCAAAAGTGCAAACCAAAGCTGTTACAAGCAAGACTACTAGAGAAGTGGCATCTGTTTCGGTAGCTAGGATTACTTTAAAAAATGTTGAGACAATCTTTTGTTTTGTGAAACTTGGCTAACGTATGACTATAGAAAGCATCTGAGTAACAGATGTCAGTGCTTTCATCAATTACAATTGCTCTTCTCAATATCTTGCACCAATTCCTTGTGTAGTTGTGGACCTAAGTTAATGTTCACAATAAGAGCAGTGCAGTTGGTCTGATGAAGTGATAAGTTATTTAGTACCCTGGACTGGGCATCTAATGATGACAGCAAATCAGACAAGTGGTACACTGTGGTCATGGAACAATATTCAGCAATAACATGGCAAGCTTTAGTTCTGCCTTTATTTGTTCATTTGAAATGTTTGGAAAAAATATTGCTAAATTGGTTTGCACTCAGTTGCTGATTTGTCTTTTTTAATATTAGCAATACTAGGGGGCTTCGCTCGCAACCCCTAGCCGCCGTTGTGAAGAGGGGGCTGAACGCACCTCAAGGAGATGAGGTCGCTCCTCTGAAACCCCCTTTTAAATGGTAATACAATGGGAAACATGTTTTTTTTAACCTTCTCTTTGCTTGATCAGCTGCTGACGTGCCGCGTGATCTGCATTTCGTGCGGCGCTTCAAACATTTAAAAGCCTGTACAGCAGCTTGTCCCCCACACATCCTCAAACACCTTGCGATCTCTTTTCGCTGTTCCGTTATTTCAATTTGTTTGTGCTAATGCGATCTTTACTCTCATTTTTTTGAGACTTTCGAATTTTCCTACTTCCATTATCTCTCACCTGCTCTGCATGTGTATCACGGGGCTTGCTTCCAAAGGTTGTAAATATGTGAAAGTACGTGAAAGTGTCTCTCTGTGTCTCTTCCAAAGATCACATCCATCCATGATCCAACCCACTACATCCTAACTACAGGGTCACGGGGGTCTGCCAATTCTAGCCAACACAGGGCAGGAAACAAACCCCGGGCAGGGCACACACACACACTCACTTGGGACAATTTAGGATCACCAATGCACCTAACTGTGGGAGGAAACGTGCAAACTCCACGCAGGGAGGACCCAGGAAGCGAACCCGAACTGCGAACTGCGCCACATCGTGTTTCAGGTTTTTTTTTTTTTTTAAATAGAGAGATGTTTCTGTGTTTTTTGCAGGCACTAGAAGATCCTGGTTGTGAGCATGCAGTGGGAATGCTGCAGTGTCATCTCCCTGTAATTGCTTTAACCATCCTATAAAAGAAAATACATATCTCTAATGTTGTGAATAAAAAATATTTAAAATGTGCGTCATCCTGTTTCCATCCATTATCCAACCCGCTATACCCTAACTACAGGGTCACGGGGTGTCTGCTGGAGCCAATCACAGCCAACACTGTGCTAATTTAATAATAAAGATGCTACCTATAAACGGGTCCTGTGCTCCATTTATTGTAGAATCTCTGACTGTAGCTTGATGCTTTGCAAGTTGTCATTACGAGTGGTAATTTACTGAAAAGAGTCAGTTTGTATCTTGCAAAGTCAAACTGACAACTTCACACTACACCACAAACTAATACCAGCCAGATTTGCTTGTTTTACTTAGCAGGAACCCTGTTAATAAAGTCTGGAAATGAACAGCAACAGTACAGACTGGGGAAGGGCAAGCGTGCTGATATCAGTTGGCTCGTCAATCTCAAACCCCTGCTACCCTAACCAATTATACATGAGCTTCGAGAGAGGGGTGGAGCAATGACAGGTAGCTGTCGCAATGTACAGTACTGTATATGTGTTGTGAACTGCTGGATGATACGTTCAACTCCTTCGTCAGATTCAGTGCCTTCAAAACAAATGCCCAAGAATAGCACTCAACGCACTATATAACCAACACCAACAACAACATTTATTTATATAGCACATTTTCATACAAAAAAATGTAGCTCAAAGTGCTTTACAAAATGAAGAACAGAAAAATAGAAGACACAATAAAAAATAAACATAAGTCAACATTAATTAACATAGAATAAGTAAGGTCTGATGGCCAGGGTGGAAAGAAAAAACAAAAAAAAACTCCAGAGGCTGGAGAAAAAAAAATAAAATCTGCAGGGATTCCAGACCATGAGACCGCCCAGTCCCCTCTGGGCAATCTACCTCACATAAATCAAAAAGTCCTCTTTGTATTTAGGGTTTACATGGAAGGACTTGATGATGATGGTCACGTAGACTTCTGGCTTTTAGTCCATCAATGTTGGAGCATCATGATGCTTTGAGTAGGTGGTGGTGGCGCAGGCCGCCACCACAAAGAAACTGGAAAAAGAAACAGAAGAGAGAGTAGGGGTCAGTACGGTTTTTAGAGCCACCATGAATAGTTATTATGATGAACTGAACATGCAGAGTATCCGGATTAAGTTAAAGTGAAGTTATGAGAAGGCCATGTTAAAGTAATGTGTTTTCAGCAGCGTTTTAAAGTGCTCTACTGTATTAGCCTGGCGAATTCCTATTGGCAGGCTATTCCACATTTTAGGTGCATAACAGCAGAAGGCCGCCTCACCACTTCTTTTAAGTTTAACTTTTGGAATTGTAAGGAGACACTCATTTGAGGATCTAAGGTTACGATTTGGGATATAGGGTGTCAGACATTCCGATATATAAGATGGAGCGAGATTATTTAAGGCTTTATAAACCATAAGCAATATTTTAAAGTCAATCCTGAATGACACAGGTACCAGTGTAGTGACATCAAAACTGGAGAAATGTGTTCGGATTTTCTTTTCCTAGTTAGGATTCTAGCAGCTGCATTCTGCACTCGTTGCAAATGATTTATGTCTTTTTTGTGTAGTCCTGAGAGGAGTGCATTACAGTAATCTAGTCAACTGAAAACAAAAGCGTGAATTAATTTCTCAGCATCTTTCAATGATATAAGAGGTCTAACTTTTGCTATGTTTCTTAAGTGAAAAAATGCTGTCCTAGTGGTCTGATGAATATGCGATTTAAAATTCAGGTTACAGTTAACAGTTACCCCTAAGTTTTTTACTTCCGTCTTAACTTTCAATCCTAATGCATCAAGTTTATTTCTGATAACCTCATTGAATCCATTATTGCCAATCACTAAAATTTCAGTTTTCTCTTTATTTAGTTTGAGAAAATTACTATTCATCCATTCAGAAATACCAGTAAGACATTGTGTTAGTGAATCGAGAGAGTCAGTGTCATCAGGTGCTATTGATAAGTACAGCTGTGTGTCATCAGCATAGCTGTGGTAGCTCACATTGTAACCTGAGATAATCTGACCTAATGGAAGTATATAGATTGAGAAAAGCAGCGGACCCAGGATAGAGCCTTGTGGAACACCATATAGAATATCATGTGTCTTTGAGTTGTGATTTCCACAACTCACAAAGAATTTTCTCCCTGCCAGGTAGGATTCAAAACAATTTAAGACACTGCCAGAGAGGCCCACCCATTGACTAAGGCAATTTCTAAGAATATTGTGATCAATGGTGTCAAATGCGGCACTCAGATCTAGGAGGATGAGAACAGATAAATGGCCTCTGTCTGCATTTACCCACAAGTCATTTACTACTTTAACGAGTGCAGTTTCTGTGCTGTGATTTGTTTTGAAACCTGACTGAAATTTATCAAGAATAGCATGTTTATTGAGGTGGTCATTTAATTGCAAAATGACTGCCTTCTCTAGAATTTTACTTAAGAAGGGCAGGTTAGAGATGGGTCTAAAATTTTCAAAGGCAGAGGGGTCAAGATTATTTTTCTTGAGCAGGGGTTTAACTACAGCAGTCTTAAGACAGTCTGGGAAGACCCCTGTATTTAATGATGAATTTACTATGTCAAGAATATTATCAATTAGCACGCCTGATACTTCCTTGAAAAACCTTGTTGATATTGGGTCAAGGACGCAGGTGGAGGGTTTCAGTTGAGAGATTATTCTATGTAAATCAGGTAAATCTATCCTGGCGAAAGAATTTAATTTGTTTATAACGGAGTACTGGGGCTTAGGAGGTTCCGCAGTGTTGGGGAGATGTACTATGTTATTTCTAATATCATTAATTTTTTGATTGAAAAGTACAGCAATGTTCTCACAGGTTTCACTGGAAGTATTCTGGGGGCATTTTTTTGTGTTACCTGGGTTTAACAGACGATCAATTGTAGAAAATAAGACTCTGGGATTACTAGCATTGTTATTTATAATCTTAGAGAAATAGCAGAGCCTCTCAAGACGGACTGTGTTATTGTATTCTGTTATTTTAACCTTCAATATCTCATAATGGATAGTTAGTTTAGTTTTCCTCCATTTACGCTCAGCTCTATGACATGTTCTTTTTAAATCAGACACTTTTTGGGTCTTCCATGGAATAACAATGCTAGAAGATTTTTTAACTGTCTTTTTAGGTGCAACTATGTCAACAGCAGCTCTTACTTTAGAATTAAAGTTTGCCACCTTACTATTTACATTATCCTCGCTATTATAGTTGGCACTATAAACGGACTGATTGCTTGGAATGTTTGTAAGTTTTAAAGCTGCTGATGCGTCAAAGAAGCGTTTTTTAACAAAATGCTTCTCATGAGTGTTTTCTATCTTTATTTCTATATTAAATAGTAGAAGGAAATGGTCTGATAGACCAATATCAATGATCTGCTTCACATCAACTTTTAGTCCTTTGGTAATTACTAAGTCTAACGTATGACCTGCTTTATGTGTAGGCTGATTAACGAGCTGTCTCAAATCAAAAGAGTCCAGGAGGTTCATTAATTCCTTTACTTTTAGGTCACACTGATTATCAATATGAAAGTTAAAGTCGCCGACTATTAAGAGTGTGTCATAGTTCGTAATTAAAATTGACATTAAGTCAGAGAATTCATCAAAGAAAGACGCGTTAAATTTAGGAGGTCTATACACGGATAATAGTAGAACGTGAGAATCTCCATGAATAACAACGGCGAGATACGCAAAGGACTTAAATTTACCAAAACTAACATCTTTACACTTTAACCGGCTCGAGTAAATGTTTGCCAAACCGCCTCCCTTTTGCCCCTGGCGGTCTGCACGAGTAAAACTGTAATCCGGAGGCGCAGATTCGCGCCGTCTGAGTTAAGCCACGTTTCACTTAGAGCAATAAAATCAATGTTTCTATCACTAATAAGATCGTTTATAAGAAATGTCTTGTTAGTTAAAGCTCTAACATTTAATAGTGCCATATTTAATGTTTCGGAGGGGCAGAGATGAATTTTATGCGTGTTATTGGTATTTGGAACAAAAAGTAAGTTATTTTTGTTAACGCCGCTCTGTGTGTATTTTTTATGTAATCTACAATCTGTTTTTATAGTTTTAATGCATTGTTGATCTAAAGTAGTAATTGCAATTAAGTTATTGGTGTTTATGCCGGACTGCCTAGATTTTTTATGTGCATTAAGATTTGTTATTAGATTATTCATGTTGTGCACTTTAACGGAAGACTGTGTTAAGCCATTATGTCCTATCAAAGCAGTAGCATTACGGAAGGGGTTTAAAGTAGAAGCAGACAGTCAAGATAGATGAATTACCTTAGCGATGTTTTCGGAGAGGACCCGGGCGCCAAATCTGTTCGGATGCAGTCCATCCCGCTTGAAGAAGCGTGGCCTTTCCCAAAAAAGATCCCAGTTGTCAATAAACCCGATGTCTTGAGTCTCGCAGAAGCCTCTCAGCCAGTTGTTTCAACCCAGCAGACGACTGTAGTACTCGTTTGATCGTCTGACGAGAGGTAGTGGACCTGAGATGAAGATTTTTGCCGATGGGGTCCTCTCCTTCGTGTTTTTAACAAGTGCTGCGAAGTCAGCCTTGAGAACCTCCGACTCTCGGTGCCTTATGTTGTTTACGCCGGCGTGTAAAATAATGGATCCCACTGCCCTCAACGACTTGATACATCAAGACACCAAATCTCCGTCGATTGAACAGTTCATTCAGAAGAATTCTATCAAACATTTCACCCAACTAGAAACTCGCCCAAACAAAACTCCTCAAGGGATTCTCCAATATGATAAATGCCAATACAAGAAACACAAAAGACCTGAGGCAATACTGGACGACTAATCACCTAAACCATCATGTAATTCAGCAACAGGGATTCACAACACCCCTTACCAAAACAGCCAAAACTGATCGTCATGAGACAAGTTAACAAGAATCTCACAGTTAAAAACACAGAGATGAAGGAGTGTGTGAGGCATCAGTCAGTGATACGTTCATCAAGTATTTGGGGTGGTAAAATTGTGGAAAATACGGAATCATATTTCTATAAGAAGGTAATTCACGTGAAAAATACCCCACTTTTTAAAAAATCCCCCCATGTAATACTCAGTCCCCCTATACCCCCCGTCAAACTCCCCCCATGGCCCTGATTTCCCCCCAGAAATGGGGAGTCTCCCCCTGACCTGGCAACCCGATATTGCACGAGCACAGAACTGAGTGAGCGTGTGGGAGAAAGACGCCACGTGACTGGTCCACACGGCAGCCTCAGTGCGCCTGTGCAATCACGTGATCTTACGGACTCTCGTTTTCCTTGGGCTGGCTGACGATAGTATGGTCAAAGGCTTGGCCATTCAGGTAAAAGTAATATGCTGTAGGTTTACATTTATCAATATCACTTAGGTACCTGTAAGTCTTCTACTGGTTCTACTTGTCTTATCCCAACTCTGACTAACTGGAATTCCAAAAGTCTGGGATCATGGAAGATAGTGGCTGTCCGATACAAACAAGAGAGAGGCGCCTCACAGTTGTAGTTACGGAAACACTTTTTTTTTTTTTTACATTTAATTAAATACACATATAGGCAAATTATGCGTAAGACACTGCAACTGGGTAGAAGTCAGCGTATGATTTCATAAAAATAGTTGACAAAACAACAAAAATTGTATAAATATATATGCATAATTTATTAATCAGTGACCGCAGTGGTTATGGACGTGTTAACATGACAGCGTCATAGAAGATTTTTTCTTTGATTTAATATTCTGTCGTGAATCTAAACTGTTTTATGTTTACAAGGACGCCAACTTGCCAGCACGTAGAGTTGAGTTAACATTAACTGGCAACTTAACCGTGAGAAGACATTTAATTTGGACGTAACGCTTATTTTGTTGACGTTAGACCGTCCCTCATTAAGGGTTCAGCCATGCGCTGCATCATCAATGTAGGAGTAGAGATGGGCCGAAGAACGCGGACAAAGCAGCCACAGGGGCTGTCAGAGATGCTGCTGGTGGCTTCTGCACAGCTTGAGCCTTTATGGCGGCGCGCTCTCCGTACCTGTGGTTCTCAAGTTCAGTTCTGGGGCTGCACGATCACATCCAAAACACCTTCTTTTAAACTGGACTCCTACTCCTAAGTAAGCTGTTATTTCAAAATTTGTAACTTTCATGCTTTCAATCCAGAAATTACAAGGTAGTAAAGTTAATTTATTAGTGAACGAAGCAAGAATTTTAGTGGTAGATGCAATATAATATATATTATTTTGTTATTTTTAATTTTCTGATTATTTAAGCCATAAAACTGAAATAGCTGTCCAATGTCATTCATTATTGTCAGCCATGGGCTCTTCTGTGCTTATCAATAATTCTCAGTATTTGGATAAAACGAGGAGAGGAAAACAACAGATATAAAGATAAAATAACAAAACACTTTAAATATGGAAATATATGGCAAAATAAATCTGTTTCTGCATAAATACAACTATGAAATTACTGCACATTTCTTAATGAAAGACAAGAGAAAGAATAAATGTCAGATAGTCCATTAATGAGATCAATAAAAGGCAGAAATAATCCACTGACTGTAAAACTTGCCAGGGGTGTTTTTTTGTTTTTTGAGGTCTGAGTCTGCACCCGCATTCAAGGTGGGACAGGCTGGACAAAAGTCTGGTGCCAGTCTATTCCTGATTACCTGTCACTAATGCCAATGAAAAATTCTTTTTTATTTATGTGGCCTTTGGCGTAAAATAGACTGAAGTCTGCAGTGTATCAGGAAAGACTCAACAGTCTAACACTGATGCCCTTTGAAACTGATACCTTTCAACAACTGGACTTCACAGGAACCACAAAATATTTTACTGCAAAGAGCACCAGAATAAAAACCTTATGCAGGTAGGCTCATACAAGATATTTTACCAATTGTGGTATTTTGTATTTACCTAAGATTTTATGGATGTTGTGGGTTGACTGGCCAGACAGCACATTGTGTGGATTGGTGGAAGTGACCTTGTTGCTCATATTGTGTTGTTTTCAACTGATTCCCACTATTTATTTCCTACAGTGATTGTTGCTGATATCATATGGTTTCTCTAAATACCAGATTGTTTTTTCATAGTGCACATTTCTATGGTCCATAATATGTTGTGGCATTGGTATGTTTACAGCGATTTGTAATTGGTGCTCGATACGGGACACTCCCTAAAGCTAAGGGGCAGAGAGGTGGGGTGGTGTCTGCATTAACAGAAATGTCATGAGTGGCTCAAGGCTGGGATCAGCATAGGGACCCCGAAATAAATGAATCCACCCCTGGTTATAATTTCCACAGTCTCTGGGTCTGAGAGGGTGACCACAGACTAATTAAAGCTACCTGGACATGTCGACCATTAAAGTGGACCATGCAGAACTTGAAAACCAAGGACGTTTATTTTGAAGCTTGTGCTAAGGTGTATTGCCCTGGGACCATGCTCTCTGGCCAGCCTCCTGTTGCATGCTTGCACTGGATTGACTCACAGAGGTTCAATTCCTTGTCTCTCGAACACCATGTCATTAGAATATCAAACTGGTCCATTGCACATTTACCTAATAAGTGCTGTCACTTTGGATGGTGAGACTCACTGAATATATATATATATATATATATATATATATATATATATA
>JANRMT010062806.1:80074943-80151844 GCA_026402145.1 Polypterus bichir lapradei
ATATATATATATATATATATATATATATATATATATACACTCAGCAAAAAAAGAAACGTCCTCTGACTTTCAACTGTTTTTACTTTCAGTAAACTTAATGTGTAAATATTTGTATGAACACTAAAAGAGTCAACACCGTAAGACATAAACTAAAAATGTTTCACAATGTGTCCCTGAATGAAGGGAGGCTCAAAATCAAAAGTACCAGTCAGTATCTGGTGTGGCCACCAGCTGCTTGAAGTACTGCAGTGCATCTCCTCCTCATGGACTGGACCAGATTTGTCAGTTCTTGCTGTGAGATGTTACCCCACTCTTCCACCAAGGCACCTGCAAGTTCCTGGACATTTCTGGGGGGAATGGCCCTAGCCCTCACCCTGCGATCCAACAGGTCCCAGACGTGCTCAATGGGATTGAGATCTGGGCTCTTCGCTGGCCATGGCAGAACACTGACATTGCTGTCATGCAGAAACTCACGCACTTTTTGCCACTCCTGTCTGGTCCAGCGAAGGTGGGTTTGTGCCCATAGGCGGCGTTGTTGCTGGTGATGTCTGGTAAGGACCTGCCTTACAACAGGCCTACAAGCCCTCAGTCCAGCCTCTCTCAGCCTATTGCGGACAGTCTGAGCACTGATGGAGGGATTGTGTGTTCCTGGTGTGACTCGGGCAGTTGTTGTGGCCATCCTGTACCTGTCACGCAGGTGTGATATTCGGATGTACCGATCCTGTGCAGGTGTTGTTACACGTGGTCTTCCACTGCGAGGATGATCAGCTGTCCTTCCTGTCTCCCTGTAGCGCTGTCTTAGGCGTCTCACAGTGTGGACATGGCAATTTATTGTCCTAGCCACATCAGCAGTCCTCATGCCTCCCTGCAGCATGCCTAATGCACGTTCACGCAGATGAGCAGGGACCCTGGGCATCTTTCAGGTGCATGTTAATTAATTGATTATGGTTAATTGAACATGCATGGAAAACATTGTTTAAACAATTTACAATGAAGATCTGTAAAGTTATTTGGATTTTTAAAACATTATTGTTGAAATACACAGTCCTGAAAAAGGGAAGTTTCTTTTTTTGCTGAGTATATATATATATATATAAAAAAAACACATGAATTTCTAACCTCCTTTATTGCTCTTTTTAAAATATTTCACAGTTTCAGTTTTGGTAAGGTTTAGTGATAATCTTCCATGTTCAGAATCCAAATTGCACAAACCATTACATTCAGAAATCGGGACATAATTGTACTGTTTTATTACACATTGGTTTTAACTTAAACATACTGTACTTTTTTGATCACTGGCATTCCAACATCTGTAATTTCCTGGTACTTTATGAAAATTCCATGTTCCTCTTGTTAACCACTAGAGGGTGCAAAAAGACTTGACACGGGGCTGCTTGTGAGTCTGTAGAATGTGAATGAGACCAAGAACTGAACAGACACTCTGCTGAGCTTTCTTTATTCCAACCATCTGCCAAGCACAATAAGTAGTTTGTAAAATGATTTTCTACATCATGCTTCCTGCTGACGTTTTCCAAATTATGATGAGTAATCTTTGTCAGGTCAAACAATGGAATTGTTTAAAATAGTAATATAAACCAGTGTGCGTGTTTCAAATGTGTAACGTTGATACTCGTACATGGCTTCTACTTTGATTACCCTTCCCGTCTGCAGTATGCAGAGCACTAACAGACTGCCCAGCTTTCCATCTCTTATGAATCACACAGAACATCCATGTATTTATTACAGATGGAAGTACCACTACTCTCTATTACGTCATTCCTTCCTGAGCTTTCTGAGCCTGCTCATTGAAGGTAGAGGCCTGGCTCAGCAGTTCCACGTTCAAAGCAGGAACCAGCCATGAGTGGAATGTCAATCTATTGATGGCACAGCCACAGTTGCCCCAGAGAGTTAGGCAGACATTGGGGTGGATCTCTGTGTTATGCCTGGCTAGAAGGATAGGCAAAGGAAATATTTATTTGGATGAGACCTTATTCAGGCAAAGTCAAAAGAATTAACCAAACTACCAACCCTAAATTGTGAACCAAAAATAAATAGCATGGAGGCAAGCCAAAGATTCTAAACCAATATTTCTTTTATACTTTTAACTGCCACTATAAAATGTTTTATGAGAATCTAAAATCGTGGACAACCGGGAAGCGCCTAATGTCGACCTTTACACTGGTGCATCATGCGCTTCAACTCCTAGTTGTCATGTGGTAGCAACAGGGGTGAAAATCATACACAAATGCTAATCAAAATGGCAGACCAATAAAGAAAACAAAATGTTGGCACATCCACATGCAAAATATTTGTAAGAACTTAAAATTAGTCCCAAATTACAAAGCTACTTCATAGCGGTCCGGTGCGGCTAAGATTCACACCAGATGGTGATTTATTTATTTTTATGATGGAGATTCCAGGGACGCTCCCAGCCTTGGCCCGACCCGCACGCACTCACAAACAGAGACAAAAACAAAGCAAACTGTTTATCAAACAGCAATTAATGAAATAAATGAAAACAACAATACCACCCCTGTTCCCCTTACGCTGATATTACATTAAATACACAAAGCACCAACAAAACACACACAGCAAAGTCCATGAAAAACGGCAACGGATGAAATGAAATGATGAAGATAGATAGTCCAGAGATCTGCACGTTGAATGGGAATGTAAAGACCTACCGGGTGGACGGGTTTCAGGAGCGCTCCTTTCCTTGAAGGATGGCCATGAATCCACTTACAGTCCTCATGTACGCAGGCAGACGGCAGACAATCCAGACCTCAACCACAAAACGATTTAAGTACAGGTAACCCAACAGAAGGCAGAGAGCCAGGAACTTGGAACACAGATTACAAAAAAAAAACACCTCTCTCTTCCTTTTGGTCACCGGCCCTCTTTGAAAAGCCACGCTGACCTCCTTTGACCCAAACAGCCCCTGGACCCTCGACCGAAGACCAATCAGAGCCAATGCAGGGACTGCTGGGAGTTGCAGTTTTAACTGATAGTAGTACCACTACAATCCCCACCCCCAGGCTGTGGTGTATGGCCGAACCAAGGCTTGAGGTTTGAGATGTTCATCGTGTCTACCTTCTTAGTCCCCGGCAATCCCCACTGTACTGCATAGGTGACCGGACCCTTCTGTTAGACAACAGTTGCCGTGCCGAACCACCTCGGAGCCAGTTTAGCCATGAATTTATCTGAGGCTTTGGAGGGGGGATGAGTCCTGATCCAGACTTTCTCCCCAACCGAGAATTTTACATGCTTATGTCTCTGGTTGTACATTTGAGACTGTCTGGTCTGGGACCTCACCATCCTCTCCTTCACCCGTTGTGTAATCTGCTGTAAGACTTGTAAGTGATCATGAATCGAGGTGCCTGGTTTGAGTGGATTGTGATCAATTATTCTTTCCAGAAGACCATTTAATTGTCTGCCTAAAGCTAACAATGCAGGGGTCTCACCCATAACCTCTTTCACCGCCGTGTTCAGTGCGAACCGGAGCTCAGGCAGCCACTTTGTCCAATCCTGATGGTAGTCACTGACGAAGGATGCAATCATGGTCTTCGGGGTCTGGTTCACCCGCTCAGTGCGATTAGATTGGGGGTGGTATGCTGTTGTCTTCAGGTGAACCACCCCCCATTGTCTCCAAAATTCTTTTGTCACTGAGCCCGTAAACTACGGGCCCTGGTCTGTGATGATGTTCTTTGGCACCCCCCATCAGGTAAATATTTCGTCCTTCAGGGTGGAGCATATTATTTTGGCTGTGGCATTAGCCGTGGGGAATAGCTCCACCCATCAGGTAAAATAGTCCACGACCACCATCAGGTAGGTGGTGTGGTCCTTACTGGCAGGAAATGGTCCCATTAGGTCCATGCCTAGGCTCTCCACCAGAATAGTGATTGTTACTGGCTGAAGCTGTCATGAGGGGAAACCAGGTGGGATTTTGTATCGCTGACAGGTGGTACAAGTCTGGACATGGGACCAGACATCTTTGCATATTGTTGGCCACTACGCCACCTCCAGGATCTTGAACAGAGTCTTCGTACGTCCATTGTGACCACCGATCGGGCTATCATGGTAATATTGTAGGAACTTGGGCACATATGTGTCGGGTGCTACCAACTGCTAATGGTAACCCGATCTTTTGTTGGAAAAAAGTTGCCTTTCCAGAGACTCGTGAGGGAAATCGCGCAGGATTTCAAGACTGATCTCCATTTCCAGAGCTCCGCTGTCACGGCTTTACAGGAAGCCAGCAAGCTTACTTGGTTGGCCTATTCGAAGACACCAACCTGTGTGCCATCCACACTAAGACAGTGACCATAATGCCCAAGGACATCCAGCTGGCTCGTCGTATTCGTGGGGCGCGCCTAACTTAAAGAAACTGACTCAAAAGGCCATGGAGAGAAGAAAACAACAAACAAATGTGAAATAAAAATAAAGTTTAACATAAAAGCACATACAAAAAAGAAAGAAAGAAGGAAGGAAGGAAGAGTTATAGCATGTAAAAGATGTAATACTGTGCAGTAACAGGGGCACAAATGAAGAGTACAGCCACAACGCTCACAGGTCCTACTGGTATCCTTTACAAAACTAACAAAATCGCAAAGGACTTATAGTTGAACTCGCTAAGGTTTGCCTCACTCACCTTTTACTAAATGGACCTGCATTGGGAAGATCCAATGTTATTGTCCCAAGCTTAATTCTATTGGGAAAATGACCACTGTGAAGTCGCATGCCTCCTTGTGTGAGTGTCTGATGATGCAGCAGTTTGAGATAACAACACAGCATCAGCCGGACAAAAAAAACTATGAGGAAGAAAACAATCCTTTTATTGTCAAAGATGGAACAAAAACGAGTTCAGCCAGCAGACTTGACCAAATGTGCAGATCTCTGGAGGTGAGAAGTGGCGGTGCTAACCGTTGTACCACCTCACTTCTCCTGCCCATTTTGTTCTGGCAAAATTGATCAGCAGGGAAATGGCATTCCTCAATAATCAGTCCTCAATCGCTACTCAGCTTGAAGACATTTAGGTTAAGAGACTGACAATCTTGGTGGGCCCAATGGCATGCATACTTTAGTCACAATTGTTCTCATGTTTAATTGGCTGGCTGCACTTTTTGTACTTGGGATTAGCCAGAGATTTTTTTTTATCCTTCTTTGATTATTCTTTGTGTTTTCTAACAGCCTTTCCTGTGCTGCAATTTGAATTATTTAAAGACTTGGGACTTGACCTTTAATAGGATGGTGTGTCCAGTTAGACACAGATTGACACAAGAGACACGCTAATACAGCAAATGTTCTTGACCACTAGAACTGCACAGAAAAGCACAAGGTCATAGAATATGTGCTGAAGGATATAACAAAACCAGAACAGAAACTGATTATTAAGAAAACGGTTTAGAAATGTCTGGATCTTATCAAAGAGTTTTACTGTTGTTACTTTTAGAATCTCATTTGAGAACATTCTGATCCATTTTATGTAAGTTTTTGTATTTCTGCTGTTGGTATTTGTGTTGGTACCAAGCTTGATTCTTTTTTGTAGTTTGTGTCATGTTGTTGATGGAAACGACCACTGCTGTTAGTTACAAAGTCTTAAGGTGATACAGCATGTGGCATTGGTACACCAATTCAGTAAAAGATGCTGGAGCACTTGATTGTATTCTGCGTCAACATCGGCACAATTTAAGTGAAAAGTTTACATTTATGTGACGCCAGCTGTACACTTCACACTCATAAGCGGGTTCTTGTGTTGACAAGCCAGTTCTCCTTTCTGCTTGTAGTTTCTCTCAGTCTTCTCTAGAGAAAGTTGAAAAACTGGAGCTGTCCCGGCCCAGTGTTTTAAATACCTTCATTCCACAAAAGGCAGCCTCAAACATTTTCTCAAGCTGTTTGATCCACTTTTAATGGGAATTAGTGCCCTGTGAAAATGCCATCCAAGCATACGTTGGCAGTTTCAATAAATGTTACTTATCTATAAAACATGAGAAATGACCCTGTGACCAGTGTCTGCTGTTAATAGGATTTCAAGTCTTTTTTTAAATGAGGTCACATGCCCTTGTGTCCTGGAAGGCTCCCAGCTTTATTTCTCAACTTCCTCCTTTAGTGCTTGGCTTTTAATTGATGTGTAGCCAGTTTTTTAGACATAATGGACTCTGCCAATTTGGGCCAATTTTCAGATTATGAAAACAACAAAACTGAAATAATTGACAGTGTGGCTTAAATTAAAGTGTGGCTTTAAGATTTAAATTTGTAATGCCCAGTACAAGGATTCCAGATCTCCTCCACCTTGTTATCATCATATGGCTCTGAGCAAGGTATGTGATCTGCCAATATCACATCCAAACAGAGGTCCAGTGTCATCTTCCTCAAGAAAAATTCAAGCCATCTTCTGCTTATGTAGTAGATGTATGTGGATAGAAAATGCATCGGAATTTGCACTTGTGTTAAATGTGGCCAGTTTCATTTTCTGACCACCTCCGAATATGGCAGATTGCTTTTACACCTAGCTGTTAATGTGGTCAAAAACTTGCTGTCCTGAAGGAAAACAATTATTTATGGTGGGTGTGAAGTGGCTTCATTAAAAGGCGATAACTGGGCTGAGTTGCATCATGCTGACACCAGTTGTCTTGCACATCACAAATGTTTTGACATTGTAGCACATGTTGGGCATATGGATGTTGAATATATTGAGTGAAGAAAGAATTTTGTGCTTGTCTAGAAAGATATGGGAAATAATGGCACAGGTTGTGCAAAGTGCAGGCTTCAACACTTTCCACTTCCTCAAGTTGCCCAGTGTGTATCTAAACACAGCCTTGAACTATGGGTCAATGACTTTCATTAATGTCTGTACTATTCTGTTCTAGGCTTAGATGATGGCCACTAGGATGTGGTGTGTCATTACATGTGATAGATGGTCATCTTACTCTATCATGGACCATGTGACTAAAGGAATGAATGTGTGACTTCAGTATCCCTCTCTCTGGTCCTCTGTCTGATAGATCACATGTATGACACTAACGAAAACAAATTACAGTTTTCTACAGGCCCTTCACAGACTGTGGGTCTAGTTTGGCACCTTCATGATGCGTAGTGGTCTGAATCACCACCCTGATACTAACAGCCCAAACATGGAAGTCCGCTCAGAGGTTGTAATTATTCCTTAGCTGTAGATTTAAAAACACATTCAATTCTTGTGTCTTGTGTTCTGCTTGCTGGGTTTCTAGGTTCTGCTATTTTCTGTCTCAGGTTATGTTGAGGTATAATTTAAGAACTTGTAAAATTAAGCCCAAAAAGATCAAGCCTTCAGTATTTCACTAAGTTAAGACATCCCATTATACTCCAAAACACACAATGCTTGACCATTCCATCTGTCAAGCACTTTTGATTAGTTAACAGCCAAGCTGTCTCAATATACTCAGTAGATACTTGTTAAAAGCTGTCAAGGATTCCACTTCAAATACATGTCTCCTTGTTTCGGGTCACTGCTGTTCTGATGACGTAAATAGTAAACTGTCAAAGCCCTGCAGCTCAGGAAGGCACAAAAATTTTGCGTATGCCCGTTTCCACACACACTTAGAAATGTATAAAAACTAAACTTGGTGTAAAACCACACACATTTTCACGGTAGCTCTTCACCTTGTGTATACACTTTTCTGTATGGTTTGGCAAACTGTCGACATCCAGCATCAAAGCAGTATCAAATATATCGAAATTAATTGCATATCGTTTAAAAATTTAAGGCACTTGATTGTAATCATTCTGTAACAATATAATGGTGCATGCAATGGCCAAACTATTGCAAATACCATAGTTGCTTGAGCATTGTTGCTCTCAGTGCACCACTCAGAGTATTTTAACCCACTGTATTTGTGCATGGAATCACAGCTGTACAACAGCTGATTGGAATGCCCTGGAGGAGATTTATAACACACTCTGCCTCAGGAAAGCCACCAGCATCTGCATGGATTCCACTCAGCCATGCGCACAGTCTATTTGAACTTCTTCCATCCGACAAACACTTTAGAGCTTTTCATGCACGGACCTTGAGTGTCAGAAACACTTTTTTCCCAAGAGCTATAAATGCATTCAGTCAGTCCATCAAGTGCTCCCGGTAGAACTGTTATGTACTTATAATTACAGTTACTGCACTGTAAACTTGCACTACAACTGTAATATTACACAACCTGAGCCACTTTATGAACCATTTGCGCTATATGTACATGTATATTGTACTTATGCTTTCATATTGTATATTTTTCAATGTTTTTTATTGTATTATTATTTTTATTATAGCATTTCATAATGAAAATATCAAGTATACATCTTAGTATTCTGAAATGCTAAGAGAGCTGTAATATCATGAATGTAATGTATTCTGTATGGCAATCAGAGCCTGTGCACTCCTGTCTGTGAAAGAGAAAGCCCATTTTAAAAGCACGTAGTGATTCACACACACAGAACACACAGAATACGAAGCATTTAACGTTCTACTTTAGTTACAATGGGATTTAAGAAACTCTAGTAAATTAAACATCAATTTTAAGAGGTTTACAACATTCTGCTTTAATGACAAAATAAACTACGAGATTAAACTGGAAATTTTGAGATTAAACATTTTTTTCTTTTCTCTTTGCTCTAATAAGCTTCCGTATGACACTCAGACTTCCTTTTTTTATTTCAGGCACATTTGAGTGTCATTCCATCAAATTCCTTTTGTTGTTCATACCACTGCCTAAGCCACCAAAAAGTATGTTTTTCTTAGCATTCACTTCACTGCGTAGGACCTCCACGTTGCATCTGGTGAAATTCTTCTATTTTATACATGGTTTTGACATTGTTTTTTAACAAAACACTCGATTGAAAGGGCAGTATATAATTTATGCTTGGATTAACTCGGCTAACTTTGTCTTGTGGCAAACCATCACAAATATCGCAGTCTATTGTTTAAGAAATGCTGATTTAAATAATGTCTGGTTAATGTTATGTTTATTTAGTGTATGCCACTATACAGTGTACATTTTTTAACTGTAGGAAAAAATGGCATTGCTCTCTTTTCTTATGCATAGTAAGTGGTACTTTCACTTCAGCTTTCTGGCTTGACTGCTGAAATCTGTGTCAATACATTTAAGATTAATGCCCACCTCAGCTCTACCCCTGCCAAAGTAGGCTGCTCTTGTATTGTGTAAGATAATCCAACATCTGACCCTACAAATCTAAAGAAGGCAGGATCATTCAAAATCAACTGATGCTTTTGCAGACTCACCTCGGACACTCAGACCCCTAGACTTGGCCTGGTCAGCGAGAAAGGAGACACTAATTCACCACTGCAAGTCTTGATCGACTAACCTAGGAGCCAATTATTACAAAAAAAGTTGAACCAATCTCCAGCCAAGAATCCTTAAAGTTGAGTGAATGTCTGCACTTGCTCTCAGCCTGGGCTTGGATTTTGCACCCTGTAATGGACTCTCTGTTACCTTGAGCAGCCCTCTCGTCCAAAGGGGATTTTGAAGCTGGAGTTCAGAATCTGAAATCAACCTGTAATGAGGTTAGTGGTGTGGGCGCTAAAGCAAGATGTATAAGCAAAAGTGGCCAACTGTATGTAAAAGCAATGTGTCATTTGGCAAATGTTACCTGATTGTTACCCTAAGCAGACATATTTTATGTTAACAACAAATAATCACCACTTGAGACTTCAGGAGACTATAACTGCTATGATTCTGTGGATCATTTTGAACTAATTTTATATTTTTAATGAAACAATTCATTATTTTTTGTATTTTTATTGTTGTGTGTTACATTCCTATTTCACAAGTGCCCTTAATTTTATCGACATGGGTGCCACCAATTTATTGTTGGCTGCCATGGCAGTTGATGGTCATGTGATCTGCATTGTACAGACTTTGGTGTGAGTGTGCTGAACCTGAAATAATTACTTGTGTTTCTTTTGCTTTTTTTCTTTTTTGTGTTGACTTTTTTTTTTTTCTTCAACTTTTGGTTTTAGCATCACAGCATTTTTTGGCATTTTTGTTTTAAAAAAAAAAAACAACCTGCAAGTTTTTGTTTTTTCTCCCCGGCTCCTCTCCAAGTTCTACTCCTTACTCTCCAACTGCAGTGCAGAGTAAATATGGCAAGGTGGGACTAAAGTGAAAGACCTGCCTGACAGAATGCAAAGTACACTCCTTCTACACGTTGTCCAAGTTGTGACCATTCCTTATGGCCTTTGAGGGTTTAAAGGTTACATCTAATTAAAGCTCACATGAGGAGAAGGCTTTAGCGGTACACAGGAAGCTACATGTCTCTCTGTTAAAAAGAGCACTGGTCTGTTGATGGGCAAATCAAATTGCACACATTCAATACCATTTAGATCCTTTGCATCATGCATAAGTCATAATCTGCAACAAGCCCAGTAATTTGAGTCTTTCTTACATGCACTCTTAAAGATGTACCTCGCACATTGTAACTCATTAAACATCCTTACACTATGACTAAGATTAAGGTTGTGGGTTACTCAGGAGTAATGAGGACTATAGAGAAGGTGTGTCTTGTAGTAGGAGTGTCATGTAGTGCTGACCTTTGTAAATCATTTAAATGACACATTCAGTCTGACTGGCCTTTCTGTAGAGCTCCTGAATTGCGGCACACTGAAGGCCTGCAGTTAGACGCTTCATAATCCTGGTCCAAGAAGAGGACTGCTATTACTGCACAGTCTCTGCCCTATACCATGTCCCTTTCTTTCTTAGATCTGTGTAACTTCACTCGCTACCCATAACATCCACCATAATGACATAAGTTGGTCCAGTTGAGATTACTGTATGAGGCTGTACTGGTACACATTTGGAAGCACCTCCTCTAGTCAAGAAATCTAAAAACAAATGGGGATTTTCCCCAAACCTCCTTCTCTTTACTTGTGAGTGTCGTATTTTACTGAAATTTCTCTGTGGTCCTTGAATTCTTTAGGGCAAAGTTTCAACTCCAGCATCTGAGACAGCAAGAACCAGAAAAGGACACATTTATCGTTACTGCTTTATATTTATGGTACAGAGGCTCACACTGATTGTAACTTTGGAGTCATGGTAAAAGACAGTGAATATATCAGCGTATGTATTTCTGGTCATTTGTGTTACTTGAACCAGAAACAGGAAAATGTTAGCTTTTTTGAGTTTTCTTCCTCCAAACTTAAGATGAAAATGGTGTTTGTGACATCCTTTAAAGTAGCAGCTGCTGACTTCAGCACCATAATGACTTTAGACAGATTCTGCCATTGTACACACACCAATTCACAGGTGCAGGTACTGAGAAACCTCCTGTACAAGCAATGCAAACTGTTTAGCATTTAACATGTTAACAGACTAGACATTTTGAAAAAGCAATTAAAAGCCAGAACAAAGTAATATTTATTTAGGTCATTCTTTGGAGTAGAATTAAAGACTGGAAATATATTTCATATGATTGCAATCTTTAACGGAAAAAGAGAGAGATGGATTTGGTCAGCCTAGATTTATATTTTGTTTTGCTTGCTTGTTATGTTTTTTGTGCTAGTATATGCATGCATATAGTGTCTTTTATAACCCTGTTATTATGAATAACTTATATTATTTATTTATTTAGGCCAGCAACTTTGCAATATTCTGATAGCGTCAGTTAACCAACCAGCCTGAACCCAGAGCCCGATAAAGTAAAACTGTTTTATTTGTAATCCTCCATAAATCAAAACTGTTCTGTCTCCTACATAATTTGACATTTAACATTCTCATGGAAAGACACCATTAACCAGTAAGTGTGTTTTACTCAGAGTTGTAAACTAAATTCTTAGTCTTTGCTAATTTTTTGGCATTCGTCCTGCATTTTTGTGACATTTACAATTTCCTGCTCTGCATGGCACAGCCACACTTACTTACCAAATGCCCTAACAGCACATCTGGATACACCAAGCTCCATGTGTAAACTCACACAGACATGTCGATAGCTGCATAGCTGTGCTCCCTGAAACCTAACTAACTCAGGAGCTGTTTAGCATTGCCCCCATACTGCCTAATACTACTAATATCAGTTTTTAGTTTTATAACAGAATAAAGCATCTGTTGTAGAGAGGTGTCATAGCATCATAACTATTGCAGAGACAGCTTTTGATTTAAGAAATATTCTTTTATTTCTGTTTTCCATTTTAAAACTGAAATTCACATTTTTGTGCATTTACATTTTATAAGAGTACATTCATGGCTGGATCTATGATTAGGGTGTCTTGGATGCCCACACTGAGGCTGTGTTCAAAAAGAGACCCTATACGAGAAAAGAAAATCCCTAAGTAACATAAAAAGTCCAAATAACCTCTTGACAGACCCTCACAGAAACTCACCATACAGCAAATATTCCTGCCCCACTTTAGTCCTTGTGATTATAAACCTATCCAGTCAGACCTAAATAAAAAGCTTTTAAATCAAAAATGTGATTAGGTAGGGCATGATCACAGCAGATGTCTAACAGGTCACTTTTAGGAGACCGTATATTTGAAGTGTTACCATGTCGCAAAAGAAAAAACAAAATGGATGACCATTCAAAACAACGCCCACAAAAGGAGAATTTACTCATGAGAGAGAACTAAAACACGCAGTTTTGCCAAAAGTTATACATGGCATTTTCAGCTTAAAAAAAAAACCAAAAACTTAATGTACAGTTTGAACAAGTCATACATACCGCAGATGAGGTTAATGAGACTGACCTTAGATAGTCGAAAACGGCTAATATCACTGCTTCTAGCTGGCTTGAAAAAGCAATCAGCAGCAGTCTGCAGTCCGACTATGAGTCCCGTAACACCAACATAGACGTGAAAAACCATGTCCAGGCCAGAGGACACATCAAACAAAACCCAACCAGAACAAATGATTCCATGCACATTCTTTTATTGTATTTGGTGTAGATATGAAAACCCAAATCGCTCAGTTACGTATTACCTTGTTTCCACAAAATTGCATAGGCGTTTTGAAAATATTTAATGTTTGTTAACTGTGCTGTCAGAAGAAATTTGAATTCCCATAGATGTGATGTCACACTCATCATTCATTTTTTACATTTGTTTTATGTATCAGGTAAGTTGACCTGATGTAAAGTTTTTTTTTGTTTGTTTTACTTCTATGCCTGTACCTGATTTATTGCTGACATACAGTATTGCTGAGTGTACGTGTGTGCCTGGTGGGGGGGCGGCTTTTGAATTTTGACACCCTGGCACCTGTGGAGGTCTTAATCCAGCCTTGGGTGTTGTAGGTGTTGACAAAAACTCTTACATTGGAGATAAATATTTCATGGCAACCCCTTTTCAAGTTTTATTTAACGAGTTTCATTCTGTTTTTATAAAACTGCATATGAAGACTTTTTTGCCATGATACCTTGAAAGCAGATATTTCTAGCTAAATAAGATAACCTGCCTTCATGGCTGACTTCTTTTCCACTTGTTTTTATAGTTGGCAACATGTTTTTATGAAATACAGTACAGGCCAAAAGTTTGGACACACCTCCTCATTCAATGTGTTTTCTTTATTTTCATGACCATTTACAGCACTCCATCACTCTCCTTCTTGGTCAAATAGCCCTTACACAGCCTGGAGGTGTGTTTGGGGTCATTGTCCTGTTGAAAAATAAATGATCGTCCAACTAGCCTGACTTCTGCACAACACAACTGCTGGTCCCAACCCCATTGATAAAGCAAGAAATTCCACGAAATAACCCCGATAAGGCACACATGTGAAGTGAAAACCATTTCAGGTGACTACCTGTTGAAGCTCATCGAGAGAATGCCAAGAGTGTGCAAAGCACTAATCAGAGCAAAGGGTGGCTATTTTGAAGAAACTAGAATATAAAACATGTTTTCAGTTAATTCACCTTTTTTTGTTAAGTACATAACTCCACATGTGTTCATTCATAGTTGTGATGCCTTCAGTCATGAAAATAAAGAACACACATTGAATGAGGAGGTGTGTCCAAACTTTTGGCCTGTTCTGTATATCAATGTTTTTGTGTTGATGATATTTACACCTGACATTTTTAATTCCATTTCTTTAATGGGTGACTGTTCCACACGTTTGCTTATTTTAAAATAGGTTAGCTTTATTTTACTGCTCTGCAAACATTTAATGTCAATCTCGAGACTCTTCCTTGCCTGACACTCTTCTTTTTGAAGAATTATTCATAAAAAGGAGAGGTGGATAGATGGCTTGGCTTCACTGAAACAGATCAGACAGACACAGAAGATCTCTTAGAACAGCTGCCACTCATTGGGACGGGGACAGTAGAGCTGCCACTTGCCAGAAGATGGCTAGTAGGACAAGAACAAACACAAAACAGGAAAGTAGGTGAAATGAAAACAAAAGGTTAGTTTGTCCCAAAATGAAAGCCTTTATTTTCTTCCCTTTTATTCCAGAAGACTCGCTTCTTCTGTTGCCTACATCAGAGAAAGTAGCAGAAAAAAAGTACTGTACTGCTTTTGCAGCATGGATTTATAAGAACGTGTTTTCACATGTGTACTGTGTACTGTCATCAAGCAATTGAGGAAAGCTTATAGTTTTTCTTGATTTTATCTGTGGGCAAATTTAATTTTATTTGCAGTTTTTGGTTCTTGGTTTTTGTACTAAGTAGATTTTTCAGTACATTTATATCACTTTTTTATGTTAAAGGGTTTTTGCAGCATTGTAGTAATGTTTATTGTGTGAAGAAAGACTGAGCTAGAAAGGAAAAGAGAGAGCAAAGTGAATGCTAGATGTTAACAGACTCGGTCACAATGTGAAGCAAACGAAAGAAGAAGAAGAAAAAGCAGGGGAGTGGGTTAAGGCCTAGAAACGTTTGAAAGTTACTTCACTGTAGACAAAGTCACAAATCAGTCAGTACAAGAGTTTGACCACAAGGCGTGACACGTCACTAAGATGTGTCACACTGTTAATACTGACCTGTAGATGTGCTGCATTTACCAGGAGATTGTACAAAGACAAGAAGAGATGAGACTGAGAAATAGGAGTTTTGCCAAAGCCGCTTAAAGAGTCAAAAGTACTAACTGCTGCATGTTGGCTTTGTAAAAGTAATCACACCACACAAGCCAGACTGACTTTAAGGTACAAAGGCAAAGAATGGGTGGTTTTGCCTATTTGAGTGGAAATTTTAAAATGTGGCGTATTTCGTGCGCAGTTCCATCTGAGATGGTCATTGCTTTTAAAGATGTGGGTGTTTAACTCAGTGGACACTTAAAAAATAGAAGAGTTACCCCTCTGAAGTAATCGACCAATCACACATTGGTAGGTACCAGCATGCCTCAGTGACTTTAAAGATGGGAGCTATCGCTGCATGACATTCTCAAATATTGTCTTCATGAAAGAAGAGTAGTAGTCTCTCATGTCTGGCTTTTTATGAAACTCACACCTGAGGGCAGAAAGTCATTTAAGGCTGTGTCTCTGTAGGAAAGAGGGCGGCCCTGGTATTATCTTTGACTAGGTCCAGCTAGTCTATAGACGTTTCTCTCTGGTTGTCATCTTTTGTTCTTTGAAAGACAGTGCGCCCTAGTTAATCCTGGTCACTGTCAGAGGAATGGTTGTAACTGAAAGGCTCAAGGTTCTATGAAGGTTTAGGGCAGATGGCTGCTGTGTGGCAGGTCTTTTTTTAAAAAGATTATTGTGATGTGACTGAAAAAGGGAGGGATGTCTTGTCACTAGTGTATTTGTAAATATGCTCTTAAGACTAGAAGCTCCATGGCTGACAACAAATGGCCTTTTGTTTTAAAATATTTATTTTTTTTCTTAGTGTGTGTGTCTTACTCTTGACCGTCCTTGACTTTTCCTAGTTTGCTGCACTGTAAATACTCATGTTGTTGTAACTCAGCACTTCTAAAATGTGTAAAATGATACTTTTGCTTTTTAACATGAAAGACCACCAATTACCACCACAATCAATGTCATGGAACTGGTACCCAGGAGTGAATCATTATCTCTCATCTCAAAATACAAGCTAGCCACCTTTATCAAGGTTATTGTGTGTTTATACCAAAATGTGAATTGCCGTTTCCCTCTCCTCCAGACAGTATGCAATATAATCACAGAATAAAATCACTTATAATTACTCTTATTATGTAGTACATGTATTAAAAAAAGATACTAGGCTAAACTGAAAACATGGGTGTTCCAGTTATTTCAGTTTACTAAAATAAAAAAATAAGTATACTCAGCAAAAAAAGAAACGTCCCCTGACTTTCAACTGTTTTTACTTTCAGTAGACTTAATGTGTAAATATTTGTATGAACACTAAAAGAGTCAACACCATAAGACATAAACTAAAAATGTTTCACAATGTGTCCCTGAATGAAGGGAGGCTCAAAATCAAAAGTACCAGTCAGTATCTGGTGTGGCCACCAGCCGCTTGAAGTACTGCAGTGCATCTCCTCCTCATGGACTGGACCAGATTTGTCAGTTCTTGCTGTGAGATGTTACCCCACTCTTCCACCAAGGCACCTGCAAGTTCCTGGACATTTCTGGGGGGAATGGCCCTAGCCCTCACCCTGCGATCCAACAGGTCCCAGACGTGCTCAATGGGATTGAGATCTGGGCTCTTCGCTGGCCATGGCAGAACACTGACATTGCTGTCATGCAGAAACTCACGCACTTTTTGCCACTCCTGTCTGGTCCAGCGAAGGTGGGTTTGTGCCCATAGGCGGCGTTGTTACTGGTGATGTCTGGTAAGGACCTGCCTTACAACAGGCCTGCAAGCCCTCAGTCCAGCCTCTCTCAGCCTATTGCGGACAGTCTGAGCACTGATGGAGGGATTGTGTGTTCCTGGTGTGACTCGGGCAGTTGTTGTGGCCATCCTGTACCTGTCACGCAGGTGTGATATTCGGATGTACCGATCCTGTGCAGGTGTTGTTACACGTGGTCTTCCACTGCGAGGATGATCAGCTGTCCTTCCTGTCTCCCTGTAGCGCTGTCTTAGGCGTCTCACAGTGTGGACATGGCAATTTATTGCCCTAGCCACATCAGCAGTCCTCATGCCTCCCTGCAGCATGCCTAATGCACGTTCACGCAGATGAGCAGGGACCCTGGGCATCTCTCTTTGGGTGTTTTTCACAGTCGGTAGACAAGTCTCTTTAGTGTCCTGCGTTTTTAGAACTGTGACCTTAAATGCTTACTTTCTGTAAGCTGTTAAGGTCTTAATGACCATTCCACAGGTGCATGTTAATTAATTGATTATGGTTAATTGAACATGCATGGGAAACATTGTTTAAACAATTTACAATGAAGATCTGTAAAGTTATTTGGACTTTTAAAACATTATTGTTGAAATACACAGTCCTGAAAAAGGGAAGTTTCTTTTTTTGCTGAGTATATATGAATGGGCGGCACGGTGGCGCAGTGGGTAGCGCTGCTGCCTCGCAGTTAGGAGACCCGGGTTCGCTTCCCGGGTCCTCCCTGCGCGGAGTTTGCATGTCCTCCCCGTGTCTGCGTGGGTTTCCTCCCACAGTCCAAAGACATGCAGGTTAGGTGCACTGGCGATCCTAAATTGTCCCGTGTGTGTGCTTGGTGTGTGTGTGTGTGTGTGCTCTGCGGTGGGCTGGCGCCCTACCCAGGATTTGTTTCCTGCATTGCACCCTGTGTTGGCTGGGATTGGCTCCAGCAGACCCCTGTGACCGTGTAGTTAGGATATAGCAGGTTGGATAATGGATGGATGGAAGTATATGAACTAGTGTTGGATAGGTACTCAGATTTTGACATTGAAACCAGTATCAGCTTTCAGATGGCAGTATTGGCACCGAAGCAGTACTGATGCAAAAACCAGATAAATCCTCTTCACCATATAAACTTTGTTACATATTACAGCTTTCCTTTGAATTCTTCAGTGTATCGAAATTTTCTGTTCAAGGCGTACATTAACGGTATGCATCTAAATTGCATTTTGTAAAGTTTGACTGCTACATACGTGTGTAAAAAATCAAATTATATACCAGTTGCTTCAGTTTTACGATAAATCCCGTGGCCAGTGGCACTGTTATAGTGGAAAATTCAGAGCCCCTTGAAAATCAGATTGTAAATAATTGTTTACAGCCGCTAACCCATATTTATTATTTAAACTTAATCTATTCCATAAGTGGATGGGTGTAGAATGTGTAGGATTAATAAATATAGATGGATGGTCCAAATAGTAACACATGGTTTGTGAATAAGGTGGGTGTTGTTTCTTTAAGAGACTAATTCACTCACCTGTATAAATTGGCCTAGAAAAGGTCTGAATCCAGGTGTGTGAAGGAGTCAACGGCTAACTGGGTATTGCAGTGAGGAAGTAAAATCCATCCATCCATTACCCGACCTGCTATATCCTAACTACAGGGTCACGGGGGTCTGCTGGAGCCAATCCCAGCCAACACAGGGCGCAAGGTAGAAACAAACCCCGGGCAGGGCGCCATCGCAGGGCACACACACACCAAGCACACTCTAGGGACAATTTAGGATCACCAGCGCACCTAACCTGCATGTCTTTGGACTGTGGGAGGAAACCCACGCAGACACGGGGAGAACATGCAAACTCCACGCAGGGAGGACCCGGGAAGCGAACCCGGGTCTCCTTACTGTGAGGCAGCAGCGCTACCCACTGCACCACCAGGCCACCTGGAAGTAAAATCCATGTGCCTTAAATGTTCACCTGAATGATTCAAATCAGATTCCAAATCAACAAGCATTGCCTCAGTATATCCAGGAGAGAGATTTCTGTGTAATTTGAAGTGTCTGTTCTCCTTAATCCAACAAAGGCATTCCTTAAAACAATGCACCATAATGAAGCAGGCCTGGTCCACTTACATTTTCGTTTTGTAGCTGGTGCTGTGCTTTCCTCTTAAGACAGCATGTCATTTTCACTGTGTCTTTAGCACATGCCGCTCTATAGCAAATGCATTAAAAACCTTCATCATTCCTCCATTTTGAAAGCATGTTGTCTGCCTCACATACGTCTCTCTCCAGAGCTAAATACACGTCTCTGTCATGCCAATAGATCCTCTGTTTTATGTGGCTTTATGGCTATTTTACTAAATGTCATTAGCCAAAAGTCTACCTCTGGTTTTGCTTTTCTTTTAACTTTGAGTTACTTTAAACTAATTATTTGATGCAAGTTAAATTACAAAGTCCCCAAAAGCCCCATTCACATTTCATCCCAGTCACATACAGAATGTTTAGCTTATCTGAGCTTAAACATAACAGGTAAACATTTCTTCCAAAGGTTTGCTGTACATTTACATATTTTTCCCACAGTTTTCTGTATTAGCATTTCTGTTTGCATGTGCTGTGTTAAAATACATTCCCCTCAATTTGTTATCAAATGGTTAAAAAAATAGACCTTGTGGATCCCTTTCCTTAAATGATCTCACACTAGATCTACTGTCTCTTCAGAAACTTTTACCTTTCTCACTGGACCCTTGAGAACTTGTCTTCATTTACCTGTATCCCTGATAGTATGATGTCACCGTTGAGCTAAATTGTCATCTTATCAGCATTTCTTTCCCTGTGCCTGCAATTATCTTTACTCAAACCTTTTTCCAAACTCTTGCCCAAATGCACACAATCAGAAGCAATGACAGACATCCCTTACACGCCCTATATAGTATAGCTATAGTCGTGGTTACACAATTTATTCACATAAAAGCTGCATCTTATCTAAAATAAAACACACAAGTTAGATATTATGAGTCTAGCTAAAAACCTCAAATTTTTAAACACCATTACACCTGGCATGGCACTATATTTATACTCCCACTAAATTCACTTGCCATTCACAATACCATGAAAATTGTCACATTCTTGTCCCACACCTGTTGTTATTACTTTGACATTTAAATCTTGCACCACAGTCTGCTCACCTCACAAGCTTGTACTCGTATGTCAGTTGCTCCTCTCTATCCCTTTCTTATATGCGTCTTTGCTGTCGGTCAGATTGTTTAATAGACTGTGAGATGGGAGTTTAGGAATATTGTATTTTAATCCCTCAGAAACGAAAGCACTCCATGATGCTCAATGAGGTTATTTCACATACTGCTGCAATAAAAAAGTACAATTAGTAAAGACAGGCTTATCATTCGGTACAGGATTCACACTTGGATGAATGTTTGTAATTTTACTGCACAATTATGTAGAGACGTTTGTGACTCCTAGTTTAACAATCACTGCTGTAGTGCATTGAGGCGCGAGGGATTGTGTGGGCCACACTGACTTTACAGCACGTCGCAGAGAGGAGCTGAGCTCAAGGTCTTCCTGTTAACTGCTGGAGCTGAAATTTCCTAAATGCTAGTACCATATTGTTTTAAAACCGGGTTTAATGGTACTTTTTTTGTACCAGTATACTACGCAACCCTAATATAAACTCACCTGAAATTACATTGCAGTGTTTTCATAGAACATGGAATAAAAAGCACATCGTCAGCATCAGTTTGAAGCGGGGAAAGAAGAAAATGTGAGATGGAGTGGGTGAGACGTGATTGAAGCAGCTTGCTTTCAGTGCATCCATAAACACAGCAGACCTTGCAATGTATACAAATCGAGAATGAACGGTGCTCTTACTTTGTAAAGACAGAAGAACTGATGCAGCATGCTACTTGGCAATGAGTGAAGCACCTTTTAGGGAAAAGAAAAGATTTGAGTACAGCAATACTGAAATGGATTTGCAGGTACTGAAAAACATACACACACAATTGCACATATTGAACACACACACACTCACACACACACACAGAGTTTTATGGCAGAAAGTTCACAGTTTATTCCTGTATTTGCATACACTGTCTGGTATTCTATTTATGCTTGATTCAGATTCATGTATCATGGTGTTTGTTGGTCAAGTACTGAGTTTAGAATCGTTCTCATGCATCTAATTTGTCTTTCCCCTACGCCCCCATGATGAGAGACTGATAGTGGACTGAAAATCTATTTAATTTCTTTCTTCACAGCATTGTATATTTTTCCTTGGTCAATGTTTTAACTGCTTCATATTGTTTTCTTTCAGTCCCAACAAAGTTTGTTCCTTTATCTGAGTTTACAATTTTTACTTGTCGTCTTCTACAAATGAATCAATGCATGGCTTCGATGCACAAATCAGTGTTGAGGCCATTAGCAACATCAATGGGTACAGTTCTTAACTATTAAAGAAGTGAAAAATACTCCATACACTTAGGTCCATAAATATTTGGACAGAGACAACTTTTTTCTAATTTTGGTTCTGTACATTACCACAATGAATTTTAAATGAAACAACTCCGATGCACTTGAAGTGCAGACTTTCAGCTTAAATTCAGTGGGTTGAACAAAAAGATTGCATAAAAATGTGAGGCAACTAAAGCATTTTTAACACAATCCCTTTATTTCAGGGGCTCAAAAGTAATTGGACAATTGACTCAAAGGCTATTTCATGGGCAGGTGTGGGCAAGTCCGTCGGTATGTCATTATCGATTAAGGCCTGGAGCTGATTTGAGGTGTGGTGCTTGCATGTGGAAGATTTTGCTGTGAACAGACAACATGCGGTCAAAGGAGCTCTCCATGCAGGTGAAAGAAGCCATCCTTAAGCTGCGAAAACAGAAAAAAACCATCCGAGAAATTGCTACAACATTACGAGTGGCAAAATCTACAGTTTGGTACATCCTGAGAAAGAAAGCAAGCACTGGTGAACTCAGCAACGCAAAAAGACCTGGACGTCCATGGAAGACACCAGTGGTGGATGATCGCAGAGAAACCCCTTGACAACAGCCAACCAAGTGAACAACACTCTCCAGGGGGTAGGCGTATCGATATCCAAGTCTACCATAAAGAGAAGACTGCATGAAAGTAAATACAGAGGGTGCACTGCAAGGTGCAAGCCACTCATAAGTCTCAAGAATAGAAAGGCTAGATTGGACTTTGCTAAAGAACATCTAAAAAAGCCAGCACAGTTCTGGAAAAACATTCTTTGGACAGATGAAACCAAGATCAACCTCTACCAGAATGATGGCAAGAAAAAAGTATGGAGAAGGCGTGGAGCAGTTCATTATCCAAAGCATACCACATCATCTGTAAAACACGGTGGAGTCAGGCAGTGTGATGGCTGCCAGTGGCACTGGGACACTAGTGTTTATTGATGATGTGACACAGGACAGAAGCAGCCGAATGAATTCTGAGGTGTTCAGAGACATACTGTCTGCTCAAATTCAGCTAAATGCAGTCAAACTGATTGGGCAGCGTTTCATGATACAGATGGACAATGACCCAAAACATACAGCCAAAGCAACCCAGGAATTTATTAAAGCAAAGAAGTGGAAAATTCTTAAATGGCCAAGTCAGTCACCTGATCTTAACCCAATTGAGCATGAATTTCACTTGATGAAGACTAAACTTCGGACAGAAAGGCCCACAAACAAACATCAACTGAAAGCCGCTGCAGCAAAGGCCTGGCAGAGCATTAAAAAGGAGGAAACCCAGCATCTGGTGATGTCCATGAGTTCAAGACTTCAGGCTGTCATTGCCACCAAAGGGTTTTCAACCAAGTATTAGAAATGAACATCTTATTTCCAGTTATTTAATTTGTCCAATTACTTTTGAGACCCTGAAATAAAGGGATTGTGTTAAAAAAATACTTTAGTTCCCTCACATTTTTATGCAATCTTTTTGTTCAACCCACTGAATTAAAGCTGAAAGTCTGCACTTCAACTGCATCTGAGTTGTTTCATTTAAAATTCATTGTGGTAATGTACAGAACCAAAATTAGAAAAAAAGTTGTCTCTGTCCAAATATTTATAGACCTCACTGTACCTCTTGAATAAACTTTGTCCTTTTTTAACTTGAAAAGGTCCAAAATAATCAACTGCAGCTTTGGTGAAAAATGGATGGTCAGTTAAGAAACAATTTTGGGCCATTTTTTGCTCACTTACTTTCTCATTGTGTCTTAGGTACTTTGATATAATTTTTGTGATAATGGAATTAACTTTGAAGTATCCAGTTTGGGGTTTGGTTTTATTGTCAATTTGATTTTTATTTTTATACATTCAGTGATAAGCATCTTTGGCTTTCTCTGAGATTTTAAGACTGAATGATTTCAAATTGTCTTTTAAGTGCAGTAGTGTTTCTTTTAACTTGAGAAATCATTCCACTGCTTTCTTTGGTCATAGTTGGTTATGAGTTTATTCATAAATTCAGCAATCTCTTCCGTATTTGAAATGTTAACTGTGCCGATTTTAATCTGTGGATCATCTTCAGTGAATGAATTCATTTGATCTCTTTGGCCTCTCATGTTCTGGCTTCAGTAAGAATGCTGGGAACTGAATGTCATGAGCGTGGAGTTCCTGAGCACAAAAGTCTTAAAAACACCCTGGGAATGCCCACTAGAGGATGAAAATTGTCAAAACTGGCTGGTGACAAAAAGCAAATGTAGAATCTTTATAGAAAAAGGGTTTATTTTTTAAAAGAATGCTGTAATGGGCAGGAAAGGTGAAGACGGAATTGCCAAAAATGGCAATCCTCTAACAATGTCTAAATACACAAATCCAATTTATAATGAACTGCAGCAAACCATACAACTAATATATCAACCGGAGTGGGAAATATTACAAGTGCTATTAACACTAAATCAGCAGAAAATCAATATGTGTAATATACAAATCATTTCTGTCAAACAAATGACTGGAGACCAGAGAATGATCATCGCATAGTGTAGCGTGACATTTACACAACACTGAATGCAAAAACAAATAATAAAACAAACTTTTTTTTTCCGTAGACAAATACATGAGTGTTCCATAAGAATAGTCTGACTAGTAAATCCGGCTCTATCGCCACAGCCGAGTAAAGGAGCTTCATAAAAACAAGGTCCAAGGTTAGATAGGATGGAATAGCAATAAATAAATAAATAAATAAATAAATAACAGTGAGATAGTGCAAAATAAAACCTGCACATCATACTGAATATTTTTAAAAAATCAACTTTTAGAATACTAAATATAAACTAATTAGCAGCTAAACAACTGTTTTTTAATAGTGACTTGTATATAGATGAGAATCAAGTGTTTTTACTTATAAATAAATAAGTGAAAATTTTTGCATTCTTTTGTAAAGAGTTTCATGTGCGTTTCTGCTGATACAGAGTAATAAAAGCTACATAACAAATGAAACATTATGAGTAAAATAACCACATCTAATGTAAAACAGGCTATACGGGTTCACAGTTAGTAGAGGTACCCACCTGGCATTTTGCTCATAAGCATTAAAATGTAATTTTATCAGTCCTAACCTTAAAACAAAACTTTCTATAATTCTTTGTTACATGAAAGTGTTTGGAAACTATGGTCCCCACTTTGCATGTGTACAATGACAGTCCCTACTTAGTACGGTAAACGTTTGTGTGTGCGTGTGTGTGTTTGCGCGCGCACGTGTGTGTATGTCTGTGTGTTTGTATGTGCGTGTTTGTATGTGCACGCGCGCACCGTACAATGGACTGGCGCACAAACCAAGGTGTTGTTCCCGCTTGGCGCCTGATGCATGCTGGGATAGCCTCAAGCGGCTTCACTACGTGTTTAAAATGGATGGTTGAATTTGGGATTTGCTAGTTATGTGGAATGAATGTCCTGTTGAAGAAATGTGAACGAGACAAGATTAACGTGGACGATATCTCGACAAACAACCTTTTAAGTTGTGCTAGCAAAAGGAAACCAACAGAACTGCAAAGCGTTTCTGAGTCTGGAAATTTCGGTGATGCCCACATGAGGAGTGAAAACCCCGCTGTCTTAAATGCCGCAGAGCAGATAGCAGTAGGTGGCTGGAATACAGGAGGTCGAAAGACAGTATTCCCTTTTTTTTCTTTTTCTCCACAAAAGGCAGGCATTTTGGTGATAACGTGACTGAGGGCAGATTCACTCTTGGATTCATGACTGGAAACGTACGATTAGGTATGTAAGTCACGTAAAAACTAACGGAGAGGTGCTTTCTAAATGCACACCTCACAAGGAATGCCATTGCCTTTACTGTCCTCAGTGATAACGGTTATTATCTGAGATGTGCTCGTGTCTCGAACGTATGCTCAGAAAGGTAGGCAGTCAGTTATTTTCACCTTTTGTAAATGGATTAGTGTTAGCATAAATCCATTCAAATTAAACGAAGAAGAAAAACTCTTATGAAGCCGTTTACAAAATTATGTTTTTAAAATAAATATATCTATGTATTTATGTAAATAAATAAATGCTCATCTTCCCTTGGGCCTTTAACAGTAATATAAAAGCTTTTGAATCACTCGTGAGAAATAAAGACGCACATATTTATGAAATTCTGGAGCTCCATTAACAAATATGTCAAAATAACTAAACACAGAGTTGAATGTAGAATTATAGCTAGAAATGGTCAAAAATCACAGGTGGAACAAAATACAGAAGAACATGGGACACATGCAACAGGATGAGAGCTTGAATGAGAAAATAAGAAAGATGCCAGGCAATGTACACTGCATTTTTAACAAGAAAGACAATTGGAAAATATTGACACTGATTATGTGATTTGTAAAATCATTAAATCGAAGAAAACACTTGATTCCTTCAAATACTTAATCCCAATTATCTAACCATAGCTTCAGTAGGAGTTTGCATGACCAGCAATTAAACTGAGTGGGCAGTTGAATAATGAGAAATTGCAGATACAGAAAACTCATGCATTCATTTCAAAAAGATCTGACTACTGGAAAAGCAGTTTAAACTGCTCTTTTTCTAGCCTTCAATTACTTAAAATACGCCATGAGGTTTATTTCCAGGATTAGGAAGTGTAACCGTGTAACTCCTCTTCTAATGTCTCTTCAGTGGCTTCCATGAACGTTTCAGGCTGATTTTCAAAATATACCTTGTGACATGTAGATCTTTAAGTAGCTTGATCTGTTTTTTTCAACAGAACGTCACCCTTGATCAGTTTGATAATCAAGGGCATGAATAGGAAATTAGTCACAGTATGAAAAAAATATTTATTAAAATAACAGACTATAACATTAGGAGACTTTCTTAATACGATTGGGGGTTATACCAGGCTTCAATGCTATGGGCACATGGCGGAAAACAGTGCCGGGGCATCACAAGTTCCACTTACACACAACAGGGTTCGGTTTAGGATGAACAATCGGCCTTATTTCCATGTTATAAAATGATGCATCTTACAGTTAAAAAAAGGTTTTCTAAACTTCAAAAAGTTGTGATTATAGGACCAGAACAATTATGCATCACTTTCCTAGAAACACAAGCTAAAAATGGCATTCTGAAGAATGCAAAGATGTTGCCAGATTCAGACAGCTTTTGATTAAGGAACAATAACTAAACAAAGTGTATAAGATTATAAAAATAACTGGCGACAGCACAGACGTTAAAGATGCAACCTCGCTGGTCCAAAGCCCTGGGTTCAAATGCTGGCTCCGGTGTGGAGCTGGCAGGTTCTCCCGAGTTTGTGCCGCAGTTTTCTACCCTGTTAAATGGCGACTCGAAATTGATCCGTTATAATTACACAAATGGCGCAACAGAACGTTGGACTTTTCATGGCTCTTAGCTGACTGATTAGCGCTGGTCTGCTTGATTCGTAACTCTGTGTGCGCGGTCGTTTTTTGACTCTATAATTAAACAATCGAAGTGACATCGCACCTCCTTGATTACGAAGTCCCTTTTGAGATATGCAAAAAAAAAAAACTTGCCCACCCCCCCGTGGGCCCGGAGTGCAGAGGTGGGCTGACAAGTTGAGCTACAAAGTTTCGACAGACCCTGCAGCCTGATAGATTTGTAAGCGAGGAGCCAAGCGAAGTGAGCAATGGAGGAGCTGGCGAGGGAGAGCATCAGCCTACTAGCCAAGCCGGCACTGGATTGGGACGGACCAGGTCTGTCCTCCTCCGGAGCAGTCTTCATTATGCTCAAGTCGGCCTTGGGGGCCGGATTGCTCAACTTCCCTTGGGCCTTCAACCGGGCCGGCGGAGTTCATACCGCCCTTGGTGTCGAGCTGGTAAGTACCCAATTTGTGTAATTGACGCATAACCGGCCATCTATCATGCAGGATTGGTTCATGCTTGAATTTGGATCAGCAAAATGTAACTGCAGCTTTTTTTTTTGTATTTTTAAATGCACCATTCTTCAAAGCATATGCTAATCAAAATTGTATGTGTAACCTTAAGATTTAAGAGTTTTATATTAAAAAGTTGTGTATGCGCATGCGTGCGATTTTACCTGTATCCCGGCTGGTAAAAACACGCAGAATGCTTGGTGGGAATATTTGAGAATTCAGCCAAAGCGTCACCTGCTTTACACATTTACAACCACAATAAACCGACACTGGCGAGTGAAAAGAGAAGGACAGACATATTAGTTCCATTGACCTTTTCTGAATATACGTGACACTGCATTGGATGAACGTATGTAAAACTAATTAAAGTAAATTTAAGGAGATTTTGGCGATCTTTTGGAAATTGGGTAAATTGATTTAACGTGCGTTAAAATGTGCGTCTTCCCACGATCAGGCAGTTGATAGCGTTGGGTGCTGCAGGGTGTATAATGGGGATGTGTGGCATTCAGGAAGAGGAGATCTGATGGGGATTACAGTGAGCATATCACCCATTTTAACAGATCTCACATCCTTATGTTTTCCTTTTCACCCGTGATCTGATGGACAAAGTGGAGGCGGCAGACTGGACGCTTGTCTCGCAGATCACTTTAGTGAATTGACGTGTAGTTGGCAACAGGGGGATGTCAACAAGCCAACTTCACATTAGCGATTCGGATCGAGGACTAGGACAGGAGCTAAATGGTAGCTGCGGCGTTGATGAGGTGCCTGTAGAAGTCTTAACCTGAGATATCGTTTGTGCAGTTTACACCTACAGTATATCAGTACACCTTTGGGTATTCTGGGGTCAGAGAGGCGTCCGTTTACGGTATACCTACCAGTCGCAAAGTTCTGCGTGATTTACAACATGTATCCAGCCGTAGAATGTTTGACCGGATTTCTCCAGTTTAGGTTCACCGATAGCCTTAAGCCCGCAAAACACTTAACGAGCCTCACGTGAACTGGGCTCTAGTTCTTCACGAAACTCGTCGGCATGGAGTCAAATTACTTCCATTGTGGATGTACGTCAAGTCTTATTTGGAGAATATACAGAGAATACAGTACATGGGTGAAACAGCTTTGGCAGAGACCTAAAGGAATTTATACGGAAAACAATCGAATCAAAATGTTTGGAAATCTAAATCCGTGGAAATGTTTCTAGCCCAGTCATCTCTTACCTTCGAATATTCGAAGGCCAGAACCCACAAAAACGGGATCATTCACCTGTGTTGGCATCGACAGCCTGCCACACCCAAAAAGGGCATCGTTTTTAGAAAAGGTGCGGCAATAAAAATAAGTGCGGCGGTCATAGGAGAAATCATGCAAAAAACAAAGAGAGAGAGTCATGGGTTTTACACCACTATTACAAAACGGTACATTTCATCGATTAAGATGGACAGACGTTCATACAACAGCTACCAGTACAATTTAGAGAATGCATTTTTAATATCTGTGATGGGCGTATAGCGCTGGGTTTTTGTACACGACGAAGCCGGGAGAGGCGCAGGTCCTCCACCACCCTGGACTGAAGTAGTGTGTTTAAAAAGAATATTTGTGCATATCAGATCAGTGAAGCTTATGCTTAATCGGATATTTAAGTGCTAAAGGTGTGTGTACGTTTTGTGGATTGTGCGATCCTAGTAATACTATTCATCAATACTCTATTAACGTTTAACTCGTTTTTTAAATCCATGTTACCAGTTTAACAAGCCCACACGCGCATTTAGTTCTACTGGGAAAATTCCATTCATCCTGAAGACTGGCCTGCTAATCTGCAACCCCTAACCAGCCCGAGCTGTGTGTGAGTGTAAATGCGGGTGTGTGCGTGAAGAGACCTTGCGGTTTACTAGCCGAACATGCAGGCTTGCATCTTGCCTTGCACTCAGTCTTTCTAGGCCAGGTTCCTGCCTCTAACAAATAGCTCAACACAACTAAGTTCACCCGGATGTATGAATGAACAACTGGTAACTCACTGCAAGAATGTATCCTTTCATTCGCGCCGTATGGTGGCGTAGTGGTTGTGCTGATTCTTTGCAACATGAAGAGCCAAGTTCGTGTTTCGGGTTCTCCCTGCGTCGGGCTTGGCCAGTGGTTTCCTTGCACAGCCCAAAGACGTGTAGTTTATTTATACGGATGATGCCCAATTGTCCCTCATATGTGTTTGCCCCTGCTTTAAACCCAGTACTTGCTTGGATAGGCTCCAGCTTCCCTTCAACCCTCTTCCGAATACATGGGTTTAGAAATTTGATGTATGGATGGACGTAATTCAGCATAACGCAAGAATGACCATTCGTTAATTGCATCAAGTATGCTCAAACAAGTGCATTTTTAAACCAAAAACTTAACAATTTGTTTTGTGTACATCAGCATCAATAAAGATCTTAATTCTTTCATTATCAATGACCACTCATTAAATTTGAAGTTTATTTAAATATGTGTATTGTCCTTGGCCCTGAGGTGTGCTGGCCCTTTACAAACCAGAGTTTGATTAAGCAGGTCTGGAAATGTTGTTATGTGATCAGTTCAAATTATTGGAGATCGGATAAACCAGACAAAGCAGAGGACTCGATACACCAAACTGCATGTCACAACAAATGATCATAATGACTCTGCTCGTTTTAAACATCTTGCATAATTTTAAAAAGGTAATTTTCTTAAGTAAACATTTTTTATGGTGTAGCACCATGTGCAGGTCAGTGACTCGGAGACGCGATACCAGCAGGAGTGGAGCGGCCGGGTCTTGAGAAATATCCGACCAAAACGGGGAGTGAAGTGTGCAATCAAAAAGGTCCATTTTTACATTTGTATGGTTAATTCATTTATTGTAGGCATGTACCTGTAGAATGGCCTGAAGGCAAAAGACAGGGCTTTAAGTCATTGGTCTGTAATTTTATGACTGATCAATTAATTTCTTGTGATCTGCGCATTTATAAAAGAACAGTTTAACTGGTAGAATCCTTTAAGATGGCCTTCTTTATCAATGGTGCATCCATTAATTTTTGAACCTGTGTAATTCAGTTATTTGTTCAACTTGATGACAGCAGGAGCCAGCATTGCACACTGTGGCATTTCATTTTCACTCGTGCAAACATTTTTACTTGATAATATGGGGCCAACATTTGAAAGTAACTAGAAAACAAGGAGAACACACAAACGTCCCATAGGCAACTTTCCACAGATTCAGATTTGCTAAATACTGAGCTGTGGTGCTGGCCACATAAATTAGAAGTTAATTCAGGCAGGGAGGGAGCCTTCGTGTAACTTTCTGTGTGATGCATAGACGACAGAGTTTCAACTGTGGTTGTAGTGTCCCCCAGCTCAGATGGGTATATTGTTTCATTGTCTAAATGTCTGTCCACTCCCAGTACTGGCTGCCAAAGAAGATGTGCTCTCGTTTCATAGTGTGACCATGTGAGGACATTGCGTTATGCCCACATTACCCAGCCATATTAAATCAATGACTGGCCACTTCATGTTTTGACATCTGCAATGCTAACCTAAAACAGCATCTTGTGGCACTTGTTTGCACCAGTACTCAAACCTGCTTAATTCAGCTTTATGGAGAGAAATGGAAATTGTGGGCTCCTGCTGGACCCTTGTTTTACAGACCCAAAGTTGAATTTTAAACCCACGTTCAGTCAGTATGCAGAGCTGCCATGTTCTTCCTATCTCATTTTGGGCTTTCCTTCATTTATTAATGTTTCCCTCCCACATCCCAAAGACTTCCATGTTCGGTTGAATTCTAAATTGTTATCGCCCGTTGCTCTGTCCATAGTTGGTTGCTGCTTTGTCCTGGAGACCATGAATTGAATCAATCAGGCCACATGTTAGAGCCATTAGAGAAGGAAAACCTGTGCAGACTTTACACACACTATCTAAAAAATAATGGTTCTGGGTTGTGTGGTTCCTCATAAAGCCATTTCTTGAAGAAGAACCATTTGATTTTGGGTAGGATTGTTTGCATGTGACAATGATGGTTCTTTGTGCTTTGAAAAGGTTTCTAATATGTTGGCAAAACTAAGATGTTTAATGTATAGTAGGTGGCCTAGCAGGATACTCCCAAAGAAAAAGAACATTTGAAACTGTATACAGCAATAGTCCTTTTAAACTCATGAAGCCATTTGTATTCTACAAAGCTGTTATCTATTAATGGTTATTTATGTAGTCTAAATAATTGTTCTTTCTAGACCCTTCACAATGGCTCTTGTGGAAACCAAAAAATAGTTCCCCACTGGCATTGATCTGAACCACTTTGGCACCTTTTATTTTTAAGATGATAGGTCTAAAGCTTTAAACACTATAGGCAAGTGAAAATATAAGTTTGTGAAATGTTATTTTGTGCTATTTCGAAGGTTGCTGATCACACATATGATTGATTTGAATATTTTTGATATTTGATTCTTTAACCATTGGTCCTTGCCCTCTCAGAGCCCAGGGGCGTCTCTAGGCTCGTGGTGGCCCCTTCGCCCGCCAATGTCAATATGGTATCTTAAGCACGGCGGATGGCCACGTCTGTTGCGGACACTGCATTGCCGCCTCGTACTCATGACACAAGCGTTTAACTTCTGATAAAGTTCAGGATTGCTCCTTCCTGTGACGCAATGAAAGCCTCCTGAGCCGCCTTTCTCTTTCGTTTCGAATAACCAGATTTGTGTACGTGAAATCGCTTCATTTTGCTTAGAATGGATATGCGAATGTCTTGTGTCCTCTATGCGACCAGATATTCCCTATGACTATTGCGCTAACACTATAATGCTTTATTAAAAGTAGGTGAAACATTAACTTGTAAGACGACTTCTTGACTTGTAAGACCCACTTGCACTAGCTTCGCTTCAGCTGTCGGCTGTGTTGTCATTTTCTCTTTCTGTTTTATATTCAATATATATTGGCTTGGCGGCCCTGTGCAGGTGCGCAGTTTGCACGTGCCTAAGGCCTCCCCTGCAGAGCCACTCTCAGAATGTTACAAATGATCAACTTTAAGCATAGGCACATGGAGCATTGCTTTAGACTATTTAAAGGTCAGTGATTATGAATATAATGTTATTTTTATGCATAATTCGTGATCTAGGTCTCTATGGATCTCTATCAGAGGATCAAAAATGACACCTTTCTGTTACAATTGAGGACATTTAGACTTTTAAGCTGAAGCACATTCTAAATTTTTCAAATATCTGGCACCGCTGTTCATGTTTGTTGTGTACTTCAACCTCATGAAGTACATCATTACATATCTTTTGAGCAGCCCAGATTAGGGTGGTTTACGCCAAATCAGACTTTTTCGTATTCCAATTTGAGGAGTCCCGTTTGACCGAGTCTGAACTTGGAGGTTTCAGACTTTTTCCAGATAGTCCGCTCTCCGTCACACACGTTTTAGTTTCTGCGCCTGCGCACTTCTTCCGTTTTCTGTAAGGTTTTGCTCCGCGTTCAACGACTTCATTGAAATTGTGAAAATCGTACTGGACCGTATGTAAATAACACATGTAGCCTACGTATCTAATTTGGTTCTCAATCTTTTTTCGAATAAATGCATTCAATTTCTCATTGATTCGACGCGGTGTATCTTCTTTTTTTTTTTTTGCTACTTTCTTTTAGCCGCTGGATTTTCGGATTAATAGAGTTAATCATTCTGTCATTTGGAGACCTGCGCTAACTGCCCCTCGTGCATTTGAGTGTGTTATTCATGAGGATAATCGGTCTCCGGGCCAGTCTTGCTGTATTTTTAGTTCCAATCGTCTAATGACTCTGCCCTCCTTCTAGGATATTGCTAATTAACACCTTATTAGCAGCCTTAGTAATAAAAATAAATTCAGGATCAAGAAGTAATGCCGCTAATCCCGCAGGGTCTTTATGTGCTTTTCTTTTTAAATATATTACAGACAAAAAGGAAAAAAAAATCATCCTAAACTGCAATTTAATCTCGACTGCTGAAGTCCTGTCCCTGCGGATTTAACGTCTGTTCTCCGTGAGATTTTCCCTACGAAGACAACGCCCAACAGCCCCTGTTGAGTTGAGGGGTCCAGAACACTAGTGATGCCGCTCTAATGGGTTCTTTACATGTAAAAGTGGTTCTTTTGGCTTTGACACCGCCCCCCCCCCCGAAATGACAGTGCCGCAGACCCGTCTTTATATGAATATTAGAGACCGGCATCGTTAAGCTTGTCCCCGCACTTTTAAAGTTAAAAATGCCAGAGCGGCCCTTTTCGCTATAAGGAAGCATTTTTATTTCCCAAAAGAACTACCCGCATGAAGGTTCCAGAAAGAAACCTTTTATATGACTCTGTGACATTCCATTAACAAACGAAGAACTGATACTGGATTTCTGAAATACCAGTTTATTCCTGGTTTTTAAACGGAATCTTGTTGCACATTATAACACAGGCCACGTCCAAGTCTTCTTGATCTGCTCAATTAAACTAATATAACTGAAATCCTTCTGGAATGCCAATCATAGTTGGACAACGTCTAAGCCTTTTATGGAATTTACAAAAGCAAATTAAATACACAGCCTTATCAAAGTGCATAAAACAATGAGATTAAATTATTTAAACCGACACCGTGAAGTTGGGGTGGGGGTAGAACTAAGGAAGAAAATTCGCTAAATCCCACAACTAATTTAATTAAAAATGAAAGCGCAAAGGAGTGGTGGAAAGATCGCGTTAGTGCGTGTGGTGACATTTAGGGCGACCCCGCTAATTACGTGTGCGGTGCCCATGGCTCCATACGACGAACATCTGAAGGGTTTGCGGGGCTCTGCTGTTCAGACGGGTGTCAGTGCTGTCCAAGGACGAGATTGCATTGAGCTAACGGGACAAGAGTGTGTGTTTGGGGGGGTTTGTGGAGGGTCACACACGGGTCAAACTGCCCTCGACTTGCCCTCACCAGCTAACCTAAAGTAGCGTGTACCAGATAAGGAGTATTTGCCGACCTCACCGAGGTGCGAATGCGGCTTCTCTTCTCACACTGACCTGATAATTAAGTAATGGTGGAGGATGGCAGCTGCCATGCAGTGGCGATTTGCTGATCTTTGCAGCCTGACGTTCAGGCCAGAGGCGGTTTCTGATGGATGCCTCATACTGTGGATTGTGTAGCATTTTGGAGAAATAATGAAAATCACGCAAACCCTTTTTAGGGTCTCCTAAACACTGCACAGTAAAATGTTTAATTGCCATTTAAGATTAAAGTACATTTTAGAATATGATATGAGAAAAGTATAAAGAGTTTTATCAGGGCTTAAGGAGTTGCTTCACTTTGGCATGGAGACTCTAAACCAACTTGACCAGACTGCCCTGCTCTGATCTGCATTAAATAATCTGATATGTGTGAAATTTAATCTTCCATCTTTTGTGAGTGAGCCTTGTAAAATGGCTTCCAACTTACCATCAATTGGTTCACATTTTTTTGACCCAGCTAGCCTGCACCCTTCAAATCATAAAAGGAGCATGAAGGTTCTATCATTAGGCCTTCTGGAACATCCTGATCCTGCCATTCTCAAACCTGCTTAATCTAATGCAGGGTCCTGGGAGTTGGAGTAGTGGGTACCACGCAGGAAAACCTTCCTAGAGGGAGTACAAGACCATCACAAGGCCAGTGAGGAGTTACCAGTTAACCAAACCTGCGTGTTTCTGGACTCCTAGGGGTAAAACCACAAGGACAACACACAAATCCTACGTTTTCTATTCTGTACGTAATGTAATTATCTAGACAAGTCTCGCTTCATGTAGTACGTGGTAGTGTCTCTGTGCTGGGTTCATTTCGGCTGAGGGGCCCGGCTGACCCAACTGACCCCGCAGTGTTCTCTATACCCTTGTGTGTCTTTGTGCATCCTGAACTTTTCAGTTTAGCACTGGGGATTGTAGTTCCCTGACCTACTAAAATGAGGGCTGCCTGTTTGAAGTGGTTGGGATTTTATTTTATTTTTATTTATTATGTGTTTGCATTTCCCCTTTGAACTTTTCTCAATCAATGCTATGTAGCACATATCAGAGAAGACATACAAAATGTCAAGTTACATTTACTCCCTAAAAGGTAGTCTCATTTCATTTTTTTTTAGGTAATGCAAAAGGTGTGTGAACTTTGCATGTATTGCTAGTCATTAGCAAAGGAGAGACAAACGCTAGTTAGGTGAGTTCATGTAAACATTCGAGGACTCTGCACACATAAAGAGAAGCTCTGGTATGGTCCTCTTAGATGACGCCACTGCTAAACTGGTTTAACTCCATTAGCTTGTTAGGGATGGGCTTGGCTGCTCTTTTGCACCAAACTTGTATTTATATGGATTGAACTGTTTTATTTTTAATATGTTGTGATAGTAATATGTGAAGTGACCTGCATCTTAACTAGCAGGGGGTGCTATCAGACAAACTGGGGCTTTAGAAGATACCGGATTCTTTAAAGGAATGACCGCTGATATTTTAGGGATCCCCCTAATAAACCTGCTAGGGGGCAGCCTTTACGAGGTGCATGACTATCTGGTGTTCAATGGCAGGGGAGTACAGAAACATTTGGGGCCAGTAGGGGAAGCTCTAAGATTAAGATACCAGGGATTCTACATGACATTCAAGACCCTGAAAATAATTCCTGGGTACACCCTGAAAAAGTGGCGACTTGAGAGAGGACATGGGCAAGGACTCAACAGGTGAGAGAAGGTGACCAGGAAAGTGGACCAGCAGTCTCATGTGCACAGTTGGGGTGTCACGTAGTTGTTTGTTTTTTTCCTTTTTTTGTATTTCATGTTCTCCATTTTAATATGACTATTTCCTTGTATTAAAATCCAAATTCGTGCATGGATCAAACTACTGTATACCAATCCAGAAGCTTCAGTTTGTATTAACAACATTAATTCAGACTACTTTAATCTAGAACGTGGTACCAGACAAGGATGTCCCTTGTCACCACTACTTTTTGCAATTGCCATTGAGCCACTGGCAGCTCACTGTCGAAGTGCTTATCAGATAAAGGGGATTATCAGAAAAGGACTTGAACAGAAAATTTCTCTATATGCAGATGATCTGGTACTGTATATATCAGACCTACAAAATACTGAGCCTGCAGTCCTAAAAGCACTTACAGAATTTTCAAAGATTTCTGGTCTCAGAATTAATTTGACTAAAAGTGTGCTCTTCCCAGTGAATTCTCAAGCACACAATATTAGATTGGACACCTTCCCTTTTATCATCGCTGATCAGTTTAAATACCTAGGGGTAAACATCACAAGTAAACATAAAGCTCTTTATGAACAAAATGTCACTGTCTGTGTGGAAAAAATCATGCAAGACTTGCATAGATGGTCAACCCTTCATCTCACTTTAGCTGGAAGAATTAACTTTGTTAAGATGAATATCCTCCTTAAACTTCTTTTTTATTTCAAAATATTCCAATGTACATCAATAAATTGTTCTTTAAGAAATTAGATTCAACCATAACCTTATTTATTTGGAATTCAAAACATCCATGTATCAAAAGAGTGACCCTACAAAGACCTAAGGCAGAAGGTGGCACGGCTCTACCTAACTTTCAGTTTTATTACTGGGCAGCAAACATACAAACTATAAAAACCTGGACACAAATAGATGAACACACACAGGCTTGGTCCACAATAGAAATAAAATCCTGCAATAGAAATGACAATAGAAATAAAATTCCTTGCTTTGCGCCCCAATAAATGCAAATTATCACCAATATACTAACAACCCAATTGTGCTTCACTCACTCAGAATATGGAACCAATGTAGGAAGTATTTTAAGATAGAGGATCTTTTATCTGTGGAAACTCTGCACGAGAACCACCTTTTATAACCCTCGCAAACGTACGCAGTTTTTAATGTCTGGAAAACATTTGGGATTAAATGACTTAGAGATATGAACAATTACATTCTAAATGTAACTTTCCAGCAACACATTTCTTTCACTATCTTCAAATTAGAAACTTTGTTAAACAGAATCTGCCCAATTTTCCTCACCTCCCACCTCCCACTGTGCTGGAAAAAATATTGATCAGTTTCAAGGACTTAGACAGCATCTCTGCAATTTATAAAACCATTTTACAGTCCCTCCCTTTCAAAGATCCCGCAGTACAGTGAGAAAGGAGTGGAAGGCAGCAATGCAGAGAATTCACTCGAGCTCCATTTGCACAAAGCATACAATTATTCAACTCAAATATGTATAAATTAGCACATCTGTCTCGTTTAAAACTGTCCAAAATGTTTCCAGGGCAGGATCCAACCTGCGAACGCTGCAATCAAGTCCCAGCCTCACTGGGTCACATGTTTTGGGTCTGCACCAAATTAACATCATTCTGGACCAAAATCTTTAAATGCCTTTCAGACAGCCTTGGTGTCACAATCCCTCCTAACCCATTAGCAGCTGTGTTTGGTTTTCTTCCAGATGGGCTTAAAGTGGAGAAGGACAAACAAACTGTGATTGACTTCACTACACTATCGGCACGCAGACTTATCTTGCTCAACTGGAAGAATCCTAACTCTCCCCTTTTAAGTCAGCGGGTAACTAACTGATGTTTTATATTATTTGAAATTGGAAAAAATCAAATTCTCACTTAGAGGATCAGTACAGAACTTTTTCAAAACCTGGCAGGATCAAATCAATAACATTTTAGATTAAGCTCTTAAAGCACTGAGGAAGCAGATTCTCTCCCCATTCTTTCTTTTTCTTCTCCATTCATTTATATTCACTTATTCATTTATCTATTTACTTCTTTTTACTAGGTTTAAGTTTAATTCTGCTGCCCATTCTCTCTTTCTCGGGGGTGGGGGTTGATTTATTTTCAATTCTATTCTTGTATGTTGTGTGATTTCAATAAAATCTATAAAATAAAAAAAAACAAAAATCAAAAGCCCTTCTTGCCTCGTGACTTTATTTTCCTGGTCTTTTTTGGATTTGAGAATGTCACATGACTGCCTGCTGTTCACAGCGTGTTGTGGAGTTTTGCACATTTCTCCTGAGGTGTCCGTGTCTGTGCTCAGTCTGCCTGTTCTCTTGGTGTTTGTGTGCTTCTTTTTTTTTTTTTTTCCAGGTACTCTAGTCTGCGTTGGGCTGGCATCCTGCTCGGGGTTTGTTTCCTGCCTTGTGCCCTGTGTTGGCTGGGATTGGCTCCAGCAGACCCCTGTGACCCTGTTGCTAGGATATAGCGGGTTGGATAATGGATGGATGGATGGATGTGCTCTAGTTTTCCTTCTGTGCTCCATGTTGGGTTGATTTGCACTCTAAACTGGCCCAGTGTGGCTTGTTGTATAGTTTTGGACTGGTAGCCCATCCAGCATTGTGTCCTGCCTTACAGCTGGTGCTACTGGAATAGGCAGCTGTCCATCTGACCAAGCAGGTTCAATGGTGGATGGCAGAGAGCACAGTGGTTAGTAATTCTGCCTCACAGGTCATGGTAGGCTGCTGTTTGTGGTGTGTGTGTTTTTTTTTTTTTTATTTTATTATATAAGCTGAACATTTCATGGAGGGTATAAATGTATTGGCCTAAACTTGTAAATCCTTTTCAGAATGTGCCTCCTTTAAATCGCTGTTGACCACCTTATTCACAGGTCGTATCTAACTATCTGCCTCACTCCTCCTTTTTGTTTGTTCAGGTTTCCTTGGTGTTCCTGGTCAGTGGCCTTGTCATCCTTGGCTATGCCTCCTCTGTCAGCGGCCAGTCAACCTACCAGGATGTGGTACGAGAAATCTGTGGGTCAGCCATTGGCAAGCTCTGTGAGGTCTGCTTCGTCTTCAATCTCTTCATGATCTCAGTGGCTTTCTTAGTGGTGGTGGAAGACCAGCTTGCAAAGTGTAAGACTACAGGAGCAGAAATTGATGATGTCAAAAAGTGTAATTGGGGGCAGTGGTGGGTTTCCAGGCTAGGGTGGTGCTGCTTTTTATGGGTTTGGAAGTGGGGATGTTGGGATGTGGCCCATGTTTGAAATGCGCTTCTTTTGAACACATCTGTGCAGCTATCAGTGGGCGAATAGGTGACACTCTGCCACCCTGCCCATGCCACATGCTAGATGTTCATTAAGCCTTTGGCTTGTAGAATTGTTTTCTGAGCAGAGTAACCAGACTGTCTGTCGTTGGTAAAACAAAATGGAAAATATATTTGAAGAGATCGATGGCACACGGGTTAGGACTGCTACCTCCTATCTCTAGAGCTCAGCGCTGGATTCCTGGCCTAACCATTGTGTCATGTGTTTATGCTGGCTGTATCTCAAAGACGTGAATTAAATTTAATGTTCCCATAAGAGTGAGTGCATTTGACTGTGTTCTGTGAGGGGCTGCCATTCTGGCCACCATGAATTCCTGCCTTATGGCTGCTGCCACTGGCACAGAACACGGCTGACTGTGACTAAGCAGGAAATGAATGAATAGGTTAGCCTTTGGGAAGAAAGAAGTTTGTAAAAGTACTCTGTCTACCGAAATCTGCTGTATGAAACTAAAGAGTCTGTTGATGTATAACTTCTGTATGATTATCTTGAAGAATTCATGTTAGTCCAGAATACTCAGAACAGCCTGAATTCATCAGGGTAAGGAATTCAACATGGTGTCCACTGTGGCACCAGCATATTGGCACATGGGAGTCGGTGGTGGATGTTTACTTCAGATCCATTGATCCATCCTTTACTGATCTTTTACTTTTAAGATGTTTGGCTGGATGGATGGAGGTCTGATAAACAGGGGTCCTCTGCATTACGATTAGTTCAATGAAATGTTGCTGGAGTCATTCTAGAATATTTCTGTGTGGCATGAAGCATTGTTCTGCTGCAAAAGCCCATGTGTACATAATAATGCACCTGCCATGAATGGTGCCTCTGATTGGAGAGATTTTCAGATATTTGGCGGTGATTACGTGTGTGAAGGGAGCTGATGTGCATCATGAAAGAGCAGCTTAGATTGCTGTACTGCCAGGTCGTTGACACCTGACATGACTGATCCTTGGACTACCAGGCTGCTTGTAATGCCCAGGTCCTTTTTTGTTGAATTCACAGACTGTGGTGGGCTGGCCCGGGGTTTGTTTGCTGCCTTGTGCCCTGTGTTGGCTGGGATTGGCTCCAGCAGACCCCCTGGCGTTAGGTTATAGCGGGTTGGATAATGGATGGATGAATTCACAGAAGCTTGGAGTTGATAACACTGTTAATGTATGTCCACTTCTGTAATCGTTGTGGTTTTTAGTCAGAATGGATACCATTTTGGCCCTTTGTTGCCATACCCATCTGTGACAGAGCTTCCTTCAGCCAGCCACTGTTGTGCTCAGCTTTTAGATGACTGACTGTAGTCCATCTGTTGTTCTGCGCAAGTGTTTTTGACCTCCATAGGTTGTTTTGGATTCCGACTGCCGGTGGCGGATGTCTTTCGTTTGTGGCACGTTCTTCGGCAGTATCACATTGTAGGCTCAGCATTGTTTTTGCTCCTTGTACATTCACGTTGTCTGCTTTGAATGTTTGTGACTGCACATATGGTGCTGTCCAGTTGAGATGTCTGTGTGGGAAGAGCTGGTGGACCTCAAAGTGGCCACTCGGTTTCCAACTGTAGCATTTTGATAAATCTGCATCTTAGTTTGTTAAAAGAAACCAAAACAATTCTGATTCACAATGGCTGACTTCATCTTAACATCTCATGTTAGACCAGTAGGTCAGGCAAAATCTGAAAACTGGAGAAACTGATTAGCAGCACCACTTTGCCAAAAAAGGTCTAATGGGTACCCCCATTGAATTTCATCTGAAAAGGTGCCCCTCGGGCATGGAAGGTCAGTGTCTGTACACGTGTGTGCACATGTGATTATTTTATTGTTTTTGTCTGCCAGTTCATGTTTTGATCTCTACCATTCTTGCTTTCTTTCTTTTTCATTTATGGGATGGCCTTGGTTTTGCCATCTGACTCTACTTCCTTCTCTCTTCTAGTATGTGATTCGCTGTTCTTGAACGTGACGGCTCCTGCTGAGATGGCTGTGCCACACCACTGGTACAATGACGAGCGCTTTTCACTGTCTGTTATTTGCACCCTGGTTATCCTTCCGTTGTCCATCCCAAAGGAGATTAGCTTCCAGAAGTACACCAGGTGCCTGTTTTTTATTCTTAACCAATCTTCAAATGAACTTGTAACAGAAGTTTAATGACGGCAGAATGTCAGTCAGGGGTCACACACCCCATTTAATATTTATCGTATTAATCTGCGAAGTGTAATCCTGGTTTGTGTAAAATATGCAGACATGCCAAGGGTTAAAAATCGTATCCAGTCCTGTTCATTGTCCGCGTACGTGAATATCCCTTAACTTTGAATGATTTGTAGGGCAGTTAATTCATTCTGAGGCTGCAGCTTGGTGTTTATGGCAATGCATGCTCTTCCAAATAAAGGCACCATTAAAGGGGAGCTAGATGCTGTGGGAAAATGTCAAAATGATTCTTGCTTTAGCGGTCTATTCGTATAGTATAAGCGGCTAGTGCTGACATTCCTGCAATAGCTGAGAAAAAGGAATTGAATTTGCAGAGATTTGTCCAGCTTGAATTAACACATGGTGAAGGAGAGCGAGAAATGTCGTCTATGTACATCTTTGACAAGATTGTTTGACTATGGGAGAGTGGGATTGCAATCCTTTGCTCAAGCGGCTTTTACAAATACCTGCTACCAACTCTGGACAGGAGGTTATAGTTCACACACTATTATACAGCAAATGTATCAAACTAGAGGGGCTGACACAGTTGGACCTCCTAAAAGGGCACCCCATTCCCCGCTGTCCCAACCTGAACTTATGGCCTTCATCCAGCCCATGGCTTCACCCCGATAAGGACCATCAGGCATCATAGGCACCTACTGGTTTGCCTGCCCTGTACTGCCTTTTTCTTTCCAGACCACTCTTCTTTTCGCTGTTCCAGTGTCTTCCCTTTTTCTATCTTGTTAGGGACCTCATGCCCTCCATGATCCAGTCACCCGTACTTCCTCATTGGATGGAGGGTTAGTCATCCTTGGTTCCTGTTGGGTTTGCCTGTCTTCCATGCTGCCCAGAGCACTCACCTTTTTTCCTCCAGGTTGCCCTCCTCTCTTTTCTGTCCTTGATGGCACCCTTCTGGTGCTGCTGCTGCTCCTGCACTGTCATGGTGGCACGTCCCGTCCCTACCAGTGCACACTTCCTTTTCTCTCCCAGGGTTCACTGAGCTCTACCCCTCTCCCACGCTGTCCCTGTCCCTGTTCACTTGGCCACCCATGACGGGACACAAAATAAAACCAAATTGTGTTCAGTCCAAGAAAGACATGTCTGATTTGTATGGTGACAATGCTTACTTACTGTACATAAGAACATAAGCAATTTGATAAATGAGAGGAGACCATTCAGTCCATCAAGTTTGATTCTCTTTTTTAATAGCTAAGCTCAGCTTTAGTTATTCTACAAAAAACTGATCCTTGGTGTCCATACACTGTGCTTGATTTCTTTATGTCCTTCACTTAATTGTGTTGTTCATGAAGTCTGAAGGGTGTAATTTAGAGAGGTTACAGATGGGAACTCAAAGTATCCAAGAAAAAAAAAAACCTTGTCTGGGTCCCAATGCAACCGTGAAATTGTTAGAGCCCATTAACAGCAGATCTGGTGTGCACTGAACTTGAATCTCATGTCGAGTTTGCAAATGGAATTGGGTGAGAGCCCCAGGACCTCAAAACCAGTGTAAACTATTTAATCTAATACTTCTATCCAAAGTGACTTTCAAATCAGAAGTGCACAGAGAAATTCTTTCCACATTAGTAGAGTGAGAGAACTGATATGTTAAGTCCTGCTTGGACAGGTAGACGATGGTAGGGATTGAAGGCCTCTGCTAACACAATCCATGCAGTTTGTGGTTTGCGCTGTGAACAGTAAAGTAATGATGGTTAAAGCCTTTCAATCAGTCTTTTAGGAAATGTACAATGAAATGCAACGTATTAACAGAAGTGCACAAAGAAAAGCACATGGTGACAAATGCACCAGCCAGAAGGGTCCTCCTTCCAACTCAAGCAGTTGCTGTGTAGAAAAGCACAACAATTTATTTTTGTGAATGCCTTGAAAAATGACAAAGCTCCTCATGCATATTAAAATATTATTAGCTTTAACTTTTTTGCCATGCAATGACATGTCTAGTTCTTTGAATAGCTTGTAGATATTTCCTCCTCCGGAGCTAGAGGCATCCAAGTCAAGGAATGGCCAACAAGAGATCGGACATTAACGCGATTCTAGATATTTCACAGTGCAGTGTGGGAAACGGCCCGGACACAGACAGGTAGACGTGATTTTAAAGCACCACACACGTTTATTTACAAAGATGTCGCACACACAACCCCAGCACTCCCCCAAAGTCCAGGCCTTTCTTACGATGCCTTTCTCAGGTCCGCCTCCACTCCTCTCCAGGACTCTGTCTTTCTCCGCTCCCGACTCCAGCTATTGAATGGAGGGAGGCGGCCCCTTTTATCCTCACCCGGACGAGCTCCAGGTGCCTCCCAATAACCTTCTGCCGGCCCTCCCAGGTGTGGCGGACTCCGGGTGTCCCTGGTCTTCTCCCCATCCCCTAACCACAGCACATCCGGGTGTGGTGGAAGTGCTGAGGTCCAGGGCTCCTCGGGCATTGGGGCGCCCCCTGGCGGTGACCACAGGCCTTTATAGGGTTGAGCTTCTAAGATCTGTTTCTGTGGTCCCCAAAACCACCAGGGCAGTCACCCCCTCGTGGTCTGGAGGAGGCGTAAGCCCTCCTCCTGTCCTTCCGGGCATCCCGGCTGGGTGCCACCCCCAGCCGCTTGCCACAACAGGTATCAATTTATTTACATGCTTTTGTGATTTTTTTTTTTTTTTTTTTTTTTTCCAACTTTAAATAGTATTGTGAATAAAGAAAAAGTCCTAAGCACATGTAGAAAAATGATGTAGCATGAAGATAATTTCAAAAATAACTATTATGAAGTTTCTAAATATCAAAATATTTACCCTACTTTAGTAAGCTAAAGTGGTGTGACTACTCTTTGTCTTTTAAACTGTATCAACTTTCTTAGGTTTACCGGTGTGAAGTTTTATAAGAGAGGCAGCTGGTAGTTTGTTCCAAATGTCATGGAGCACTTGCTCCAGTTCTTCTGCACACCTTGACTGTCTTGCTTGTTTCCATCTATCCAGGGAATCCAGGCAGCCTAGACATCAGGGTCCTGGCAAGGCCAAGCGATCTGTTGCAGAACTCCTTGTTTTTAATTTTGTTCAAAGTAGTTCTATTATCCAGATGCAGAATGAAGTGGGGACCAACCAGACTCCTCCATGATGGTATTGTGTGATGAGGATTCGAGTCCTTCTGACCAGATCACCAATTCCATTTACAGAAATGCAATCCCAAACCTGTAGGGAACCTCCACCATGCTACTACCCCAGTCCTTATGTTTTTGTGCATAGACACAAGAGGAATGATGTCTTGGCAGCCAACTCTTCCATGATAAAAAATTTCTCTGGACTTGACACACACATGCAGAAGATCTAAATAAACATCTATAATAAATATTTCTTTAAAAAAAATCTGGGGCGTCTGAGTACTGTGAGTACTATTTTACTACAAAAAATAATCATTTTGTTGGCATAATTGCAGTTCTCAAAAGGCTTGTATATCTCAGTTGAAATATAAATGTGTACTGTTTATGTAATGGAAGATATATTTACAGGGGAGATTTACTAGCTGTGCACATTTGTCACTGTGCCTTTTTCCACCACATTTTTAATGGTGCACGTTTATAGGGTCATTTTTGTTGTTGCGTCCCTTAGGATAAGATGGGACTGATGTGGTGTGTTCATTTTGGATAAGTGAGGCTCAATGGAGTTTTTCACCAGCATGTTTTATTATATATGGATGTTTGTCTTCCATAATTTAAATTTTCAATGCGCTGCTGGCCATGGTGCTGAAAGGGAGTATTGGCTACAGACTCTCCCCATCTCAAGTAAACACAAAGTCATGCTTTTTGGTGGCTGCTTGTGGTCTTTGTTGGCCACTTTTTCTAAGGTGTTACTGTGATTTTTTTTTTTTCTTTTTCTTTTCCCATGAGACAATGAAGAAGAGCAAAACGGGCACTGCCGTCACATTCCAATCAAATCTCTCCCTGGGATGTGACGGTTTTAGCCAGCCGTTTGCTCAGTGAAGGGAAGCGCCGAGTCCACAGGGCCTTTGTTAGCACGAGTGAACAGATGCCTCAGTTTAGCAGTCTTTGAAGATTGATGTTGTGCAGTCACCTGCTCAGCCTCAGTCTGGTGTGCTGTCTCAGAACTTAACAGCGCAGCTTTCATTCTGTTTCTAACAGATGTGTTTGTTTTCTTTTTCCAGTATACTTGGCACTCTGGCAGCAACATACCTGACAGTGGTGGTGGTCATTAAATACTATCTAGTGAAGGAACATGTTGTGATCAATGATCCACTTTCTAAGAACAGGTGAGAGGATTTATTCGGGAACCAGGATGAATAGTGAGGAAGGCACGGCTTACCTACTCAGTGCTGTCTCTGGCCTCCTAGGCTTCAGGCCCATTAACCTAATGTTGTTTTCTTTAATTTTCCAGCATATCCTCGTGGGCCTCAATGTTCAGTGTGATTCCCACTATCTGCTTTGGATTTCAGGTAATGTGATATAAAGGTGCTGATCGGGTCATGGTTAAGGATAACCCCAATGGCAAATCTTGGTGATCAAGCCCTTGGTTTCCCTTTTTGAAGCTGTGGAGTCCTTTATTTGTGGTCCAATTTGGAAAGTTTAGTACAGAGAATACTAAAAGAAATTAATCACATATTTATTTTGTGTATAATAATCTCTGCACCCGGACACAGAGCATAGCATTAACCATTAAATGTAAAACAGTAAACCAATTTACAAAGATCGGCTAAAAATGACAGCAGGATATTTGGATCAAATAAACCGTCAAAACAACAAAAGTAAAAGGAAACCCCTAAGGAGCCACGGTCTTTGCATAAAATGGACATTACATAAGTGTGGGTCAGTTGGCCACAGTCAAATGTTAAGAGTGACGTGGTTGTGGTGGTGCAGCCGGTCAGACTCCTGTAACTGTAAAATGGCAGCGTATGTGTTCTCAGGTTGTGTCCCAGGAACTTTAAAGGCTGCTTGAGCAAATGCTGTAGTTGGACCCTGAGGACTACATTTAAAAAAAAAAAAAAAAAAAATGCAGATTCATCTCCTGCACTTAACTGAACATCTCTGGGTTTTTTTCTTCTTTCAATTTGTATTGTGTACGGTGCAAATAAAAAATGAAAAAGCTTAGCTTTGAAATTTTGAGACCTGTCACCTTCTTCGGAGGTACGTCTTCAGAGCTGCTGTTTGTTAGAGTAGCCGTCATCACTCACCACAAGCCTATGGCAGGGGTGTTGAACTCCAGGCCTGGAGGGCCACAGTGGCTGCAGGTTTTTATTCTAACCCTTTTCCTAATCAGCAATCAGTTTTCACTGCTAATTAACTCCTTTTCCCTTCATTTTAATGGCCCTGTTTTTAAGGATTCAGTCCTCTAAATTGATTCTTTTCTTCATTAAATGATAGCCAAACAGAAATGAGACATGAAACGAGCCAACAGATGACCAGCTAAATTGGGGCTTCAAACTCCAACCAATTTCACTCCAACCAGTTTCTTAACAAGAAGCCAGTTCTTGCTGTTAATTAAACCCGTTATTTAATTCCATGGCTTGTTGCTGATCTCATCCTACCACAGCAGACATTTCCAAAACTGCTGATTTTCTGTTTTTTTCTAAGAACACCGTCAAAATGGTTTGGTGACCTGAGAGATCAACCTTACTGAGACCTTCACCTTTCTTTATTTTCAGATATTGTGCGAGGTGAGCTGGTCATATGTCTGCTCTTATTATTGTTTGGCTGCTAATTAAGGAAAAAGAAACAAGTAAGGGGTCTGAGTCACGTTCATTAAAACTAAGGCAAGAGAAATTAAGTAGCAGCAAAAACTGGCCACTAATGAAGAAGATGGTTAGAATGAAAACCTGCAGCCACTGCGGCCCTCGAGGACTGGAGTTCAACACCCTTGGCCTATGGCACCTCGCCGCTCCACAGTCTTAAGTCCAAGCCTTGGCCCAGGCACTACTTACGATTTTCCCCTAAGCCCATATGGATTATAAATCAGTCATTTCGAGCAGTGACAGACATTTTCAACATTATTTGATGGTACCTTGATTTAAAAAAAAATATCAGTTTCTATCAAAGCATTTACATTTCTGGGTGATTCTGCACTAGTTTTCAAAAGTGTGTTAAGTGTGCATGAGTCTTAGCGTATCGTGTATACATAATTGATAGGTGTGTGTATGGACTGTACGTAACAGTGTTCCTCTGCTGCAGTTGTCCTCGTCAGGTTCCTTTTATTGTCTGCCACCTAATGGTTGTCTTTTATTAAAGTGACAGATCAAGTTGGCTCCTGCCCTCCCCAATGCAGTTTTCTGCTTGACTGAAACTGAGTATAAATCAACAATTTGTCTTTAGTGAAGACATTCCACAGCTGATTGTTCTGTCTTTGCCAACTCTGGTATGAGCTGCTAGCTAAAGTGTACACCATTACAGCTCTAGAAGATCCTACCATGGAGAAGTGTTAAGTTGGTCTGTTCTAATTTCAGCTTGTAGTTTCACTGAACTCAAGAACAATTGCTGTTTGTCTTCCAGTGTCATGAAGCTTGCATTGCTATTTACAGCAGCATGCAGAATAAGCGGCTCTCCCACTGGGTTCTCATCTCCACCATCTCCATGCTCTTCTGCCTGCTCATCTACTCCCTCACAGGTGAGGTGCACTTGACTGGACGGGAGGAGTGTAGTCCAGACTTATAACTTGTGTTTGTGATGGGAGATCTGGAACAGAGAGAGTGGCTTAGTGACTAAGGCTCTGGTCTGTGCCTTCAGTTTCATCAACTGGCTGACCTACTGACAGTCACTTTATACTGGCATCAAAAAAGATGGGCACCATTATATGCTACCATGAAAGGTACCACCATTGACTTTAGTTCTGTGGAACTATGTTGTTTGTGCTGGCAAAATGTCTTTGGACCTACAAAGAGGGAAATGATTTTGACCTAAAGAATCGACCAATCATTCATCAAGTCATTAGTAGTAATAAGTAATAGAAAATGTCAGGAAACAACAGTTACAAATACATTTTATTCCTTAAGATTTGTTTGAGGGTGGCACACAGCCTGACAGATCTGGTGCTCTGGGGTCAGATTCCCCCCTGGTTGCTGTGGCCCATGCACATATCCCCAGTATTCCCATGAATTTTTCTCCCATAGAATACAAGAGTGTTTATTTTCACTGGTCTTGCCAAGCTGGATTACAATGGACTTCGCTCCTCTGTCCAGTTTTGGTTCCTGCTTTACACCCATTGCTATTGCACTTCCACCCTGTTTAGACTCTGAATGTAGTTACTTTGGCATTGATTTTTGTGGATTGATGTTTTGGACTGAATGTTCACGCTACAGAATAGTGTGCTAGTAATCTGTTATGCAGGCTGTGCACTTAGTGAGGTCACAGCCTTTAGGATTGAGGGGGCTATATTATAAGCATAACATTTACATTAAAGGAGGGTTGCCAGTCTTTTGTAAATGTCGCCTGCCTCCAAAACTCTTTCATCTTACAGTGGTAAGGAGGTTTAGCCCACCTGGCATCTGTTTCTTAATTTAGGCAGACACAAATGACCAAGATGTTCCTCTGTTTCAGGCATTTTTGGCTTTTTAACCTTTGGGTCCAGTGTTGCTGCTGACATACTGATGTCCTACCCCGGGAACGACGTTGTCATCATCATTGCCAGGCTGCTGTTTGCCATCTCCATTGTTACCATCTACCCAATCATTCTGCTTCTTGGCAGGTGGGTGTGCTGTTTCTGGGCTGTGAGTTTAAACCTCTGCCAGAGTCCTTTTGTAGGGTTGATACTTCAGCACCACTTGCCACTTCCCAAGTCCTGATCTGCAATCCATTATCTGCCTAATTTCAAAATTGAAAAAGTTGTGAAAATGGCACTTTTTCTCATTTTTGGCTTGGTTTGTGCCAGACATGAAGCAACATCCACGATGCCAGGTGGCACACAAACTTGGTCAGCAGTGTGCCTTTTGAGCCTTTGGGCGTGTTCGAGAAGTCCAGACTGTTGACTATTGTGGAGGGAGGGAGGGAGATAGTGCTGGGTGCGTATTTTAAAGGGAAGCCTTCTGTTGCCGTCTTTGTGAAATATGTTTTAAATTTATGTAAGCATGTGCCAGTAAAATATGAGAGGTGTTGGTTACTTATAGTTCTTCATTTTGTTTAATATCCCACAACTGCTCTGTTCATACATTTATGTTTTGTGTGTTTTTTCTCTGTAGGCTCTCACAAACTAGGCTGAGTGTGAGGCTGGCCTTCCTAAAGTGCTTGCCATGCAGACAAACGTGTCTCTTTGCTGACCACATCCCCCCCCATTAAGGTTGATGCCACATTATGCAATATCTAGTCGTGGGGTGTGTCAGTCTTGCTGGGTGCAATCAGATCATTTTACATTCCTGAAAATTGTTAGGTGGGTTGCGTTTAGCGACTGCATGCCGGTCATCCAGCACTGTCACGCTTTCTCGTTTTTGTGACAGCCAATAATGTGTGGCCTGACAGTATGGTGAGTTCAGCTGCAACCTCTGAATTCTTTTTTTGATTTCTGTTGTGGCACATAAAACGCAAGACATCAGGCAGACAGGCTTCTTTTCTGTTTGTGAAGTCCACAACTCCCGCATTCGTCGTTATTCATTTACACATTATATGCCTTGTGATTGTCGGCTCTCTTGCACTCACAACTTATCCCTACGACTAAAGACAAAATCGAAGCTGACTAGCTGGAGTGAGTTTGCTGAGCATGTCTGGCCATGCAGCTGGCATCATGGGAGCGTGGCTCTGACTGCCTTTGACTCGCTAAGATTATGTAAATAAAGGCTACTACGGAAAATTGCTAGAAAAGACATGGCCTTCACCTCCTTGGCATTAACGCAAAGTGTGACACAGGCTTTAGAGGTTCAAGATAGGGTGAGAAGCTCAGTCATCCGGGAGGGGCTCAGAGTAGAGCCGCTGCCCCTCCGCATCGAGCGGAGTCAGATGAGGTGGCTCGGGCATCTGATCAGGATGCCTCCTGGACGCCTCCCCAGTGAGGTGTTCTGGCCACGTCCAACCAGGAGGAGGCCATGAGGAAGACCCAGGACATGCTGGAGGGGCTATGTCTCCCGGCTGGCCTGGGAACGCCACGGGATTCCCCCGGAAGAGCTAGAAGTGGCAGGGGAGAGGGAAGTCTGGGCATCTCTGCTCAAGCTGCTGCCCCCGCGACCCGACCTCGGATAAGCAGAAGACGATGGATGGCTGGTGACACAGGCTTGGAATTGATATTACAGTTGACATTTAATGGTCCACTTTACAGTGTAAAGCACAAATACTTCTTGGGACAATATTCTGCTGCCGTCTATCGTATGAATTTTTCTCGTATAACGTTTCATCCATTTTTCAATGCGTTTTGCCACTCTAAGGTAACTCATTGATATCCTCGAGAGGAATGGAGCCTTCAGCCAAAGCACAGTGGTGTGTAAGCATGAAGCTTATAAACCCAGTTTTTAAAACAAACTGAAAGTGAAGCCTGAGTTGAATCAAGTGATCGTAATGACAATGTGAATTGCTCATCAGAAAAATGATGCATATGGCACTGAACATGAAGGTTCAGCATGGTGCAGGTAGCTTCGCAGCAATAAAGGCAAAGGGATTGCAATGAAGTGCAAGGACAAGAAAGACGTTGGCCCCCTAAGCATTGCTCACAGTGTATCAATGGTCAATGTTTGTTTGAAGGGAAATGTGAAAGTCGCTAAATCTTCTGCTGTGGCAGCATATAATAACACAAGGGGATTATCAATTGTGTGGTTCAGGCATCGACATTCTATCCTTTCATTCACAGTCAACTGAAAAAATAAATATAAGAAAAGTGCACAAAGAAACACACTTCTCCTGTCTCGACTGTGACTATGCGTTGGTGACTGTTTCAAAACATGCCACACAAAGCTGGTGTACTAAATCTGCGACAGTACAGCAGTGGGCACTCTGCATGCCTTTCCTTTATTTATGTTGATGTTTTAATATTTGCATCTTGCTGTTACACATAACAGTTTTTTCTAGTTGAAGGTTTTGGCACATTTTTCCAGGAGTAACCCTAACACTAAGGAGGTTAAAGCGTCGATGTTTGAGCATGAGTTTTGATGGTGGTATGTGCACAGACAGGGTGTGGGCACAAACTGAGGAGCGAGGACGGCTCTGCGGACAAGCGTGGTCATCTGACAGACAGAAAAGTGACATCATTTTGTATGTGAGTGGAAGCTAAAACTTTCAAAAGTGCTGCAATAACTGAAAAATTAAGGAAAAACTGAGTATATGCTTTCATTTTATAAGGTATGTCATCCTTGAGACAGCATAACCCAGGAGTACTCATAGTGTGTACCATTCCAAACTCTCAAATTTCAAAGCCCATCTTGGCCTAAGCATTTCACATGGAGGATTGAGGATGGTACAATTAATAAGAAGGGAACAGAATTTATTTGAAATGCTTAAAGAAGGGAGCCAAGCCACCTCCTGAAAACAACACATCTATGGAAGTGGCATAAATTGTGATGCGAATTGTTGCCAGCAGCAAAAGAGGGTTCCGCTGGTGGTAAATGGATATGAAGAGGGGTAGTGGTGGACAGGTTTCATTATAATATGCTTGGAGACTCAAAGCTGCCATGTGTGAACCTTGCTTGTTGCCATCTTGGCACCAACCTCTCCTTAAAACTCCAGGACAACCAACTGTCCATCCATTTCCCTTGATTATAATGCCTGGCCTTACTAATTAGCTTCTCAATGGCTCTGTCTTGCTCTCTCTTTTAGGTCGGTCATTCAGGATTTGCTTCTGAGGAACCGGCGGCAGTACACGGTGGTCACCGAAGCCTATGAGAAATGGTCCAGAGTCTTCCTGACAGTAGTATGGATTGTCATCACACTGCTTATTGCGATGTTTGTGCCGGACATCAGCAAGATCATTAGCGTCATTGGAGGGATCAGCGCATTCTTCATCTTCATCTTTCCAGGTCAGAAATACAGATGAGTTTAGCCAATGCGATGGGCAGTAGAAGTGTTTTGTGAAGTTGAATCTGGTCGTTGCCTGCATATTTTTGTGTGATTATCATTTTTGGGGAATTAGATGCTTTTTGCATTTCTTATTTTTAGGCTGAATGGAATTATCAATCAAAACGTACTGAGGTTTTTGTACCAAGTCTCCTTTCTATTTCTTGCTCTGTGCTCAATCAATACTAATTGTCAGTTTACTAACAACCTACTGTGGTAGTTCACCATTTACTAAAGATATGGAACCAACAGAAGGCACATTTTAAGGCAGAAAAACTGCTCTCTGATGTCCAATACATGCCAACTGGCAATTTCAGCCACTTCTAACTGTTTATGTAGTGTTCAAAAGATGCAAACATATTCTCAGTACAGGGGTCTGTAAATGTCACAATCCCTAGCAACGTCCGCTGATTGAACATTTAAAATGAGATCTTTCACTGACACAGTTTTTCTTGTTTATAAAAATTGGATATATATCATTAAAAACAACCTTCCCAGGAACTGACCCCTAATGAACTTAAGGAATGATCAGAAATGGATCTCTTCATTAAACAATTTTAGAAAAGGAATTTTTCATAAATTTACTGTATGCTGTATGCAGTGTGTCACAGTTCAACTAAAAATATTTCAGAAATCACACATTTCTTGTGTTAAAATGTGGAAAATGTACCGAGGCAAAATTCCACCTGTGAGTAGGTTTGTGATGTCAAGTGCACGCATCACTGGGTCACACACTTTGAGCCCAAATGTTTGTGGATCTCTCACCCTTGGATTTAAACTCGCTTGGAATGCATTGACAGCAACATGTGGAGTAAGAGCAGAGGGGATAAAAGTGGGCTATAAAAAAACTGGTGGTAACATCCTGCGGCACATTACCTGCACATACGTACACTTACTTTACTAAACGGGAAGATTCCCGATCCCCACCCTACGTAGCTCAGTGGAAAAACAATGCTTTATATTATCTCAGATTTGGGAAAAGTCAAATTCTGTTTGGGAATCTATGCAGAACTTTTCCCAAACTCCTCAATGCAATCCTGCAGTTAAAATGCTAGGCCTCTGCTCAGCCTTTGTGCTTTACTTGCTGTTTTATCACATTCGAGCAACCATTTTAGCTGGGCCTCTCTAGTCATAAATCTGAACGTTAATGAAGTGTCTTCAGGGTAGGAGTGAATCTAAATGTAAAAAATTGGCCCGAATACCAAATTCTGAAAACTCTTTTCTTTTTCATTTGTTTTTGTTCTATTGCATATGACCTGTCCATCCATTATATCCTAACTACAGGGTCATGGGAGTCTGCTGGAGCCAATCCCAGCCAACACAGGGTGCAAGGCAGGAAACAAACCCTGGGCAGGGTGCCAGCCCACAGCACGGCACACCCACACACACACACACCAGGGACAATTTAGGATTGCCAATGCACCTAACCTGCATGTCTTTGGACTGTGGGAGGAAACCCATGCAGACACGGGGAGAACATGCAAACTCCACGCAGGGGCGACCCGGGAATTGAACCCAGGTCTCTTAACTCCGAGGCAGCAGCGCTACCCACTGTGCCACCGTGCCGCGCATATGACCTAAATTAGGTAAATTTGAATTTTTAATTGATGCTTTTCAATGACACTCAATTGTAAAAGTACAAGCTGATGACAAATCATTTTGTCAGAGGATAATTTTTAAAATAAGTTAGATTATGTACGCGTGGCGAAACATTCAGGTGTGTTTGGTGACTAAAGCAACTGACACAGTTGGAGCATCTCACATATTTTATTTACTTCATCCAAGAGTCAGATATCACACTTTTATTTATGAAATAGTTGACAATGAGCCGTACTTCATAAGTCCTGTTCAAACAGAAGAGCGATTTATAGAATGCAGTTCCACGTGTTAATAGACTACATTTAAATTTGAGCTTCTTAACAGCACTTTACAATGGAGCTGAAAACGGAGCACAAATAGACTTGTGGTGGCTCAGTGGCTTTCACACACAGCAGACTGCAATTCAAATGATGTGAAAAGGACATCGATTGTTATCTGATACCGGTGGTGGTTTTGAAAGTTCTCCCAATAATTAGCAAATGAAATGCTAACAGTAGCATAACTTCATTATCAATATTGCCTTATAAAAGGAGAAAAGGAAATGAAATACGTTTGATGTCTAGCTCTTAATATTAGTTAAAGTACAGTAACTCATTAAAATGAAATAAATATCCAAGAATTTGGAAAGGTACTGATTTAATGTATAACAGGAATACGAATAGCACGTGAAGGGCCGAAAGATCAGGAGCTCACGCCACTGAGCCTCACACCACCAGGCTCCACTGTCCTTTTTCATACCCGTCCCAAGTTTATATCAGGTAGGGCAGCCGCACCTTTCCTTTGTGTTATTAATTAGTTCAAACACCATTTAGGTGCAGATGAATAATGTCAGTTCTTTACAATAATAATCTGTATATAATACCGTTCAATCAATTCAGTCTTATACTGTATATGCTTTACTCATCCATTTATTTCCAGAGAAGTGACTTTTTGTTTTGTACTCGGTTAACTTAGCTAAGGCGGCAGGAGAAGGTGCTGCTGGGCGAGCTGTTTGCATGTGCACGCTCTACCTGGCGTTTCACTCGCTTTTATTGGGCATCCGAGCAGCTGTCAGACGAGTAAAAGAGGAAAATCTTACAACATTAAAATTGGAAATTAATTTTTAGATGAAGTCGCACGCAATGTTTCTCCCTTTTAAGATGAACAAGTTTGAAAAATTGGCCAATGCTTTTCAGTAGGAAATTTTAAAACTTCATACTGTGCAATCTATTCAAGATATCTGAATGAAAATTCAGCTGTTTTAATGTAGTTTGCTACATCTCAAAAAAAAAATTGGACCACGTATGAGCAAGTTCTTTCATGCGAGAGGGAGGACAGACAGACAGACAGACAGACAGACATGGGTTTTTGCAATTGGTGCTTCATGCATTATATGTAAGTACGTGTGCTAATTCTGAACCAGTACAGCAGTGGGCGCCTCACATGCCTTTCCTACTGTATTTATGCTGATCTTTTGGTATTTACATGTTTCTCTTTTATGTGATACATTTTTTTTTTTTCTTGCTTAAAAAAGGTAATGTTTTTGGCTTGTTTTTCTAAGGGTAAACCTAACAATAAGGAAGCTAATGCATTTATGCCTTGCGGGCCTCTTTGGATAAAGCTATGATAAAGTGTGGGCTGATGGCTGACCGCTGTCTTGCATGAGAGCTTATGGTGTTCAGCTCTTTCCAAAGTTCTGCAGAGCATCCCAGTGTGACCTGATCATGTCTGTGTCTTCTTTGCAGGGCTGAGTTTAATATTTATAATGCAAACTGAGGCTGTATCTTCAAGAATGAGGTGAGTTCCTATTTTAGCTTTGTAAACAGAAACTCAAATGTCCCACAAGCAGAGTACAGTGAGTTTCTTACTTGTCTGATCAATTTGCTGTTCTCATATGGTGTGGTCAGTGGCTTAATGCACAAACGTTTAGATGTCGTTGAACAAAATCTCAGGCCTGGTGAACTGAATGAGTCTGCAGGCCTGCTTGAGCAGAAAGGAAGGTTAGATGTTGGCCATAGAGTTCAGCCCAAATGGGGTTAGTCGGGTATCTGTGCATAAGAGGCCACGCTTTGTGTGTTGTAGTGCCCGTCTATGGTGAATGTCATTCAAAGGCGCTTTCCGGGTATAATCTGGTACAATTGTTTCCCGACTTGTACAACTGGCATGTTGCTAGGGGAAGTAACTAATCCTGGTGAGTCAATGGAAGGGGTTAAAAATACAACCAGTGGCTTCACAGTCCAGTCCAGCTTATAACCACTAAGCCACATGGCCTTAGAGTGAAGCTGCTTATTCTCAAGTTAAAAGTAATGGATCATTTATGTGTAAATCATTTTTTTAAACTGCTCTTCACTGCTCACAGGCTCAGAGTGTGTGCACAAATCTACATGAACAATCCACTAAAAGTGAGCATGAACATACACGAGTACAATAAAACCGAACCTGGCGATAGAAATCCCTTAACATCTGTATAAAGATACGGCCAACTGACAACAAGGAGAAGAAAACAAAAGCCCCAGGCCAAGCCAGACGATGTCAAATGAAAATTTAGCTCTTGCATCTATGAATCCCAAAAGTTTCAATGCCTCTGGCGTCACTGCCTGGGGCAGGAGTAGCAGTCTGTGATAGTGGTAAACCAAGAAGAGAAATGGCATAACTATGGGCAGGGCTGATGGGCAGTTCTGCTAGGGCTGAAGGGGCGAGGAGCCTAGTGACCGCATTGTTGTTGTTTCACGTGGCTTTATTATATTTGTCCACTTAAATTTGACAAGGTTAATGGAGGTGTTATCCCGATTACTCCAAAGTGAGCCATCTGTTATATAGAATATATACTCGACATGTCTCATTGATGGTGTCCATCTAATCTAATTGCACTTGAGGGGTGTCCAATTTTTTTTTTTTTTTTGGTCCTAGGGCCCATCACATTCTCATTACACCACTGATGAATAGTCAGAGGAGGCCCATTAAAAGATCAGACTGAAAGTCGAGCTTTTATTGTTAAGTAAACTAGGGGGCTCACTTCGCTCGCCCACCCCCGGGTTTCGTTAACTGGATGTACAATTTAAAGAAATTATCATTTTCATGGGAATTGTTACATATGCATGATTTTCATGTTTACTTTAAAATTTAAGTAAAAACAAAAGATTGCATTGAGTTTTGATTCCGTGTTTGGACTTGCATCGGGATAAGTGAGTGAGTTTAGTTTCTTTACCTCTAATAAATTACCCAACTTTTCTGAATGTTTGTCCCTGCTCGCTCTTCATTGCTTAGTCGTTGACGTGTCATCTAGAACGTATAAAATTATTGTCCTGATAAAATTTATAAGAGCCGAGAGTGCATGAAGTATGTCTGCCAAAAGCATTCACACGACTGAGGTTAGATGGCCGTGGTATTGTTTGAAAATAGTTGTATGGCATGACTTGAAAGAATCTAATGGCAAAAGTCACCATCTCGCAGGACTTCATACCAAAAAATCATGTCTCGTCCCAAGATTTTTTTTTTTATTATAATGGAGAGATGACAAGCAGGGTCAAGGGTTGTATTTTGACTGAAACGGAGAGTAAATGGTGATGTAGCAGACTGGGAAGGGGAAGCTCGGTTAGTCCCTTCCGCTGATCAGGTCTCCTTCATGGTCAGCGTGCACTGCTGGTCTGAAGATGAATCTTTGTTACACTGAGCCTGAATCATCTGTGACAATTTTCACACCACATAAAAGAAACAGTAGAAACAGCAATTGACTCGTCTACACAGAGGTTAACAAGGCAGACCCCACCTTTTGAATTTAGTACTAGTCATGTGTTCCCAAATGCCTCTTGGACTAGTTGGGACTCCAATGTTTGTTTAGCTTGACATCCTGCCTTTGACGTGAGCACTAACAGTTAAAGAAAAAACAAATTACAGCCATGAACCTCTGCTGTGTCATGATGTGCACCACACAGAAATCTGCACATCACAGAAGGAGAGAACAAGGTCAGCATTTGTAGAATGAGTCCTTTCTAAATACCAATGTGCATACGGTGTCTGGGGGCATTAGCAAAGATTGCATATTTGAGAATAAACCATAGATTCTGAAATCTTATTGAAAATAAATGTCACTTTAGCCTGGTCATATTAATGTAATGAGTGTGCCTTGGCAGAGTCCCTGGTTAGGTGGAGAAGATAAATGGCCACAGGTAAAGATGACCAATGGGTTCTGCTTGACACAGAATACGACATCTGACAAGCTGTAATGTCACATGTGTGATGTGTTCGGTCACTTGATGCTGTGTTTGAAGGCTCTTGTATACTCTTGAAGTCCCCCACTTCACTCCATTCCTGCTTTTGTGTCCCTCCAGACTCGCACTGACTGCCTGGGGTGTCACCACACTAGTCTGTGGAGCGTTCATCTTTGGACAGAGTACCACCATAGCAATCCTGGAACTTTTTAATGAATATTAACTTTTTATTTTAAATTGTTTTATCAAATATTTTATTTAATCTCATTTACTATGAAGAATAAAATGCTGTTTTAATTAATGTCTAATATTTTTTTTTCCTGCACGTTGTGTTTTTTTGCACCTCCTACCTAGGCTTGATCACCCATTTTTAAAGGTTTACCTGAGACCTCGACACCCTGATAGTGCAGCGTGTCCCAGAAACAAACAAACAAAAGGCTTCTGTAATGAACTGTGGGAAATCTGAGAGCTGTATATGAATCGGTTATTAGTGTTCATTCAACGTCCACTCATTTATAGCGCCTGGCTGTGATGTTCTGTACATTTTTTATACCTTGTTTTTTTTTTTTTTTCTTTGGTCAAGTGTTTATTAGATTTCAAAGAAAGGATGAGAACAAGACAAAGCAAAAGGAAATGTTTATACATATTATAAATTAATAAATTCTCATCAACCCGAAGATATGCATAAAAATAACAGATTAAAAAAAACTGACAAAGCCCAGTGTCCCGTTTTGCCCAGCTGAGTGAGGGTTTCTTGTGATTAGTGCTGGGCGGTGTGACCAAAATTCTATATGACGCTATTTTTCAAAATTATACCGGTTTCACGGTATTCGACAGTATTTTTTTCCCCATTAATGAGTGGATGTTAGCCACATTTTCCAATGCAATTACTGCAGTAGACTGGCTAAGAATAACCTATTCCACTGTCATGAGATTTGAACATTGTACAAGAAAACATTTTAATGTGCACACAAATATTAATACTGGTTTGCATGGCCCATAAAGTGATAGTTTTCAAGGGGGTGGCACTAATGAAGAGAAGGAATCACATTGCATGACAGATGCAGTCAAAATAGAGAACCTTACTATTGAACAAATTTTGAAAAACAATTTAAACTATAATTTTGACAACATAATTTCAACCATCCAAAGAGGCTTTTAGCCTTGGTAAAATATCAAGAGGTGCTTGTCAAAAGTTGTATTGCACTGAACAGGTCTTAGAAAAGGAATAAATAATAAATATTTTTTTGTAAACCAACTATACTTTCTATTAATCTCTGTCCACTCACACGTTAGCTATATGGATTGTAATGGTGTTGGTTATTTCGATCCACCGCTTGCTTTTTTTGTCGTAGGCCATACCTCTAGCAAATGCGTCTACAAGTGACGTCTGACTCAAGTGGCCTCTAGCTTTTTCAGTTTTACCTGAGGACGTGGAGGGTGCCAATCTTAGTTCCATACATTCACGGTACTCCAAAGCATGTTTGCAGCTAAGGTGGTGCAACAAATTGCTCGTGTAGTCGTCTCTGACAACAACTTTAGCTCGACAGCATTTGCAGTAAATAGTTGTTTGGTCCTCATCCGACCTTTTAAAACCAAAGTACAGTAATCCCTCCTCGATCGCGATAGGTGAAAATCCGCGAAGTAGAAACCATATGTTTGTATGGTTATTTTTATATATTTTAAGCCCTTATAAACTCTCCCACACTGTTAACATTATTAGAGCCCTCTAGACATGAAATAACACCCTTTAGTCAAAAGTTTAAACTGTGCTCCATGACAAGACAGAGATGACAGTTCTTTCTCACAATTAAAAGAATGCAAATATATCTTCTCTTCAAAGGAGTCTCTGCATCAGGAGCAGAGAATTTAAGAGAGAGAGCGAGCGCTCGCAAAGAAAAGCAAACAATCAAAAAATCAATACGTGTGCTTTTAAGTAAAGCGGCATTTTTCAGAGGAGCGTCAGTATCTTCTAAGCAAACAGCCTCTGTTGAAACAGCCCCTCTGCTCAAATCTCCTCCGTCAGGCGCAGAGAACGTCAGAGAGAGAGCGCGAGATTAAAGCAAACAATCAAAAAATCAATACGTGTGCTTTTAAGTTTGCCGAAGCACCGCAATAAAGCTAGAGGAGCTTCAGTATCTTTTAAGCAAACAGCTTCTGTGCAAACAGCACCTCTGGTCACACTCCCTCCGTCAGGCGCAGAGAATGTCAGAGAGGGTGAGAGAGAGGCAGAGACAAGCAAACAATCAAGCACCGTGTGGGAAGCATATCTTATAGCATTGAGGAGCTTTAGTTAAGATGTAATACATGCTCTGATTGGGTAGCTTCTAAGCCATCTGCCAATAGCGTCCCTTGTATGAAATCAACTGGGCAAACAAACTGAGGAAGCATGTACCATAAATTAAAAGACCCATTGTCCGCAGAAATCCGCGAACCAGCGAAAAATCCGTGATATATATTTAGATATGCTTACATTTAAAATCCGCGATAGAGTGAAGCCGCGAAAGTCGAAGCGCGATATAGCGAGGGATTACTGTATCTCCAGACAACAGACATGGCTCCTTTTTTTTGCCAAAAGTTCTTCTGTGTCATCGGGTTCAACTTTATCGTCTGCTACTGCTTCAGTTTCAGAATGTTCTCTGTCCATTTTCAGTGCTCAATACCTCCACTAACGCACGTACTCCGTTGCATGCGTGCTTAACGGTGTAGCAGTGAAAAAGGTCCTCCCTTAAACAGTTTCCTACTGCGCCACGTTCCGAATATGTTTAGGCAATTTAAACCAGTGTTGCGGTATAAGAAAAATCTATATCATAAAAAAAATAAAGAACATTTTTCGGTATGAATTGGTATACCTCCCAGCACTACTTGTTGTCTTCCATGGCTTAATCGCTGAAGCAGTGTCTTCTCACTTGCTGAAACAACATTGATCTCTGCATCGAGTGTAATAAAGGAGCAAGGTTATGAAATTAAGAAAACCCCAAAGAAAGTAACCAAAACTGGGCCCCTACATTGTGAAGCTGCAAGATCATTGGCTGCTATAGTAGCATTTGGTATAATAAGCTGTTGATAAAAAGAGAACAAAAGAAAAACAGGCTCAAGAAGACTAGAGACGTCTTACTGGAATAGACTGATCGGAGAACAAAGAGTTGAGACAGACAGAGCTGCAATGGTGGGACATTCCTAGAATGCGCATGTAGACAGCACTAATGGCAGACGGAGTCAGGACACACGTCGCAGGATTGGGGCCAGCTCTATGAATAACTTTATATGGGATGTATTGATCATTACAATTTCTCAAGGAACTTGAGATGTTTTTCAGAGTTGTATTACAGCTCAATGGAGTTGACCTGGTTGGCCAGCAATCCATTTCTGAATCATTAGGATAGATGAAACAACAAAATCATGAAGGTGGCATACAAAGAGGAAAAGCGTTTAGTGGAGATGTCATATAGTGGGTGGTTGGGAATTGGGCAATCCATGCTTGCTGAGAACAGATCTAATCTGCAATTAGAAAAATCTGGAGGAAGAAGGAATTTAAAATTTTTCCTTAAAAAGTCGGACTCTTTGAGTGAAGATGCAGCCTGTTGGGAGATAATAACCTCAGACTCTGAGAATGGAGTTGCAGAGGTCTGAGGTCTGACGTGATCAAATCGGATGGGCTGAATATGCAGCAATGTATAGAAAAATCTGAGCCAGTTAAGCTCTAAATGATAAAGCTGCAGCCGAATGAGCGCTGGTTAGGATCAGACTCCATTACAAATCATGTCAGGAGTGATCTCCGCCAACGTTAAGCTACAGGATCCTGATGCCTGGGGTTTACTGATTTCAAGTGCTTAAGATGTAGAAGGCTGAAATGGAAAAAAAGTCTGCAGGCTCTGCCGCTAAAGAGAGTAAAGTAGAGCGAACTGACAGAAGATGACTCGAGGGGTCAGGCTACAGAGGAGGCACAATGGCCAATTACAGAGATCTAAATGGAGCAGATCTTTGATCTTGAGCTGCAGCACTCGGAGACCTGTCAAGATTTGTCTACGTGTCAGCTGAAGGCCAAGGTCCTCATTTATTTCAGTGTGCTGTCAGTGCCCCAAAGATCGAGGTGAAAAGCTCAAATTTGAGGTTTGCCAATTTGACCCCCATATTGTGTGCCTGGAGCCCTTCCGCTGACGTTGTAAAAGAGACAAGAGGCCAGTGCTGAGCTCTTTGAGTACATCCTTTTTATTTTCAGTTAGGCTTACTGTACATTTACGCTCGGTCCAAGTCGTGTTCAGATTGAATATAATACTAGCATCAGTCTCCCTGTGCCAACCAGTCCAAAAGAGACAGAGAGCTTACGAAATCATACAGTTAAAATATTTCATATCAAACCGTACTGTAAAAGTGAAGAAGCAGACTCATTCAGGTTTTTTTTTTTTCCAGTCATTAAGAGGATACAAAAGGAATATTAGGAAATGCACAAAACTATTAAAAGTAGCACAGCTAAATTCTACTGTAAATAAGTTTACTGGACACCCAGAATACATGCACTTGTTATAAAGTGAAGGAAGGCAAAGTCACTCTGGAATCTGTGGCCAGCGCAGAGGGGGTGGGCAATCAGAAAGTAGCAAAAGAGAATTCACGCTACCACCATCAAGATACATCTGAATAAACACTGGACATATAACACGACTATGATGGTACTTGTCAGATGAGACTCCTCTCACCTCGAGGAAGTGCTAAACGTTTTCTGCCCGGCTGCAGATTACGACGAGTTCTGGAACTGCTCTCATCGAGTTACATCTTTAGGGAGCCGTTAAGGCCATTTTAATGTCGGCTGGAGACTCGTCTCCAGACTGACTCCTGAAGCATTAGGAGGCCTCCATCTTTTGTTCAGTAACCATTTGTTTGAGTGGGCCTGATACTTGAGCAGTGGTTAATGTGTGACAGCAAGGGTCCACGTTTTCCCTCTGATAATCGCAGCCTACAATGAAAAGCAGGAGAACAGGTGCAATGCTTTAATATCACCTCGGTACACACAGGGGCCATGTGGCAGACAGTGTAATCTGAAGTGCAGCACAATCGATCAGTTTAGGTCGGCTGTCACTTGGTTTGGAAATAAGAATATGAATTAAACTGGCAGCGAGAAATGGCCCAAAACTGGTCTCCATTTACAAACCTCTCTTCACCGTGTACAGTATGCCTTCTGTCCCCGTCTTTGTACAATTTGCTGCTTTTTCCTTTGCACATTTCCGCCCTCTTCTGGGCACTGGATGGCATTACACCCTGGCAGGGGCACAGACATCAACCAGATGGCTGTGTTTATATATTAGAGCAGCGTTTCTCAACCTTTAAGTATTTGAACCCAGAGTTTTCATAACAGTTTTAATTGCGCCCCCCTAACTTTTTTTGAAACCCTAATACAATGTATTCCTATATTGTTGCCGATACACCGCTACAAGTTTTATTATACCTACTTAACTTTTATCGACATTTATCTAACTCTATTTTTCTAGTATCAGAATGCAGTTGAAGTTAATTTGTTTTGGTTTCAATAGATGTATTTTTCATATTTTTCGATTCTTGTTTTCTTTTTTCACATCTTTGAGCCCCCTTTTTTGTAGGGGGTGTGCCCCACAGGTTGAGAACCGCCGTATTAGAGAAATGCTCTACTGGGGAGTGACTGGGCGTCATATGGGGTAAATTATGTTTCCCATTTATCAACTGACCCTTTTTATGGGTGTGTTAAATTCTTCATATCAATAAAAAGTGACAACGAAGAAAAGAACATAAGTAAAATGAAGAAGATGATATGGCCATCTTGGGCTAATCAGTAGTGTGGGGATGATACCACAACAGCCATTTGGTCATCCGAGAGTCTAAAGAAGGTGACGCATGCTAAAATGGCTGCGCCTAAAGAGCAGCAGCTGAGCTGAGAAGAAGGAATGCGGAGCTCCTCAAATTCTGCCATTGTGATAGAGAGAAGAAGGGACTGACAAGTGGGTTGTTTTAGTTGAGAGATTTTACAGGTAATGTCAGTCCGAGTCTGTTTGCCTCAAATAGCGTCTTTCATTATCTATCTACTGTATGTGCCTTCCCTCTATTCTCCTATCAGTCTGTCTGTCTGTCTGATAAACTTGAAATATTCAGCTTGATGGCTTTTGGGATTTTCTTCCTTTGGTTCCTTCAAAGATGTTTAGGGGAATGCAGGCAACTGAGCAGTGCACGGAAATCAATAGAAACATTTTAGAGAAGGACTCCAACCACAATATTCTAAACTGATTGTGGGCAGAGAAGAAACTGGCAGTGGGCCTCCATGAATGTGTTCTGAAAAACTTGGAGGTCCTTCAACTGCTGGAAGATCCCGAGTGGTCTTCTGTAGGGGAGGCCTCCAAAGTTAATCTGAACAGTGTCTTTTCTGGATTGTTTATTCCAATGGCGCTCAGTAAGAAAGGTAGAGAAAACCATGGGATGCATTTTTGGAACTTAGCCAAAGGAAGACCTCATGGTCACGATTCTGCCTGTGCTTTTTTGTGAGATGAGCAGCACTCTGAATCAGAGCAGTGACTTTGCCGTTCCTCACTTTAAAAGAAGGCCATTACGCCCTCACAGACCCAGCATTCCTTACGTGTGCTATGTTTAGTATCTAACAGATGCGGTTTGTAAACAAGTCATTACAAAAAAAGGCGAGGATGCCCTCTGCAGAGAGGAAGAGCATTCAGTGAACAGATACTGAGAAGAAAGTTCTGGAAACAGCAGCTCAGGGTTGTCCGGGCTGGACCAGGCAGGCTCAGTCAGTCCTGGTTCAGAGTGCACCATGCAGCTGAAAGGGACAGGAAAAGGAGGACAGTTAGTAGCAGGCTGGGACGGCGAGGAGAGGCAGGAATGTCTGATCACACAGAGGTGCCATAGTGTCACACATCAGTGGCTGCCAGCCTAATAACACACCGCCATTGACAGTTCAATTACAACGTGACCACGTTTGTCTTCCACTCTATGGCACAGCAGTTTGGCTTTGATTCCCAACTAGCGGTTTGGAGTTTCCATGTCCTCCCTGTGTCCCTGAGGATCCTCTCTCTGTTCTGCTGTGTTCAATTGCCTCTGGGGGGCTTTCCCCACATACACACACATTTAAGTGTTAATTTAACACTGCAGGTTTACTGTGTATATGACGCTGGTTTATGATGATGGGCAAGTGTGACTGGCACCCTGTCATGGAGGCCCCTGCTGTCTGTTATATGCTGCCATTCAATCTAATATGAATTAAACTGGCACAGAGAAATGCAGCTCATCACAGCAACAATGTAAAAGATATGAATGGCCACAGGAAGGAATTCTCTGTTTCAAAGTCACATGTACCCCATTCACCTGCACAACGAGCGCAGCCTCCCACCGTTCAGACCTTAAAAATGAAGCATCTTTAGCACTGGCACACAGGAGAGCAAGTGTGAGAAACAAATGTGCTTTCTGATGGATGTGCACAAGCGAGGCAGCTGCTGCCTTCCCACTGCGTGTCTGAAATGGTTTTGGTTGAAAGCAGCGGCCTTTGCTTTTAAACTCTGTGACCTGGGCACTGAGTAGTGATGGACACCGTCACTCGACAAAACACTGTGACATCCCGCTTAGCATCAGGGGGTCCCACAGTTTGACCGATTCATTTTAATTGTGAATGGCACTGCATTCCCAGATGGCATGGCTGCCCTTGACTGCTATCAGCTCCAGTGGTCGGTCTCATAGCAGGTCTGGTAGAGTTTGCATGTTCTTATTGTGTCCAGCTGGGTGTTTCTCAGGGTACCCTGACTTTCCCCCAACATACCAAAGGCAAGCGGATTTGACTGACTGGCACCTGTAAACTGGCCTGGTGCGAGTAAGTGTGCCCTGTGGTGGACCGGCACCGTCTCTGCTGCCAGGATAGGCTCTGGCTCGCTATGCTGTGGTAAATGGATGGATTAATGAATGGCAAAAATAAACCTGAGTGTACTGAAACACTTTATAGACCAGACAAAGAACACAAATGAGTTAAGGGTCGACACATAAAATGTTCCAACCAACCGAAAAGAAATAAAAAAAGAAAAAAAAACAAAAACAAAACAAAATTGGCAGTGGCAGGAAAAGAATGTTAAAATAAAAGAAACTAACAATAAGCAGTAAAGTAATATTAACACCTCCTGCCTGAAGAGGGGGCCTGAGGTGCCTCGAAAGCCTGCATATTGCAATCTTTTTAGTTAGCCAATACAAGGTGCCATTCTGTTTGACTTGTCATTGCATCCATAATGGCTGACACAGTACAACAGCCTAGGACTACAACACGAGTCAATGGATGGTCAATGCAATGGAATAACAGCAGAAAAAAAGACCAGCTAACAATCCACTATCTGTACTCACTTTGATCACAGGAATATGAGTTATGACAAACCTATCAGAAAAAATAAAAATATCAAAAAGAGAAATTAAATAAATACAAACTCCAATAAGTTGTGTATATCTTGCAGAAATGAGAATGGAGAACTGTGGACTGCCTGAAGGGACTGGATTAGAGTCCTAAAGACGCAGGCCAAAGTGGTACACCGTGTGAAATATCGGAGGTGAAAAGGCGCTATATTATTCATTTACGCTTCTTTAATTTCCCCTATGGCACAATTATGGGCAAAGGGAGTGCCGACCCAGACGTCATGCTTGGTGCTGGCTCTGGTCTTCACCCAGACTGACTGAAGCAGCTCTGTAACGTGATCTTTAACAGCAATCCCAAAGCAGTAACAGTTTTACAGTACGGAGTGGCAGGCTCTCCATTCAACTGAATCAGGAAATGCTTGGCTGCACTCGGAGCATCTCTGAACGTTAGCCTTTCCATCAAAGGGCATTCTCACTCCCCAGCTGACTCTGAGCCAGTTCACGCTCCCGTGCAAATGCTTATGAGCACTGTACCAACACTTGGCAGGGTCTCCATTTCACATTGCATGGATTCCATGAGATTCTGGTCCATGGTGACTTGATTATATCACACAGTCTCTACAGATTGGTCAGCTGCACATTCATCCCAAATGTGTTCTACAAGATTCAGATCTAGGAAGGCTACTGAAGAGCACTGAGCTCATTGTCATGTTCAAGAAACCAGTCTGAGACAACTTTAGCTTTGTGGCACCTTGCATTATCATGCTGGAGGTTTCCATGAGAAGACAAGTAAGATGTTTATAAAGGGAATGACATGATTAGTGACAACATTCATTGAATGGCATTCAAGTGATGACCGACTGGTTATAATGAACCCAATGTGTGCCACACAGACATTCCCCACACCATTACACCACCATGACTGTTAACACCAGGCAGGCCAGGTGTGTGAATTCATGCTGTTGGTGCCAAATTCTGATCCTATCATCTGTCTGCTTTGAAAGAAACGGAGATTCATCAGATCAGGCTACGCTTTTCAGGTCTCAGTTTGGGTCCATCTGTGCCCACTGCAACCACAGCTTTCTAGTCTTGGCTTACAGGAGTGGAGCCCAGCGTGGTCTTCTGCTGCTGTAACCCATCTGCCTCAGGGTTCAATATATTGTGCATTCTGAGATGCCATTGTGCTCACTACAGATGTACAGAGTGGTTAGCTACCATAGTTCATATGTCTCATCAACAAGGAGGTTCCATCGGGATATTATTTGTCTTTCGCACCATTCTGAATAAAGACCTACAGACTGTTGTGCATGAAAATCTCAGGAGATCAGCAGTTACAGAAATATTCAGACCAGCCCATGTGGCACCAACAATCGTGTCTCGGTCAAAATCCAGGAGGTCACATTGTTTCTCCATTGTGGTGTTTGATGTGAACATCAAGTGAAGCTCCTGACCTGTATCTGCATTAATGTATACACTACACTGCTGCAGCATGACTGGCTTGTTAGACAACTGCATGGATCAGCAGCTGTGCCTCTTAATTTGCTAGGTGAGTGTTTTAGCCCAGCATAGAGACAAAAACAGAGTAACAAGAGCACTGGGAGAACATGCAAACCTGATGTAGACATGGAGCAAACAGGGAACTGGACCTGGGTAGCTGGAGCTGTTAATTGGCCTGGCAGGAGTGAGTGAGTGAGTGTGCCCTGGGATGGACTGGCACAAATTGTCTGCTGCTAGGCTAAGCTGTGGCTCTCTGTCACCATGTATTGGATAAGCCCACACCATGATGAACTGCAGTTCAGTACATTGACCATCATCATGGGAGAAGGACTGGCGTCAGCAGACAGGCCTACAGAAAGGCTGCTCAAACCAGCTTTCAGTTTGTCCCTCACTGCTGATCTCAGAGTTTCTTCTTTTCTTCTGTGAAAAATTCCATTAAAGCAATAAGCATTTTTTTCTCTTGCTGCCCAACTTAAATTCTAAATTCCACTCTCATGGTCATTAATTTAGAGCTTAGAGTTGTAATGATCACTTATAACCAGCAGAGTGCAGTGTCCACACTGAAATCATCATGGCTGCTAGTTTGGACTTTGCTGAAGATACAATGCAAAAATTCCAAACTTTTGCCCAGAAGCTTCATTGGGGGGTGGTGGTAGTGTAACACAATTAAAAAGCTGACAATGATCACAAACTCGGATAAATCAGTGAACAGGTGGCACCAGGACCACAGACACTGCAGTGAGTTATTTAGGAGTGTCATTTATAACAATACATAGGGCACTGCAGCTAGGCACACAATTCTCCGCAGATGCCCATAATCTAAGAGAGCAGATTGCTGTGTTTGATGGTCAGTAAGTGGGCCTCGGTGCTCCTATTAGTAAAGCTGCCTTCAATGCTCCAGAATATCGGGGACATTTTGGGAGTGCAGAATATCTTGAATGCTTCACCCAATCCTATCCTGGCAACACTGAATGGAAGGTAGGAGCCAAATGCAGGCTGGGCACTCATCCATTAGGGGCACAGCCATTCACAGACTCTCACACGCTCACACTGGAATAATTTAGAACCTCCATTTGGGATGTGAGAGGAAAACCCAGGAAGATACCGGGAGGACATGCCAACTGATGCTGAGCGGACCGGGCTGAAATTCAGATGTCGTCAAATTTTATATTTAGGCCGATATGCAGAATGGTAGACAGGGGTGTCGCATGGTGAGAGTAAGCAGTAATGTACAGCTCGTAGAAACTACACAAGAAAGACGCCATTTTCCCAGCTATGAAGCAGAACTGGTGCCAGTACAATGAAGTGCGGGTGAATCTTCATGAACGAGACTCTGGAGGACTGAGAGAACAATGGCTGGACCTTTAAGGAGACTCTCTTACTTGGTGAAGAATTTAGATGGAGTAGAACTGTTTTTCTAAAATGTTAAGGATCCAAACATACAAGCTAAGCAACACTGGGTGGGCATTAGAATAACAAAGAGAATGGCACAAGCAATACCCTCTTTGCAGAATAATTATACAGGAATTTGATTAACTGTCCACCATACTGGGACTGCCAAGTCAGACCTTTCCTTTCCCTTTTAGATTCTGATTTTCTTCTGGTGTGTGTGTGTCTGTATATTTATTTATTTAATGAGCTGTAAATAGCAAACTTTCTCCCAGAGAGAGATAAGGTTTGATCTATCTATCTATCTATCTATCTATCTATCTATCTATCTATCTAATCAGACGTTGCTTGAACAAACCTGCCAGAAGGGGCAGTTGGACAAATCCTCACACGAATGCCCAATTCAGGTAGGCACCTCAAGATGAACCACTCAAGGCATTGGTGCAGAAGGCCTCTCGGAATGTGCTGCTACACACTGCTTTTACACGTGTCCTTCTAGAGCAGGGTGTCCAGCTCTGATCATGGAGGGCCGCAGGTTTTCATTCTAACCCTTTTCCTAATCGGTGACCAGTTTTCACTGTTAATTAACTTCTTTTCCCTTCATTTTCATAGCCCTGTTCTTAATTATTCAGCCCTCTGAATTGATTCTTTTCTTCACTAAATGACAGCCAAACAGAAATGAGACATGAAACAAGCTGACAGATAACCAGTAAAACTGGGGTTTCAAACTCCTACCAATTTCACTCCAACCAGTTTCTTAATGAGAAGCCGATTCTTGTTGTTAACTAAAGCCATAAATGAACTCCACGGCTTTTTGCTGCTCTCATTCTGTACTGCAGTAGACTTTTCCAAAACTGTTCAGTTTCTCTTTTTTCTAAAAACACCGTCAAGATGTTTTGGTGACCTGAGCAGATCAGCCTTACTGAGACCTTCACTTTTCTTTTTTTTCAGATACTGTGTGATGGGCACAAGTTAGCTGGTTGTGTGTCAGCTTGTTTTGTGTCTAATTATTGTTCAGCTGTTAATTAAGGTAAAAAAGAAACAATTCTGGGGTCCGAGACAAGGCCATTAAAATTAAGGCAGTTAAGAAGTTAATTAGCAGCAACAGGTCACTAATTAAGAAGATGGTTAGAATGAAAACCTGCAGCCGCTGCAGCACACCCACCCCTGCTTTAGACGAGTACCTCTACAGAAGAATTTCTGCAAAAGTGCCAGTACAATTTCACTCTACAAAGATGCCAGCACCAAGATGGTGCCACAATTTGTTTTTACAAATGCCTGTCTACAGGGTGGCCCTACTGAGGGTGTCTCCAAAGGTACCCTTGCAGTGTGCCTTTACAAATGTAGATGTTCAACCTGACGCTAACAAGATGGCACTGTGATGTGCCCGTACTGAAATGCCAGGCCTAAGACACCACTGCTGAGACGCTGCTCCAGCGTGCTTGTACAAATCTCTCCAGTTTGAATCTCGTGTGAACATCTAGGGGGTCCTTAACCGGTGCACCTCTACAAGTTAACTGTACACTCTGTCTTTACAAACGTAGATAAAGGAAGAAAATGAAGCAAATTCAGTCCTTAGGCATCTAAAGTGCTTTTCACCAGGAGGCGTGAATACTCAGTAAAGCCTGTGCTGTACAGGCTGCTCATTCTCATACTTACATTTCTTTTATTTTGGGTGGGCACAGAATGGCGTGGCTCAGGTTACTTTTTCTAAGTGACCTCAACTTGGTTTCTCCCACTGTGCTCATTAGAATTGCCATCATGATACTCACCTGGCACTGCAACATGGGACATGACTTCAGGCTGCACCAGCGTGTCCACCTTCACGTGCTGCAGTGCCTTACAGACTGCACTCTGGAGATGCCTGTCAGGATAAAACAGGGAGAGCAACACATTAACATGGCTGACGAGAGCACCATGGGAGGCCGCTTGTCATCTGAACGATGCACATATGTGCATGGGTGCTTCATCTGTGTCAGACTCACTTTTCTTCATTGCCTACTTGCGGTGTCCCCCCAGTAAATATGACATGATTGTGATTAATTGTCTTTCCCGTTTACACACAAAACTCCATAAACCATTTGTAAGGATTTAGAACGTGAAATTGGCTTGTCTCCTGATGACAGGGATGCCATTACCAGGAGTCATTGGGGTTGGCAAAAACAAAAATGTACTCAGTAACAGCTCCTGTACAATTCACACTGAATCGACTCCACTGTACCAGCAAGCATTCCAGCAGAGTTCATGGACAGATACAGTATGTGGATGGATAAGAATCCCTAAGAGAAACACCACACACAGGGCCCAGTTCTGACACGTCGTCGAGTCATGGTGGGGTCCCAAGATGGCCGTGTTCCTCTTGATACTCTTTATTACGCAGACCACACTGCCAGGGTTGACTGCTACTGTCTTTAACATTTCATAACTCCAGTCAACTAGACATACCAGCGAGTGTCAGTTACACCTTTAGTCATGACGCGTAAGTCAGTGTCTCTTAACCTAAAAAGTGTGTCATGGAATAGCGGATCACAGCTCTGACGATTGTGCTCAGTTCACCAAAAGGCACCGCTAAATGACCCACCGGTCGGTAGCAGTGACACTTCTATGGGAAAATATGAGTTTGTGACACAAAACAGGTTGAGTAACACTGCTATACATGAATTGCCCAACAAAATTAACAAAATATAATGAGTGTGACAACCCCAGCATTACAATCGAAGTAGCATCTGATCTTGAGTACATACAGTATGCTTACCACCAGGGGGCTCTCTGTCTGATGTTCTGGTCTGGCTTGGTCTTTGCCACCACATGGCCTTTAAATGGAGTCAACAGTGGCTTGTCCTCCTCCTCTATGGCAGAGAGACCTTGCCTTGGCAGGCCTTATTTGTCCAATTCCATGGTCCTTGACAAGCGTAAGTGGGAGTGTATAGTTCTCGGAGACTCCGTTCCAGAATATTCAAGCCCATAAGCTAGCCATGCACGCTGTGTTCCTGGCAGGATTTTCTCCAGTTTCAAAGGATATACAAGTAACTAAGTCATAAACCGACTCCCCAAACCTACCTGCCTAGGCGGTCTTCCTGGGGGGAGAACTCATAGAGCGTAACATATTCCTGCACACCTAGCACACTCTGGTCAGCTCTTCTCCTCTCTGTCACAGATGGCCAGAACATTTAGAAAAGGGGCTTCACCCCCTGCTCGCTTTGCTTGCCAACCCCCTGGCCTGTGCTACGCGCCAGCCACTTCACGTCTCTGCCGCTTGCGTATGTGGATTTCACTTTCACCAAACAACCAATCTTTTAACTCTCTCGGATACGCCACTTCATTGGGATGAAACACTACTTTTACCTGATGGCAACTCGAATTAGATGATCTACAAGTCTCCAACTTAAATTTTAAATCCAAACAATGTATTCAATAGCTTTTCACTGTTCCGTAATAATAATTTCCGTTTGTTAGCGCTAAGGCAATCTTTAATATCAGTTTTTGGAGACTTTTAAATTTTAGTACTTTCATTATCTCTAACCTGCTCTGCATGTGTATCACTCCAACGTTTTTGAACTTCTTTATGATGTGCTACTTTGTCTTCTACTCTTTGTCTTTTATTTCCGACCCCACTTGGAGCTGAGAGTGCAGGAACTGTGTCTGACAATAGCATTCACATGAATGAGAAGTGAGTGGACCGTGGGCGTGGTTGTAAATGTTTGACAGGAGGGCGGGACTTGTCAAAATCTCTTGGCAAAAAGTCTCGTCGTGCAGGACCTGAAATTATCTCCGAGAAAGTCTCGTCCCAGGATTTCCTCTTATAATAGAGAGATGATATTGGTGGGCATTAATAAATATATTAACCTATTAGCAAGATATTATTCTTCATTACACATATTACAACCCAAACTGTATGGCCATTCGGGAAGTACCCATTCACTTGTTGTGCCACTTACTCTACAGATGAACACCATTTCAAGGCGCTTTTCAAGACTAGGACTGTACTAGAATGGCTTACATGCACTTTATCAGTCAGACGGTGGTGTTGATGTTGATAGTTCCTACCTTGCACCCAGTGCTGCCAGGACAGATTCAGGACCACCGTGACCCTGAATTGTATGTAGTGAATTTGAAAAAAGTTTCCCATTTTGGGTTTGGGGGTCAAAGCTGCAATGTAGGTGTGAAAGGGGCAGAAACAAAATGGCAGACCAACTCTGCTCAAGCATTAGGCACACAAACTGGCCAAGAGCTTTGGAAATGACGGTGCTGTCATGGCAGCAGCATTGTAGACCCACAGGTCTCCTAGACAGAGCAGATGTGGAGAGAGTTCAGATGGGAAGATCATAATCACAATCTGCAGCAGTAAGCACATCACAACATTAGGAGCTGGGAAAGACTGGCAGGGATGTTCACCCACTTTACTGCATTTACTTTCACATTTAGACAAATGTAGGTTTTGGGAATAAATGGCCAAGATTTAAAATATTCAATAAGGAGTGGCATTCCATGCCGTGTGAGATCCAACTGTGTGCCCACTGCCAATTCCCCGTGGTCCATAATGGGATAATGTGGTTGAGAAGATCAGAGGCATGACTTAATTATGCTTGTAAAATGGCGTCCAGTGATGACCCCATCCCGTATCACTCACATTGCCCTCCATTAGAATGATGGGATCCCTGTCCTTTGCACCCTCTAAGTGTCCATACTGCTCAGATTACACTGATGTTCAGCTGAGGTCCATCTTGACATATCAAGCCATCCTGCAGCTATCAATGCACTCATGCAGCGCCCGCGTGGTTTCCTTGCCCGTTTTACCATTAAGCCATTAACTTTTGTCACTTTCCCTGTTGCAGTCACTGCTAGCGGTAATTCTTTCCACATCTACTCCTCATCCTCTGACAAAGTTTCCATCCATCCATTTTCTAAAAACAAGATTCATTTTTATGGGTGCAGGTAGTCAACATCTATCCTGGAAGCACGAGGTGTGTGGCAAGAACCAACCCTGGCCGGGGGTGCCACACTGACACAGGAAGAACACTGAAAGTCCACACAGGCCCAGCCCCAGTCCTCTGGAGGTGTGCGGCGCAGGATTAGTTTCACTTATTCTGTTCTTATTCTTCTCTTGGGTGGAGCGACAGCTGCACTGTGCACCTTGGGTATACTGAGTCCTAGCAGGGGCTGTCCTGACTGGTATGTCATGGAGGGTAACAGTGACTTCTGTCATTTTAATCCCTTTCCTCATCAGCACAATCACAATGTGCCAGTGACACTGATGTCCGGTGAGCGGGGAAACGGGCCCTAAAGATTACACTCGCTAGCAGACGTCTGTGTCATTCAGGAACAAACCATCCCTTTGGGGTCTGTAACGGTAAAAGTACCTCTTACATGCCGATTATTTACTGGACTCCCAAGGCAGAGCCGTCATACAAGATTGGCCTTCAGATTTGACATTTCCGCAGCAAAGTGTGATTTAGATTAAGAGGTAAGCTGTCAAAATCTGTAAAACAAAAGCCCACATAATGAACCTTATTGATCCGTCGCAGAGCCTCCTGGATCAAACTCTCCCCGCTGAGCTTTTCTCCAGGAAGTAGCGGAATTCCCTACATGTTTGGTCAGATGAGACCGATCAAACAGGAATCTAATCACCCCTTGCTTGGGGGTCGATACTTCAACTGGCGGGGGGAAGAACACATTGTGTTTGACCTGAGTGACAAATCTCCAGATATTGTGACAATGAGATCCGTCACCCAGACAACACAGAAAATATCTTTTGTGTCCCATGCTCCCCACTTCCTTCACCAAGATGATGTTCTCAGGTCGGAATGGGGGGCACTCGCCTCCACCTATCGCTTTGTTTCTGGCTCTTGTCCTCAGCTGCTGTCTTTGAGCTAATTTTAGATGATGGATCTGAGACCCGTGGATTTAAACAACCACATGGACTCAATGAGCGAGAAGCCAAACCTGTTCCATTTACTGAGCTACTCATTCAGAGTGTTTTCTTGTTGGCTGCTGGTATTCTATATCCAGTATACCCCCTTCTGAAACTGATTGTCCAGCCCACCCTTAAATCCATTTTCTAATTTGTTTATGCAGATTGGGGTTCTGGGGAGCAGCATTGGGGACAAGGTGGCAAACAATGGTGGGCAGGGTGACAGTGCATTGAAGGTTTTGTAGTTAGCCAAACCTGCACATCTTTGGAATGAAGGAGGATAAGCAGAGGGCCAGAGTCACAGGACGACCAGGGCCTGGAAATGCACCCGTGGTGCCACTATGTTGCCAACAACTGCTGGTTTATTCTCTGGGAAATGCTATGTGCTCACCCTGCGATGGACTAGCGCCCTGTCCAGGGATTGTTCCTGCTTTGTGCCTTTACTTGCTGGGATTGGCTTTAGCCCCCTGTGTCCCTACTCTGGACAAAGGGGGTTTAGAAGATGGATGGAAGGAAGGGTACACTAGGAATAATATGATATGTGGCTCTCAGCATGGACAATCTGACCTCTGGAGACTTGTGGGTGGCTGGCAAAGTCAATATAACACACGCCATGGCCCAGGAGTTTGGAGATGCCGACCATCAAACATTCTACTGCCCAATATGTGTGTTAAGACACAGGCAAACCAATAAAGTGGTATGGTATATGGAAAATGGTGTCCTGAAGGAAGTGCTTTGGACATCTGCTTAGGAACTGTACAGTAGTATGAAAGAAAAAAGGACCTCCTTAAACCTGCACTAATGAGGTTAGTTAGCAAGTCAGTGCGTGTCTCTTATTTTCATTAAAACATTGTCACAGAGAGGGGCACTATTGTAGCAACCTTCTTACCCAAAATAAGAACAAGGAGGTCACAATGTGCAAGTATAGACATTTAATAAATAATTAATGACAGTGGAGGGCGTGAGATCAGGAAGTATCATATACAGTAAACAGTATAGAACAGGGTCTCACATTTGGTGAGTCCACCTTAAACAACACGTTTGTCTCTCATGATCTAATCTGTCCTCTTTCCCTGCCAGATGAGCACTTGTCCTACCGAGCTACTAACAGTGAGCCCATGGCAATGATATGGCATTAAATTTCATCCCAGGCCAAGTGCTGGAGTTATGTTTGGGGTCAGGAGCAGGCCCATGTTTGCATCAGGGACCTCGGCCTGGCAGCCACTGGTGTCCCTGCATCTATGAGCTCTCTGTGTCTTGAAAAGGTCATGTCCCCAGGGTGGCCCTTTTACTATTAGTCAGACAGCATTAATACTGGGGCTCTGTACCCTCTAGTGGCCACGAAGCATTTCCACCTCTGCTGTGTTCTTGCTGGCTTAATTTCCCAATCAGTAAGAGGAGCGAGCAGCCATCCCTGGTACTTGGTGGGTTTCCCTGCCCTCTAGTGCTCTGGAGGAGCATTGCCCTCTTCTTGCTCTCATTCTTTCATCTTTGAGGATTAATGATGATATACTGTATTAAGTGCCCCATTACACTGGACATATAAGCCTCTGGACCTGTGAGGAAGCCGAGTTAATTACTAAACAACCATGTTGCTCAATATTAATCTATACATATGTGCAGTACACGTTTATATTTACTGTCATTGGGTAAAGCTGATATGGACTGAAACACTGCCATTTACTGTTTCTGAATGCATTTTATTATGAAAACCAAATGCACTTTTCTTTCTTTCTTTCTTTCTTTCTTTCTTTCTTTCTTTCTTTCTTT
>JANRMT010062806.1:80151854-80164101 GCA_026402145.1 Polypterus bichir lapradei
TTTCTTTCTTTCTTTCTTTCTTTCTTTCTTTCTTTCTTTCTTTCTTTCGAACTTAAAAACAATGCCACTGAATCCTCCGATAGCTCTTGATGGGGTGGTTATTTTTAACACTGGTTGGGAATCCCTTTTGGAGTTTTCCCAGTTACTTCAGGCGCAGTGGTGGCTCTGAGGCTTGGGATATGCAACAGCAATTGGGAGGCCGCCGGTTTGAATCCTGTAAAATGCCAGAAGTGACTCTACTCTGTTGGGCCCTTGAGCAAGGCCATTAACCCGCAATTGCTGTCTTGGGTATGACGTTAATGTGCATCCAGCCCTGCAAGCAGGTCCTCCAATGTGCAGGGAAAACCTGGGGGTTGGTGGCAGGATTGGCATTCCAGCCACATGCTCCCAACCTCCGCCTCCACCCTGATGGTCACTTAAAGAACATGCCATACAGGATTACGTAGCAGTTTATTTGTCTAATAGTTTGGAAGATAGGACCTCTAACATTTACATTTACCTACTTGTCTGATGCCTTTATTGTAACACATTTGAGATACAATTTGGTTACATTTCCTGTGTTTTTCCAAACGGAGCACAGACAGGTGAAGTGACGTCATCACAGTCACACAGATTCTCACAGAGTTAGGGTTTAAAGTCCACACTACCTGCCTACATAAGATATGACTTCTTCTCCAAGAAGGTTCCCTTTCTACTCGACACAGAGCTGCGTCACTACACATTGAGATCTCGGGCGTCAGCTTTAAATGAGGAGACCACCACTGATATCACCCATGTCATCCTAATTACTGCAGATCTCATACTCCTCAGCCACATGTTCTTCTTTGATCTTTCTGTAGCTCAACTTTTTCCTCCTGTGTTCTTGTTTGCCCCAAACTCCCCCTCATTAAAAATGCATAAAAATAGAAAAAAAAACTGATGAGACTTAGTGAAGAATAGAAAAGTACTAAGTGGACAGATATCGATATGTCAATCTTCTACTTTTTAGGAGAACATTGAAGCAAATCTTTCAAATGCAGTCCAAACCATCAAAGACTCCAAACCCTTCCATCCAACCCTCCAGTTAAATATCACCTTATCTTCAAAGAGAACTCAAATAAAGGCTAAAACGTCAGCTCTGTCCTTATGGTCCTATGCAGTCTGCTTTAACGTGTAATGCCTTGTATGCCGGTCCGGTCATCACCACCGCTGTCTCAATGTACAGACTGGAGTGACTCACCATACCTGTTGGTGTTCCAGTTACAGAAAGACCAAAGCCATAATACTGTTCTCAGGGTACACCAAATAAAATGTACGGATCTGTGGCCCAAATGCTAAAGTGCTGAAGTGTAATGGGTTTACGAGTTTATCTGACCCCATATGTGACACTGAGGGAGCCAGGGGTCCTAAATATGTGACTATGGAAGAAACTGAAGGGTAACTGTAGTTCATCCATCCATCCATTTTCCAACCCATTGAATGTGAACACAGGGTCACGGGGGTCTGCAGGAGCCAATCCCAGCCAACACAGGGCGCAAGGCAGGAACCAATCCCGGGCAGGGCGCCAACCCACCGCAGGTAGTTCAGCTCTATCAAAGAAATACTCAGTACAGTGGCTCACTCATTAAGGAGATGGACGGTAAAGCACAAGGCTGCTAGTTCACTCCACACCTCCACCAAGTCTCTCATAACTCGTCACTGTTCCCATTACCAAAACCTAACATCTACAGAGATTTGTAAGTTGATTTGGAGAAAAGCAAAAATAAAAAATAGCTTTGCTCTGTTCTGGTGTTTAGCCTTCTCCATGGGCAGCTCATTGCAGAGAGAAAATGGAAACTAAATAAAGAGTGTGCTACCTCCTGTCTGGTTGCTAAAAATAATAATAATGCTTTCTTAGATGTTTAAAGACTTGCGGTCAGATGCGGCTCAGTTGACTGGGTGTGCACGAGTGCGTCTGTTGGAGCTGCGATGGACCCGAATCCCATCCAAGTCAGATTCCAGCCTTGTGTCCATACCTGCTGGGGCAAACAGCGGTTCCCCACAACGCTGAACGTGACACAGCAAACAGAGAGCTGAAAACGAATGACATGCTACTTCTGACAATGAGCCTCAAGCTAAGGTTACAGGGGGTCATCATAGCAGACAATCATTCAGGTCATTACTGCGGCTATCGCACTTGCTTGGCTTTTTTAAACCGTTTGCGTCTCGTTTTTTTCTGTGTATCTGGTGGCTTCACTTTCACCTTTGAACAAATGAGGAATAAGCTTATTGGAGAAGCAGCACCACAACAGAGTGAGAGCAGAAATTCAGATAGCAACTTTCAGACAGAGCAGAGTAACCTGTGCGACTACTGCAGATGGTCCCGGGAAAGTGAGGGAGTCCAGCTAGCTGAGGTACTGTGGAGGTGGATTTTGACAGAATTTGCCCTTTCTTTCCCCACATGTCCACCTGAGTTACTACAAGTGTATTAGAATTTTTTATAATACCAATTTTGTGTTTTATTTTTTATTCCTATACTAACTACTGTAGTAATCTCTGTGCAGTTCTCTCTGCAAATATGCACTAGATTAACTACGTAAACAGACATTAAATTTAAGGTAAAGTTGACCTGAGTAGGCCATCCCAGAATAATAGTAATAAGAAGGAGACAGAGGCAGACGTATCACTAGGAGCCTTTTGTTAACACTTAGCAGCTGTTTCAACATTACCTTTTCCATTCCTCTTCTCCCTCCCAGAATTCATACAAAACAAAGGTGATTCCATCGGGAAGCCTCAAGGCAGTAGCACTGTCAAAGAGAAAAAGGTCAGGGTGAGTATTCAGAAAGACCAGCAGACAACAAGACCAAAGGGAAGCCCTCGAGTGATGAAGGGCTCCAAGTTTTACTGAGCGTCCACTCCCTGAGAGGTGGCATAGCTTTAAGAAGCGACACGAAGAAGCAGGAGTGTCCCCCATCCGTTTGACAAAGAATTAAAAGAAACATTAAGGAATACCTTCCGATTTATTAAAAGCAATAAGCTGTCTGCAATTACAAGGTGAAACATTACAAAACAAAAATCCAGTTTGTCTAAATGATCAAGTTGAGTTGGACCGGTGAGGTATCTTAAAAAACTGTAATGTATCCTATTTTACTTTAAATTACAGAAAACATTACATTCACCTAACAATAAAAACCATCAAGACTTTTTTAGAATCTGGCAGGCCTTTACATGGGCTCTTTCAGTACTTCTGGAGTTCTTTCCATCTTTTGCTAGCATCCCAATGGAGCTGCTGATAAACATCTCCCTAACATGTATTATTGCCTGCTTCACTGATACTTAATATGGCCACTGTAATGAAACCCTGAAGTTAATAAACCAAAATAAATTATAAAGCCACACTCCTTGGACATCAGTGCCCTCTTTTCTATCAAAGTACTGCACAGGGACAAGTGAGTTCAATTTAAAGAATATTATTGTGTATTGTTCAAGACAAAATGGCTCCCAGCACACGAGTATGAAGCCTTTCGGCTGCTGAGCTGAAGTCTTGTCACATCCACAGGTTCTACAGAACTCTAACTGTATTAATAAAGTGGTCCTCCCCCTGAACAATCTGAACACGATAGCACAAAGACGGGGCTGCTCTTAAAGGACTGAAGAGCATTAGGGTCCTTTATGATGAATGACTTGTTAGCTGCACTATAATGGCAGAACCGGACTGCTGGACAAGAAGATTCCTTCTTTAACTCTTTCGGGGTTGATGTTAACTTTTGTCAAAGTTCAGGGGCAGAGGATGGTAATCAGCTGTAAACTGCGACAAAACTCGCCCTTACAGTTTAATTCAACTCTCTTTGCTAGAAGGAAAGTTACATAGCTCTGTTGATTTAACCTCAATTCCCTACAAGTGCATGAGTAGCGAAGAGCAAACATCCTCTAAAATGGCGTCAACATCTGGCGAGAGATCAAAGCGAATGTGCAAAGCAAAATACTCCATGGACATTTTACGTAATTTCGTTGAACAGGACTCTGACTTGTCAGACTCCAAGTTTGATGCAAATGGTTTGGAGATGGATATCGAAAATTAAAGTGAGGTACCAGCATCATCTATCAGTCACCAGCTGATCGCGGTGCTGAACACTTTTGTGTAGCTGATGCCCCTACAGCATAGTTCGCCTGGGAGGACCACCACTGACAAGAAGTACAAACCATATGGTGGTGTCAGACTGCGATCACCACCCACCTGCTGTGTGAAGACAGCCAACCCACCATGCATTCCTGCTATCCATCTAGTTGCCCCCATGCAGCCAGTGACACCAGACATGCCAAACATGTGCCAACAGCAGCCACAGCACATAGCAACAGACGTTTTATGTTGATTTATGTGTGAAACCATTGCTTTGTGTGCTTTTCAGAAAGCGGAGTTCTTTGGAAATAATACTCAGCCCTCAAAGAGTTAAACCGCAGGAGGATTTGCACATTGATTGTGTATTTGATGGACTGGAATCTCTAAATTGACCTGCTGTGTGTGCCCTGTGATGCCATCCCTTCTAGGGTGGGTTCCTACCCTCTTCTCAGTGTGGCCTGAATTGTTGCTGATTCCCAGAAATCCAGAACTGGATTAGCTGATCAGAAAATGGACAGATTGGGCCAAAGATCACACAGCAAATGAACGCGCACAAAGAAAGCTGAGCGGACATAACAAAAGAAATCTTTATTTATCCCCCTACTGACTTATAAGTCGGTTTGGTTGAAAAGATTTATTTTAAATTGTTTATTTAAACTGCAAAAAGCTTAACAATTCATACCATGTGTGAAAAGGAGCAGCCATTTCTGAAGCTGCTGCTCAGGTTTTCATCTGAGGGGAGGGAGAACTCAAGCTTTAAAACACTTTACTCATTCTTGATACAGTGGATTTGTAGGACCCCAATAATTCACACCTTTGCTCCGCTCATGAGAGGCAGCGTCTTCAGTTTACAGCAGGAACAATACAGTCAGATTGTGCAACTCTTATAAAGGGTGCTTTAGGCATCCCACTGTCCTTTCTGCTCTCCATCCATCTCAAACTGTTTGGGCCAACAATCAATTCTTTCTCACTACGCCACTGACCCCTGATGCATTACTAATAGACTTGCAGAGCGTCTCTTCTAAAGTGTTACTCTAAAAGCTTTTGTGTTTCAATGGGGAAGCATTTTATTTTTTCCTCTGCAATAACACTTCTTTGCAAAGTGAGAAAAGCAGAGTATTCATTTTGTGTGACACACTTTTAATTGCTAAAAAAAGAAACAAACATACCAGACAACTATTTTCTGCTGGTCCAGGACTATCTCCATGTCCAGTAGATTTTGGCCCTGGCTTCGTCCAATGTCTTAGACAACAGGGAGTCAGCAGTGGTGGTGGTAAGCTGTACCTGGGCTGCTCAGAGCACAAACGTGAGCAGACACGTGCAATAAGCAGCTTGGCTTTTACCAGCATGAATAAAATCAAACTGTGAGATTAAATATGAATGGAACCCTGTATGAATGTGTAAAACAAATTAATAAATGTGAAGGTGCAGTAAGTGTGACTATCTGTTGTCCGGCTTCTGTTCATAGGAGGGCGGTTTTATATTATAGGTATCGCCGTTCTTGTGGTGTTACAACAAAAATGGTCAGACACTGTTTGCCATGGTGGCGCAGTGGTAGCTCTGCTGCCTCTCAGTAGGGAGGTTCTGCATGGAGTTTGCATGTTCTCCCCGTGTCTGCGTGGGTTTCCTCCCACAGTCCAAAGACATGCAGGTTAGGTGCATTGGCGATCCTAAATTGTCCCTAGTGTGTGGTTGGTGTGTGGGTGTGTGTGTGCCCTGTGCTGGGCTGGTGCCCTGCCTGGGGTTTGTTCCTGCCTTGTGCCCTGTGCTGGCTGGGATTGGCTCCAGCAGACCCCCTAGGGTATAGCGAGTTGGACAATGACTGACTGACTGCCATTGGTAAAGTGATTCAATGAGTAGCATTATGTGTCATGGACCTGCCTGAGCACATCTACAGTATACAGTGAGCTAAAGCGTTAAAACGTCATAAGTAAAACACATTAAAAGCGTCATAAGTAAAACACAGAGTGAGCGTTTGGTAGTGTAAATATTAATTATAAAATCAACCTTACAATCTGCATCCTGTTAACCCTCACCAAGGTTAAGTGACTCGTCATATTGTGTTCAATAAATATATTAAGTTCTTCTTATAACCAGACCAGTACTTGTAATGCACCACCCCAGCGGCGACTCTGTAAATGAACAAGATGAAAGCTACAGTAAAAGCAGAACAGGCCAAAACCTTTTCTTTTTGCTTTCCAATTTAACCAGCATGATTCCAGTAAGAAGACACGGATGGCACAGCTGACTAACTCCAGGTACGACTAGTGTCAGGGATGCCAGGGGCGACGACCCGGCCGGGACGCCCTGAAGGACCGGAAGAGGGTCTACGCCCGCCCTGGATCACGTGGGGGCCACCACCCTGGTTGCTTTGGCGGCCACGGATAGAGGGCTTGGAAGCCCAACCCTGTAGGGGCCCGCGGTCACTGCCAGGGGGCGCCCCAATGCCTTGTGAACCCTGGACCTCAGCACTTCCGCCACACCAGGAAGTGCTGGGGGGAAGAGAAGCAGGGACACCCGGAGAGCTTCTGGGAGAACAGCCGGCACTTCCGCCCCACTGGGGCGTGTCAGCGGGAGATTGCCGGGGAGCACCTGGAGCACATCCGGGTGCGGATAAAAGGGGCCGCCTCCCTTCATTCGAGGCTGGAGTCGGGTGGAGGCAGGACAAGGCAGGAGAAGAGAGTAGAGGCGGCCCGAAGAAAGGTGTTATGTGGCCAGGACTTTGGGGTACAGGGGTTTGTGTGCACTGACTTTTGTAAATAGTTGTAAATAAACGTGTGGTGGTGACTTTGCAACATGTCTGCCTGTCTGTGTCCGGGTCACGTTCACATTAGTTAAAATTTTTTTTTTTCATGAGACTGATGATCAGAAAAACTATATTGATTTGTTTTCCTTTTATTTGAACAAAAATACCCCTGTAAACGTGAAATGGATAATCTGCTTAAATCGTGGATGAATAAATAGAAATAAATTTTGTCTGTTTATTTTATTGTCTTTAAAAAAATAAATAAATAACACTTTGTGAAACTGCTGCATGTTCTTTAAGTTTATAATGTAATAAAGCACACTTCTGCTTAGCGATAACTGCTAGTGCTATGTAGACAGTAAGCATGTACTTCTGTAAATGACGGTCAATACTTCTTTGAGTTTTCAACAGATTTATACATTTCAGGCATCCCTGAATGAGGTTCGATAACGTCAGAGTGATCTCGGACTTTAAGTGTAAGACAAATCATTCAGTCGGAAAGAAACCTGGCACCGTTATTGACACTGTAAAATGCTACGCCGTTAATGTGGATTTTACTTCAGAAGTAATGCGTTTGTATTTTTGTGCAGTGCTAACAGGGAAGGAGAAAAACATTTTCCTTCAAGATATGACTTTTTCATTTCATTCCACATAAAATACTGGGCTGCAGGATCACACTGCTAAAATGACAGCTCTGTGTGATGCTAGTCGTGTGCTTCAAACATGAGATGTTTTTGCTTACTGACTGCCACACATGTGTGCCTGGGGACCACCTTCCGGGCTCTGAAGAGGTTAGCAGCTCTGTCCCATTGTCAATAGGGGGGCTGATGCTAACAATATCTTCTCTTGTCCCTGGAGCTTCGAGAAGCCACTCAAGAAAGACACCTAGCTCCGAGAAGATCCCCCACCTCCCCTTCTGGCTTAGACACTATAAAACAGAGCCGCTCTCACAAGATGGTGTCAGTTACCGACCTGGCACTTGAGAAGGACAGAGCTCGGACTCTTTTGTTAATTGTAATCATGTGAAGGCTGACTGGAGGCACTTTGTTTTCTTACTTACAGGCACCAAAGCCGATTGTTTCTGTTCTAATTAAAAGCAGTGATCTGGCTGGTACCCCAAACTTTTGTCCGCGGGTACCCTACACATTACATCACTCTTTGTCCCTTAACGCCTTCAAGGTTTCCAGGTCTCTCCTTCAAACTAATGAGCTTGTTACACTTTAGTTACTTTTCACTCTTGCTGCTTATTATCTGAATTAGCAAAACAACAATCAAGAATGAAGCTTTATGCATTGTGAAGATAAATATCCTAACACTATTAAATACTAAATTATGTGGCATAAGACACACAAAGGGCAGGGGGAGAAGAATGTTGGCAGTGGTAAAGTCCCTTAAAGAGAAGACTGATGCCCATGTCTGGTGGTCGAGCTGCTCTATTGCTGCCAGTTTGTCTTTTGCTTTAGAGAGCTGCTACCGTACATTTACAGTAGTCAGTGAAATCACAGAAAGGCGTCTTCACATCCTGCAGGAGGGCAGCTGAAATTTCTGGGTGGGGTACAGTGTGTCAGGGAAGTGTGGTCTGTTTAATAAACTACTGTAGTGCAGACTTATGCTGGTCGTTCAATTATACAAATTAATTAATTTTTCAAATACTTTATTTTTGTTAAAATAGTTTTTTTTTTTGTAAGTAAATACGACTATTCACAAAACTAACCGACTGTGTATCATTTTTGTAGTAGCCGTTGTGTTATCTGTCTTTACTCTTATCCATCATAGGTTTTACTGTACTTGATATAATTAAACAACTGTTGCTTACAGCGCTCTGTGCCTGCGCCATACAAACAATAGCTTGTTGCTGTTGTCTGAAATCGCTGGCTCCTGTGCTGATCGCAGCAGTAATGGGAACGCTGAGATGTGAAAGACGAAAGTCATTCGTAGAGACTCGCAAAACTAAAAATCAGGGGTCTAAAGAATCCTTTTAGATGGGGCTCTGGAACCGAATGGCTCTCTTCTTTGGGTGGAGGGTCATTGCCGATTTTTGTAGAATGCGCCTCGAAGGAGCGACGACGACGCCGATGAAGACCTTGGCGTATTTCAGACATGCAGGCGGGGGTTCAAGGCTAGAACACCTCCATCGGCACAGGCGAGCATCCCAATCCAGAACCGGTTCAACCCTCTCCGCGTCCCCAGTTTGCCTTCAACCCCGGGTGATATAATCGTGGTAGGTGATTCGATAGTACGAAACCTTAATATCACATGCCCTAATCAAAAATCTTTTGTTTCTTGTTTTCCCGGTGCTCGAGTCCGAGACGTGATGAGACGGGCGCCGACCATCTTCGAGAAACACAAGAGAGCAGTTGGATCCATCATTTTACACGCCGGCATAAATGACATAAGACACCGACAGTCTGAGATTCTCAAGGATGACTTCGCAGCACTAATTAAAGACACGAAGGAGAGGACCCCATCGGCAAAAATTTTCATCTCGGGTCCACTACCTCTCGTCAGACGATCAAATGAATACTATAGTCGTCTGCTGGGATTAAACAACTGGCTGAAAGGCTTCTGCGAGTCTCAAGACATCGGGTTCATCGATAATTGGGACCTTTTTTGGGAAAGACCGCGTTTGTTCAAATGGGATGGCTTGCACCCGAATAGATTCGGCGCCCGGGTCCTCTCCGAAAACATCGCTAAGGTAATTTGTCTATCTTGACTGTCTGTTTCTACTTTAAACTCCCTCCGTAACACTACAGCTTTGCTAGGACAGAATGGCTTAATAAAGTCTTCGGTAAAAGTACACAACATTAATACTTTAATAACCAGTCTTAATGCACGTAAAACGTCTAGGCAGTGCGGCATAAACACCAATAATTTAGTTGCAATTACTACTTTAGATCAACAATACATTAAAACTATAAAAACAGATTGTAGATTACATAAAAAATACACTCAGAGCGGCGCTAACAAAAATAATTTAGTTTCTGTTCCAATAACTAGTAACGCGCATAGAATTCAGCTCTGCCCCCCCGAATCATTAAATATGGCGCTATTAAATGTTAGAGCTTTAACTAACAAGACGTTTTTTATCAATGATCTTATTAGTGATAGAAACATTGATTTTATTGCACTAAATGAAACGTGGCTCAGCTCAGACGGCGCAGCTGTTTTAATCGAATCTGCGCCTCCGGATTACAGTTTTACTCGTGCAGACCGCCAGGGAAAAAAGGGGGGCGGATTGGCAAACATTTACTCGAGCCGGTTAAAATGTAAAGATGTTAGTTTTGGTAAATTTAAGTCCTTTGAGTATCTCGCCGTTGTTATTCATGGAGTTTCTCACGTTCTAGTTTTATCCGTGTATAGACCTCCTAAATTTAACGCGTCTTTCATTGAGGAATTCTCAGACCTAATGTCAATTTTAATTACGAATTATGACACACTCTTAATTGTAGGCGACTTTAACTTTCATATCGATAATCAGTGTGACCTAAAAGTAAAGGAATTAATGAACCTCCTAGACTCTTTTGATTTGAGACAGCTCGTTAATCAGCCTACACATAAAGCAGGTCATACGTTAGACTTAATTATCACCAAAGGACTAACAGTTGATGTGAAGCAGATCGTTGATATTGGTCTTTCAGACCACTTTCTTCTACTATTCAGTATAGAAATAATGATAGAAAACAAACATGAGAAGCATATTCTTAAAAAACGCTTCTTTGACTCCTCAGCAGCTGTAAAACTTACAAACATTCTAAGCAATCAGTCCGGTTATAGTGCCAGCTACAATAGCAAGGATGATGTTAATAGTAAGGTGGAAAACTTTAATTCTAAAGTGAGAGCTGCTGTTGACATAGTTGCACCTGAAAAGACAATTAAAAAATCTTCTAGCATTATTATACCTTGGAAGACCCAAAGAGTGTCTGACTTAAAAAGAATATGTCGTAGAGCTGAGCGTAAATGGAGGAAAACTAAACTTACTATCCATTATGAGATATTGAAGGTTAAAATAACAGAATACAATAACGCAGTCCGTCTTGAGAGGCGCTGCTATTTCTCTAATATTATAAATAAAAATGCTAGTAATCCCAGAGTCCTATTTTCTACAATTGATCGTCTGCTAAACCCAGGTAACACAAAGGAATGCCCCCATAATACTTCCAGCGAAACCTGTGAGAACATTGCTATATTTTTCAATCAAAAAATTAATGATATTAGAAATAATATAGTATATCTCCCCAACACTGTGGAACCTCCTAAGCCCCAGTACTCCGTTATAAACAAATTCAATTCTTTCACCAGGATAGATTTACCTGATTTACATAGAATAATCTCTCAAATGAAACCCTCCACCTGCGTCCTTGACCCAATACCAACAAGGTTTTTCAAGGAAGTATCAGACGCGCTTATTGATAATATCCTTGACATAGTAAACTCGTCATTAGATTCGGGGGTTTTCCCAGACTGTCTTAAGACTGCTGTAGTTAAACCCCAACTCAAGAAAAATAATCTTGACCCTTCTGCTTTTGAAAATTTTAGACCCATCTCTAACCTGCCCTTTTTAAGTAAAATTCTAGAGAAGGCAGTAATTATGCAGTTAAACGACCACTTAAGTAAACATGCTATTCTAGATAAATTTCAGTCAGGTTTTAGAACTAATCACAGTACAGAAACTGCACTCGTTAAAGTAGTAAATGACTTGCGATTAAATGCAGACAGAGGCCATTTATCTGTTCTCATCCTCCTCGATCTGAGTGCCGCGTTTGATACCATTGATCACAATATTCTTAGAAATCGCCTTAGTCAATGGGTGGGCCTCTCTGGTAATGTCTTAAATTGGTTTGAATCCTACCTGGCAGGGAGAAAATTCTTTGTTAATTGTGGTAATCACAACTCAAAGACGCATGATATTCTATATGGGGTTCCACAAGGCTCTATCCTGGGTCCGCTTCTTTTCTCAATCTATATGCTTCCGTTAGGTCAGATTATCTCAAGTTACAACGTGAGCTACCACAGCTATGCTGATGACACACAGCTGTACTTATCAGTAGCACCTGATGACACCGGCTCTCTCGAATCAATAACACAATGTCTTACTGGTATTTCTGAATGGATGAATAGTAATTTTCTCAAGTTAAATAAAGAGAAAACTGAAATTGTATTGATTGGCAAAAACGGATTAAGTGAGGTTATCAAAAATAATCTTGACGCATTAGGATTAGAAGTTAAGACCGAAGTAAAAAACTTAGGGGTAACCGTTGACTGTAACCTGAATTTTAAATCACATATTCTTCAGACCACTAGGACAGCATTTTTTCACTTAAGAAATATAGCAAAAGTTAGACCTCTTATATCATTGAAAGATGCTGAGAAATTAATTCACGCTTTTGTTTTTAGTCGATTAGATTACTGTAACGCACTCCTCT
>JANRMT010062806.1:80169101-80183992 GCA_026402145.1 Polypterus bichir lapradei
CTTACAGTATATTGCTATTGTAAATGCCCATACGTAGAGGTACACATCCATGCATTCTTTCTAAGCCACTTTTTCCAGTTCCTGGTGGCAGGGAGCTGGCGTAAGGTTGGATTTTTTGCACCATCACTCTATTGAACACCAAAGGTGATTTGGTTGATGTCACTGGCTAGGCAGATGTCCTCTTCCTCACTTGCTGTTGCATGGCTGTGCCTCCCAAAGCCAAGCACTTGATGGAAGAGGATGATTCTCCATAAGGTAAAACAATGTGGCTCTATGGGTTTATAAGCTTGGCCCCCCTTGCTAGAACCTCTAGATAAACTCAAGAGACATCTGCATATGCATATTATAAAGAATTAAAATGCTGAAAAACTTTACCTATGTGGCTGGTGGAAATTAAAATATTACCTTTCATAGGATTTTAGGGAAAAGCTTTATATCAGCCAGCTGAGTCAGTGTGTGCATGAATCTGGGGTCCAAGATTTTGTGAAAAACACCAATGCTTTACCTGGTGTTGCACATCATTGATGGTGAAATTTGATGCACTTTTCTGTTTAAACTATGACTAAACATAAAAGCAACAATCTATCAGCTGAGGACAGTCTCCTAAGTAATATATGCTATCAAATTGTTTTGATCACTAATTTCAAGTTTCTTTGTAATTACCAGTGCTTTAAAGTTAGCTTGGACGCTGTAATCTGAACAATCTTAGAACAGTGCTTTACTAAGCCCTTTTCAACAGATGGTTCTAGTAGTTTACTTCTGTTAGTTTTGGTCAGTTTCATTTCGTTTGTAGTGCATTAATAGTGTGGCTGAATTCTGCAGACATATTCAAGATCAAGGTCAGTGTATTGTCACATGTAGCGATTACAATGAAAATCTCTGTAATAAGCAGCAGCATTTGATTAAGTTCTTCAGTGCACAAGAAGCTGAGACACTTTCTCTGGAAGAAAATAATTTCTTAAGAAAGTAAAAATAAAAAAATAATATGCACATTATTTTCGCTGCTAATGTCTTAAAATAAATCACAATATTCTGTTCTACTTGTTACTGAAAGTGTTACATTATAAAGCAGCAAGTTCCACACTTTGAGGCAGCTGCGTCCCTTAGTTATCTCTAACAAAGATGAATGCACCATGGCAACATCAGGTGACCTCAACGTTGAACCCAATTATCAATTTCCACATGGCAACAATCTGCCTCATTTCAACATATTCACAAGATATGATCTTTGAAGAAGGAACGGGATGTATTAGGAGACAGCAGGATGTACAAGATCTAACAGATTAAAAAACACCAGCTAGTAGTGTCAAAAGCCATAAAGATCATTATGTGAAAATTGGATATGGAATGTAAATTCTGTAACATCGACTTCTCAAGAAGAATGTGGAGAAGTCTGAGATCTTTCATCAGTAGCAGATGTAGAAACAAGGCTTATCATGTAACGCAGATAGCATGGACGACTAGTTAAGCTTTACATGCCAGGTTACTACTCACCATGTGAACCTAAGCAGGCTGTCTAACTTAACTGCATTCATAAAGTATGAATGCGTATACAGCATATGTTCTTGTATATAGTTAGGGAGAAGTGATTTGGAACTAAAACGTGCAGCAGAAGAGGGCACCCTTCATATCCAGAATAATGCCAGGGAAAGAAGCAACAAACTGTGCATTTATTGAATACTGCACACAAGGAAGAACTAATATCCACAAGCCCAACAAATCCATGCTGTCCCCCTGGGCCTGAATATGTGGGCCTTGAGCAGTGAGGTGGCTCAGCTATTCAAGCACCTCAGACAACAATGAGAGCACCTTATGTCACCTATCATCTCTCTCCCTCTTTCTCATTTGCGGTGGTGCCGCTAACTAGCGCCTTTTGAGGGCCTCACACCTTAAAGGGTGTACCTCCTCCTAGTGTTACATAACTCTCCACACTAACATGCAGAGCTACTCTTATCTTGACAATGTGGGGCTCACTTTTTCTTAGAATTCTGTAGGAAGGTCCATTTGCATTTTGCCACTTTTGTGTCAGCGTCTAACCAGGAGAAAACCCCTTTGCTGGCCTGTAAAAAAATAAAAACTGTCTGTTGGAAACACTGAGGTAAAAAACATTGTGACTCTGGGCAGGTCATCCATGGTGGTCTCCTGCCAGGATAGGCTCCCGTGCCCTGTGACCATTACAAAACTAATCAAGTTCAGAAAATAGATACAATTGTGCATTGTCTCTGTCCTCAGTTCTCTGTGGTAATAGTTAGTTGTGCTTATTTATTTGTCTACAGTGAAGATTTAAATTGTTGAGATTTAAGCAAATTAATTTCATTTATTGCATCTGTTATTCATTCTCTGTTTGTGTTCTCTATTTCTGTTCTGTATATAATGTGGAAGGTGGCAATTTTTTGGCATTATGATTGTTTAATTACAAAGGAGCCATAATGGCACATTATTTGGAGCTTCTCCTTCACAACCCTAGGGATTGGTGTTCTGTTCTTAGCCCAGACACCGTCTGCTTGAAATGTTCAGATTTGCATAGTTAAAAGGTGTGTGTTATATGTGTGTGTTTGTGTGTTCAGCCTGCAATAGACTGGCGCCCTGTCCAGAGTTTATTCCTGCCTTGCACACTGTGCTAGATGGGTTAGGCTCCAGCCCCAACCTCCCGCACGTAGATTAAAAAATGACAAAAGTGCGCTTCAGGGCTACCTAATTACGACCTTACCAAGGCTACAGTGCTTCAGTTTGACGTCACTTCCATCTCTTGTAGTGTGGTGATATAAAAGCAGATGGGCTTTTATTTATTAAAGGAGAGTGGGATGGTTTAAGTACGTGCTTTATATTTACAGTTATCGGTCTGCACACTCGTACAGAGCCCCTGAGGGGATATGGTGTATTTTTTTTTCTGGGAAACAATTTGGTGCCAACCACTTACTATCTCATGCCCACCATTTATATATCTTGTGCTCACCACTTATTATCTTGTGCCCACAGCCTGAGCACCAGGTATTTTAAGGTCACACCAACTATTATTGTGTGTGTGCCGCATACAGTACATTAAGATAAGTACCAAATACCACCACGTGCAACTCTACATCATTTTCTGGAAGTGAGACATAGCACTAAACAGTTTGTTTTACTCCATTCCACAGAAATGGATATTGGCAAGTTTATAAAAGCAGGCTACAGTATGCATTCAAGCTCAGATCGTTGGATCCGTGAAGCAGCAGCATTAAGCACTGCACTAATGTGTAATAAAAGGCAATGACATTTGTTAGCTAACTACTTGTCAATGTCAATGTCAATTTATTTATATAGCACATTTAAAACAACATAGGAATGCTGTGGCCAAAGTGCTTTAAAATAAAAGAAGAAAAAACATACAATTAACATAAATAACATAAATAGAAATAAAATAAGTGAATCATAAATAAAATAAATAATAAATAGAAGTAATGTTACATAATCACAATGAGGAAACCATCAGTACTACTGAAGGGTATGGAATGCAAGTGAATAGAAGTGAGTTTTTCATCTTGTTTTGAACAGTTCAATTGTAGACGATTCCTTTATGTGATGAGGTAGAGAGTTCCACAGGCGAGGAGCAGCAGCTGCAAAGGCCCTGTCCCCCTTGGTTTTACACTTGGTACGAGGGACAACAAGAGACAACTGCCCAGAAGATCTAAGCACTCTGGATGGCTGGTGTAAAGCACACAATTCAGATAAATAGGCAGGAGCAAGCCCATGCAAAGATTTAAAAACTAGCAACAAGATTTTAAAATCAATTCGAAAACTGACAGGCAGCCAGTGTAAAGAAGCTAAAATATGAGAAACAGTATCAGACTTTCTTGCCCCAACCAGAAAGCGAGCGGCAGCATTCTGGACCAACTGTAGCCTGCGTATCAGGGATTTGCTAATACAGCGAGTTGCAGTAATCAAGGCGAGAAAAGATAAAAGCATGAGTAGCTTTCTCAAGATCCACAGAAGATAAAAAAGGCTTGATCTTACCTAATAGATGAAGCTGGAAAAAGCAAATCTTGACTACAGAATTAACTTGTTTCTCAAAAGAGAGGTTACTATCAAAGATAACGCCAAGACTGCGGACTTGAGGTTTGCAAAAGACAGACTTGTATCTACTTACTAGCTCACAGCCAGCTTCTTATTCACCCAAGTTATGAAGGAATTCATATTTCACATATTGATTGCATGTGAACTTTACCTAGTCCAATCCGGGTACACTAATGTAACTCTCTGGTAATCTTGGCACACTTACTCATCTACACCAATGGACTGTGGGATTTAACATGCATCTAAAGAGTGAAATCCAAATCGGACCACTTTAATTCCCACCGTTTTCCCATTACATGAAAACATCTCGTATACACGTGAAAGTATCCTGTACATATGACATATTTTCATGTACGTACGAGATAACGGTTATCCAAAACGTTTTTTTACTGTGCAGTTCAGAGCTTCCATACTCTCCCATCCATATTGCCACCAATTAACTTGCTTGATGTAAAAGAATACTTGAGTGTGTGATGCGACGGATTGGTTTCAGTCTTTTTGGTTAAGGATAGCAAGCTAAGCTCCAGCTCCCCATAAACCTACAGTGAAACAAGCAGTGCATGGTGAGCTCCACGTAAAGTGACACTTCATGCAGGACTGAAGCTGATGCTTCAGACAACTCATACAGTAAATCTCGTCTTCTTTTCTGAAAAACTTTAGGATAATAACTTCAAAAAATAAAAGTTAACAGTTGTATCTTATGAATATTGCAAATCTCTCCTACAGAAAAGCGTTGCTCCTTAGCCTACTTGAACAGTAGAGCCCCGGCCCGAATCTCCCTAACAGCATGACAAACTAAGAGAGAACACATCTAATGTAGTTAATGGGAAGATAAATCAGTTAAAGTATCCTATAAAATATTAACAGAGTAATACTTACACTCTTCTTAATACTTCTTACTAAACTATATTTTATATTCACTATACATTAATTCAGCACATACATAATCAGACTAATAATATACAACAACCTCAGATGCAATCAGCAATATTTTATAGGAAATGGTTCTTATAAAGAGAATGAGAAAAATTAATGGGGAAAAAAAATGAATGGAAGAATAAAGCTACCTCCTTAGTCTACAAGCACCAGCACCACCACCGGCACCCCATTCCCTAAAGACCCTCACCCAGTCCCAAGAGTCCAGCATGTTTCTCCCAAACAAAACAGTTTGCAGCACATGGCTGCCTACTTTAAGTGCTCCCCTCCGCGTCTCCTGCCACTTCACTTTGACTTGTTCCTCTGTCTTTTCGCCACGTCCTGCTGCTGTCTCACTGCTGGTACTATAATTTCTTGAAAATCTCCTTGTGATTTTGCTCATTGTGAAAGTGCTACTTAAAAAGTGAACTGATTGAAACTAGCTAGAAACTGCATTTTTTTTTATTTTTAAAATAAATTAGTCTGCATCTGAATATCTCATCAATGGCTGAAGTTAAACATATGAATAGAAACCAAAACCATGAAAGAGTCAAATAAGAAATTTATGAATGAGTAATAGTGATTGTAACTAAACTTACTGGAAACAGTCTTTCAGGGCTGTGATGTTTTTCAGATAATTTTTTAGCGCCTCACAGAATTCTCCAAGGTGTTTCTGGGAAACCACCATTTCTTGGCGGACCAAGTACAAACACTGCAAAAAATTAAAAAGGAAAATGTAAAACAACATGTCAAGGTGTCATGAAAACTCCAAAGTGATTTATGACAACAGACCAACAAGGTGGAAATGAGTGTTTCAATTGAGATCTGAGAACAGACTTTGTGGTGCCTCTGGGCATGAATAGCTCCCAACACAGAAATATAACAAATGAAATGTACTATAAGAAAAGAAGAAAACAAGTACATTCAGGCACATTTCATTTCTGGCCACATTTAGCCAACTTGCAAGCTCCTGAGAAGTCTTATCAAGTCACAAGAAAGGTGTTGACAGTCACTACTCTTGAGGTAGCAGATACATTCCAACTTGAACAGAGTGGATAAAAGGCTCCTGATGGTTTTCGATGAGTCCCACAATGATTTGAGGTCTTCAGGTGTGAGACGTACTGAAAGCTGATTCTGCCTTCAGTTTATCATTGACCAATTAGGAAATTAATCTGTTTATGATTTTGCAAACGGGAAATATTTGTGGATGCATGGGAAGGACGATAGACTGGGTGAGTTATGACAAGAAAACCTCTAGCATATGATATTTCTTCGGAGAGTTGCACCTCAGTATGAGGAATAAGCTATTATTCAATTTATTGCTTCTGTATTATGCCCTACAACAGACTTTAAACATTGCTAACTAATGCACCACTGGGATGTCATTTGAGAATATAGAAGCCAGTCCTGCCACCAAAAGCATGCACTGAGATATTAATAGCACATTTTATTAATGTAGTTTCTACCTCGGCCAAAGACACTACCAAGTAATACTTCACGGGAATGTTATAAGCAGAAATTTCAAAGGAAATAATCAGTTTCACAGTGAAATTATGGGGATGCATTCTTTATTTAGAAAGCCACATAAAAAAAAAAATATCCAAAGAACAATGAGAAGGTGGCCACCCTCTGCCCTATAAAGGCGGCCTGACCCTGCCCGAACACTGCAGGGCACAACTCTAACGTGCCATAAGTGCGTCACTTCATTAAAATGACATCTTAGGCCGACTACCTGCTCTTCTTAAAGTCAGGTCAGATATTGACAGTCGCTTTCATGATGATTTACTAAAAAGCCCAAACTGATGGCCTTTTGCATCGATCTTCTTAAGCAAGGATCATCTTGAACTGAAGTGAGTGCTGGGACAATTGTTTTAATCCAGAAATGAAATGACCTTTTCAAGCAGCTACGAAACTCACTTGATTCCACAGTTAAAGCCCATTACAGGGTAGTGGTAGACAAAGCCTATCCTGGCAGTTCTGGGAAGGAACAACACTAGATGGGGTAACACTCTATCACACGTAACTCTCATATACATACACACTGTCACACGGGGCTAATTTAGAGTCACCAACAAATCAAACCACAGAACTCCAGGAAAGAGCCATAGAAAGATGAGGTGAACGTGCAGCCTTCACATAGGCAGCAAACAGGCACAGCATTCAAACTGACTGTACTGTAGAACCACCAACCACCGGGCCAAAGTATTATCCTAGATTAATACAGCAAACACCAATTATGCTGTATTTCCCAATCAGGGATAATAAAGTTCACTTTGACTTCAATATCAATGAAAACAACTATTAAAACTATTTTAATATCCCTTTTCATTTAACTGTGAGTGAGCTTGGTAAAGTTACCTTTCAGTTACTCAATACAACCTAGATGTTCCATCCCATTCCACAATTCCATATGGATCATTGGTTGTTGGACAGCATGGCAGCTTAGTGGTTAGCCTGTCAGCCCCACAGCTTCAGAGTCCTGAGTCCTAAATCGGCTTAACCTCATTCAAGGCTGTGGGTGACAAGAGGCCAACTGGACAGGCTGCCGAAGTTCACTAAATTGGCCAGATATGACAAAGTGTGCCAGCCACACACATTTCTTTGCTGCCCTGTTGCATCACACTCTGTCTGGCCCATAGGCTAGATATTTATAAGGCTGCCCAGAGTTACTGAGACTACTTTCAGCAATCAGACACGGTCAATCCTTATTGAACAAAGTTAAGCTCCAATGAGACAAAATACACTGCAGCCTCTCCTCTCCAAGACAAGGGCTCTACTAATATTGCCAGACTTCATTTTTCACAGACAGACACTTAGATACTGAATGTATAAATTCAAATCCATTTAGGACAGCTAACTACTTAAAATAAAAGCAATTGCCGATGTGGATATGTTTTATAATGTGACAGATAGAGAAGTAAATGGATGTTTGGTTGAAACTGTGCATTAAGGGAAACTTGACAAACCTATAAAGCATTGAGAATGCAGAGTTGAAAAGGTGAAAAGTCTGAAGCAGCTGAACTTTGGAGAGGAAGAAAGTTGACACAAAGGTCACTGCTGTTAAGATGCTTTATGTAGTTGAGCCTAAGATGAATAAAGAATCAAAATGGCAGGTCACCTTTCAAATTATACACTGGTCCAAGGATTGGCGCAGATGGTATGGCCTAATGGCTGTGGAATAGGACATCCAACAATAACTTTCTTGTTTCAGTCCCCATCACCAGCCTATTGCATGGTACTGGTTGAGCCATACTAGAAGCTGACATTTTAATAGGAATTGTTTGTAGAATTCCAAGCGAATGCACTGGGAGTGGTATACGGTAACCCATTTGTGCAGTCCTTAATGGAGCAAGGTGCGAAAATGGGGTGGGTGGGCTTATTCTAGGGCCTCAAGTTAACACTTTAGATGACCCAAAAGTCTTTAAATAAAAATTATGGTGGGGGCACTGTCACTGAAAATACATTTTAAAACTCTATACTTTAATTCAAGGTGTTCATAACAAATGTAATGATTTATTTCATAAGGTGGAAGTACATATCAAACAAGAAGAGCTGCATGAAATATTTGAAATATGAAAATGTGTGGCTCGGTTTAATTTTTAAAGTGTAAATATTCTCAATTGCATTAGAAATATGTCGCATTTCATCCTCTGATAGAGGTCTATAAAGGGCAGGATCCGTAGTAAAGGATCAAAAATCAAAAATAACTTCATATTTGTAATCACTGACTTTGAAATAGCCTAATATGATATCCCACAGACCTATTTTTGAAATTTGTAACCTTATGGAAATGGCTCTTAGAAGGCTAGGACCACCAGTAAAGAATCAGATATCAAAAATATTACCATATTTAGTTGTGATCAGCAACTCTGAAATAGCATTAAAGGACACTCCACATGCCTATATTACCGACCCCCAATTTTTCCAAGTTTTGTGTAAAGGAGTAACGCTGCCCAACAGGGAAAGAAGACAGAAGTGTTTTACCTCTGGATTAAAGGTACAAGGGAGTCAGCGCCAGTCAGTTCTGGTGGTCCCAGGTGCAAGTGCATTGCAGCTACAGGCTGTGTTTCCTTCTCAGACAGGTGTGTGTAAGAATGAAGGACATACTGTGTGTGTGGCTTTACAAAAATAATTAAAGAATCGATGTTTTAGGATGGGCGGCACGGTGGCGCAGTGAGTAGTGCTGCTGTCTCGCAGTTAGGAGACCCGGGTTAGCCCTGTGTGGAGTTTGCATGTGTCTGTATGGGTTTCCTCCGGGTACTCCAGTTTCATCCCACAGTCCAAAGACATGCAGGTTAGGTGCATTGCCGATTCTAAATTGTCCTTGGTGTGTGTATGTGCGCCCTGTGTTGCGCTGGTGCCCTACCTGTGGGTTGTTTCCTGCCTTGCGCCCTGTGTTGGCTGGGATTGGCTCCAGCGGACCCCCGTGACCCTGTAGTTGGGATATAGCGGGTTGGATAATGGATGGATGTTTTAGGATAAGGTCACCCCAAAATCTTTCCACGACAGGTTTTCGCCTTGCATCTGATGCTTTGGAGATCCTTTATTAGACTAACTGGGTTAAGAAAATTAATGGATGGAATTTATTTTTCACAGTACATATTAAGACAAAAGCTTTTTTTCTCCTATTATTAAAACCATTTTAAACTTCACAGGAAAACTATGATGGCAGGAGGGAAGAGGGAAAATGAATATTAAATCTTCCTTTAATTTTCAGTCATTATCAAAACTGCAGGGTTAAATGTGAGCACCACAGGATCTAAACAAGACTTGCAGTACTTAATCACTTAAGAACAGTAAGAAATTATTCTGCAGGATATTTTGTAACAAAAGTTGGGATTGTGAGGGATGGGAGAAAAAGAAAATTTACAGAGCTCATTATCTGCAAGGCACTAAAGCAAGTAGATTGCAGAGTGTCGACCTGTGCACTTGTAGGTCACAGTGGCTGCCATATTTTGCATTTTCTCCAAGCATGCATTAAAAATCTAATCCTACTATCTAAAATAAAATCCTCCAGCAATTCTTCTAGTTTCTCCCTTTCTTTTTTTAGATCATGGAGAGGATAACAAAGTAAAACATTTTCATATATAAATGTAAACCCATTCCAACTGGTGCGCACCACAATCCACCTACAGTAACTCCTGCATCTATATCAATGAAACAGAATAAAAAAGAAATTGATAAAACCCGCGGGTCACTGAAAAAGCCCAGAGGCCCACATGGAGAGAGAGAACTAAAATTTACAAATTTAATCGGATCATGGACTTGCTGTCATCCACAACATAATCACGGAAATAGTGTCATCCCACAAAGTTCAAGCAGATACACCATTGACGCTTACATCTGACAAGTCTAATAGAGCAAGGCTGTAAAATTAGGACCTCCAGACAAAGATAGTAACAAGGTCACAGTTATTCAATCTGAAGGTAATAAGAACTTTCGCTACTATAGTAGCTATTGAAATAATGTGCAGTTGATGAGAAGAGAAAGAAAGAGTAGAGAAAATTAAAAGGAGCAGAATGCCAGAAGAACAAGAAATAGAGACAGAAAAAATGGAGGAGAGCATGAGATCAACTGAAGACCAAGAAACTCTAATAACGGGGCAGTCCTCGAATGTATGAAGAAAAGTGCCTGCTGCAGTAGAGGAACACTGGTGACAGACTGGACCAGGAGCTAAATCCATCAGGAAACATTTTCTAGGTTAGTGATAAACTTCATGAATAACTTGCTGATGATTTCTGGAGGAATATTATGTTTTCAAAAACTGTCTAGTATCTTCATTTCGGAACTGTCTGCTCAAGGCCTGAAGCATCTGCTGATGTTCTTTGCAGCAACACTCTTTAAAGATGTCGTACATTGCAACCAGCCATAATTTTTGCTACATTTCACTCAACCAATCATGCCTACACTGCACTCAACTAAGATTTTGTTGTTTAATCACTTAGGCAGCAAATTTAAAAAGGCTGCTCTATGTAACTCTTTAGCTGCAGTACATTTACTAGGTTCTCAGATCACTATTTTCTTTTGAGCTTCAGCCTCTACCTTTGAACTTTCATCTTTACATTGCCCATTGATTGTTTTCTTAACTGACCATTGTTAAAACAGATCAATCTGTAAATAATTCAGCTTTTGTTTTCTTGCATTTGAACAAAGGTTTTGTGCCCTAGCACCACCTAAAGGTGTGTCAGGAGATAAAAATGGGGAATGGGACAGCATTAGCCTGCATGGGTCAAGTCTCTAACCAAACAAAAGCTGAGTTATTTTTTGAAAATCCATGTCTGGAGACAACAGCGGCAAAATCATGTGCCTTACACGCTACACCAACAGGACTTCTTCCTAAAACACCTGTCCTCAATTCCTCCTGTCCATGCATTTTAAACCACTGTCAGGGATTCAGGGAGAGAGCAAAGGATGCTGAAGAAAAAACTTGAAGCTGAGAGAAAATAGAAGGGTAAAATTGTGGTTATCTATTTGGGAACTCAGTCACACAAGGTAACTGATGCTTAATAATGAATTGGCATGTTGTAATGAGCGCTGCGATAATGGAGACAGACAGACACACAAACACAGAGACTACCGCAACTACTGGGCTCCACACATTTGAGAAGTGCCTCTGTCATTTTAACTGTTGCATCACTATATGACATAACAACAGCGTGTAGAATTTAGACAAACACTCTGGTCGTTGGATATACAATGTGTTAAAACACTGATGCTACTTAGTTACGCCATGCATTTCCAATTAGATAGTAATGTTAAGTTTCTTTAGTTATTCATTTGGACATGCAGTCAGAAGGTGGATGTTATGCAGTCTCATCTGTGCATCTGCTGGTGTTATATGGTATATTTGTCGATTTGGGTGTTTTGAGTACTGAAATCTACATCTTTAGTGGTTCTTGTTATCAGCTCTCTTAACGGAGTGTGACAGAACCTTTACTTCACGCTAAATAACAGAGAGAACACATAGCACCAGCAACAGCCTATTGTTCACATTTACCATTCGTCCATTGATGCCGTCAAATGTCTAAGTATAGTCTGATTCTACAGAAAGGGTTTTCCCTGGTGTCAGGTTAAGTTTATTTTTAAATGTGTGTTCTCCACACACGTGACACACATCTATATGTCCGACAGAGTTTTTTTTAGGAGACTTTTCAACTGTAGACAGTTTGTCATAAACAGACACTTGCTCTCTGTCAGACCAGATTAACAAGAGCACCTCTGGTCTTTGCAAAATATCTGCCTCTACTTTGAGTGCCACCTCCATAAGGCATTGGATTGGTCTGGAAATGAATTGTTCCCATATAGTTTTAAGTAACATTCACTAGTGGTTGTCTCCAAACATATATTTATATATCTGGCTTCAGTAAGACTAGCATGAGTCTGATATAAAGAACAAGATTCACAATAAGGGCTTTAAAGGGCAGTTGTTTATCACCAATGGACAATATGTATGTTCATGAAATGCTGCCACACTCATCTAGATGAACTCCTCAAGTCAGTTTACTTATAATAGTGACTGAATGGCATATTATTTTTCCTCTAAAGAATAACTCTGAACAGATCGGCTTTACCTCTGGCTCAAAGGTGCTCTGCTCAGGGGAGTAAGCACAAGGTCCTCTAGAGCAGTGGTTCTCAAACTGTGGGGCGGGCCCCCCTAGTGGGGCACGAAGTAACAAAAAGGGGGGTGCGAAGATGTGAAAAAAAGAAAACAAGAATCAAAAATATGAAAAATAAAGTACATCTGTTGAAACTAAAACAAATGAACTTAAACTACATTCTGATACAGTACTAGAAAAATATAGAGTTAGATAAATGTCGATAAACGTTAAGTTGTTATAATAAAATATGCATCTATGATATATCATTAATTAAAAAAGAACAAATTGGTATTAGTGGGCTCCTTTCAAAAAAACATTAGGGGGGCACGATTAAAACTGTTATGAAAACTCGGGTCGCTGCTCTAGAGAATGACAGAGATAGAGGCCACTCCACGTCATGTTATAATCTGCCTATTAGATAATCTCTAACTGCCAAAGCTGTTGATAAACAAGGACTCGGTCTAGTTCTTCAACTCTTTTCATATGTTCTTCTATAGGCTCTTCCAGAACATAAATATCTTTATTCCTGTCTCTGATGAAATCCTACTACATCTTCAGGTTTAATTGTACTATCCTGCCACCAGTATCATGGATATCGGCATTTTGACATGTTTATTTTTATACAGAAAACTATAGAAATAATTTCACTCCCCATCTCCTCTTTAATTTATCAGCACACATGCATTATCATAAGAGAGACAGACCACTTTGTTTTGTTAATTTAGAAAGGCTGCTTTCTGAAATCAATAAAGGTTCAGAGGGAACGTGTTGGCATTTCAAGCAGGATCAATAGAATGAGCTTGTCCACATATTTATAATCTAAAACATTTACTGATGTGTGACTTGGTTTGTCAATCACATTTGTTTATTGTGTCAAACTACATAATTAATCCTTTAGACAAGCCTATTAGAGCTCATACTGGTGAATGTCAGTCCAAATTCTCCAGTACATTCAATCCACCCGTATGTCAAACCCTTCCAGTGATTGTTCCTGTCAATCTCATTTTTTCATGGTAAACCAGCCATTTCCCTCAGACTGTCATATTCTACCAATTCCTCATACAATTTATTTAATTTCAACAAATGTGTGTCCATTATTAGCCACGTAGCAAGTGTGTGACATTGCCTGTCTGGGAGAGCAGCAGGTATAGAAAGTCAATGCCTCTCTGAGGAATCCACGGGTTGGGAAATGGAGGGATGGACGGACAAATGGCATCTTGGAGTGCAGTGCATCTCACAGATAACACTTTATTAATAAAGGATTGTGTTCACTTTCAAGATGTGTCACCAGTCTTTTCATAAGAAAAGAATAAGAAGTGTGACAAATGAGAGAATACCACTCAGTCCATCAAATTTGTCCAGTTATCTAATAGATAAGTCATTTCAATATCTTGCCCTAAATACACTTTAAAAGTTGTCAAGGTTTCTTTTTCAGCTTCATGACTTGGTTCTGTATTTTTAAGACTCTATATGTTTCCTGGCTTTAGCCTTGAATACACTTCTCCTTGATTTTCACTAGCACCATTGAGTACATGATTCATTATTGTTACTATTTAAGGGACAGATCGCATTTTAAAGTTTTTTTTTTCCTATTCAAGGCTAAACCAGCATAATTCCCTTAGCTTGTCCCTATATGCTCTAGCATTTTTTCCCTCTTGCACTTACTTGCTCTTCTCAGGACACTTTCTTGTACAAGAAATGGGTGGTATATGTACATTAGAATTGCCTTTTAATTGCTCCTGTCAATTTCCTTTTAGTTTTGCTGACAATCACTTCTGTTAATAGTCCCGTTAGGGTTTTTTCACTAGCGGTATATTGAAAACTCATTCATCTTGGGAGTTGGCTGAGTAAAAACAAAACACTTTAGAATTTGAACCAAGATTCATCTACTAGAGTGATTGTTTTCTCTCTCTTTACTTGAGTGAACACCCATTTAGCTTTTTTACTAATGACATATAATAGTAAAAAAAACACCTTTTCATTAGTAGAATATCTTCAGAGAATAACAGAGGTGTTTGAGCCATAAGTCATGGCTCCACGGAATTTCTTATGTGCATATTTAATTCTTTGGACTAGTGATCCAGTGGTAAATGGTTTATAGTGATGTTTTTCAGATGTTAGGTCTTCCGTGATATCGTCCATCCATCTTTTTTCTTGCTGCTGCTTCATCTTTTTCAAGGTTTAGGGCCTTTTCTTGTGAGCCACTGTTAATTGTAATGGGAATCATATACAGTATTCTACTTTTTGGCAATACACAATTCTTGCGTGCAATTGGATTGTACATCATCTAAATAATAGATAGATAGATTGATAGATAGATAGATA
>JANRMT010062806.1:80184002-80199993 GCA_026402145.1 Polypterus bichir lapradei
GATAGATAGATAGATAGATAGATAGATATGAAAGGTACTATATAATAGATAGATAGATATGAAAGGTACTATATAATAGATAGACAGACAGATGTCCACTTTAAAATGTAAGTTTTAAACATTTGCCCAGTTTTTAATATTTTTAAGTCTTTGCTTGCTATTTATTTCAACAGTATTTGCCATCCATTCAGTTCTGTTGTCTTCTGTAAATTTCATTAGTGGACTCACTAGAATAGCATAAACATCATTAGAATAAATAAGAAAGACTACATGTCCAAGGATGGATGCTGAAGTTGTGCAGCCATTTCATCCCATCTGTACTGTTTGTCTCAATCAGCGAGACCACTGAAACTCCATTCAGATGTGAGATTCAAACTCAAGATGCTACAGCATTAACATCTACGTTACCATTCCAAATATACAAAAGCTACTCATCTGTACAGCATTCAGTTTGCTAATTAACTACATTTCCATTTCTAATACCATATGTTTCTGTTTTTCAACTCATTTCACTTTTAACTGCAGTGCAATGGCTAACATTTGGCAGTGTAGTAGGCCTAAGAGATAAGCGATCAGTAAAATATATTCTTTTCCACTTAGGATGCAAGTTGCTGTCCTAGTACTAGTAGATTACATATCTGTTGGTCTTCAGTTGGGTTGCTCTCCCCTGACCTAAGCACTACTTAAGTCATACCTTGACAACACTGTGAGTAGCATAAAGAGACAGATGGAAATTATTGAGTATAGACACTTAATATTTTAAACATATTTTCACACCCTAGATACTGTACTCTCCATGCACTGTCAAAACATTTTTGTTTAAAGCCAATGCGGTGCTCAATAGTTCCGGACACATACGTGGCTTCATGCTATTCTTGACTCCCCATTTACATGAGAACTCCACCCGTGATGGACACTGTGACAGTCACAAGTGAACAGGAGTATATCCTTACTGCACTAAGTCAACAGAGTGAGTGGCAATTTTTAATGAACAAAGACCAGAAGATTCAGTGTAGTCAAAGACATGCATAAAGTTTAGTAACCAGGAATTCAAGGCCCAGTACAGTAGCCACAAAAAAAAAGTATTATTTTCAAAACAGAGGTTTAAGTAGCACCAAGCATATCCTAAGGAATTGTTTTCTAAAATACACAGAATATTCCAATCTTGGACAATATGAAAAACGCTCGTGTCAACCTTTATGTGGTTGCGTTGATGATTTCACAAGTCAGGCATCCCTGTGGACTGTGGGTCATACTGTCACACCAACCGACAATACAAGCTTCATAAAATGGCAGTGCCCACAAGTAAACAAACATGCTATTGTCGTAAAATGCTAAAATATTTCAACTTTTCAGGAACACCTCCTAAATGAAAAAATGTGAAATTCTTGGATTGAAAAAACCTCAAACAGACACAAGTGACTCAGGACATTCCACAAAACATTAAAGACAAACACCTTTTCACAATGCTTACCTCAGTAAAATGCTGTCAATATTCTAAAATAAATATTCCTAACACTGTCATAAACACACCTCAGAAATGCATAAGGCATGTTTTCAGGTATCAGACCTTTTCTGCTTCAAAGTGGACATGTTGGCAAACTTTTAAAGCTTTTATTTTCTTGTTTGGACTCATGCTTTGTAGACACTGAAGTAACATTACAGAATTTTTACATATTTTTAAAAAACATTTCACTTAAGAACACAATTTCCCATGGGAAATTAGTGCATACCATAAACTTGAAAAAATAACTTTGATTTAAAAAATACCTAAACCTTTAATGGACATCTTGCAAGGGAACAGCCTGATTAAACATTTTTTAAACATAACGACGCTGGTCCACTGTAGCTCTTTAACACAAGCACAGCAACCCAATGGAGCATCATGACTTCTAATGGTAATTTTATGCAGTCAACCTTTGGTCACAGTCAGTGAAAAGCTGTCAGATATTGCAGTTCTGTAGACTCAAAGTCACTAATCAGAGTGCTGGAGAGTGGCAACGTGTTGCATGTTGGTTATTACATGCAAGTCCAACATTCACTCAACTCTGTACAAGTGATTCTACAATCCTATCAAATCCAACCACCCTTCCAGTTCCACTTTTGCCCTTGTAGGGTCTCTTGCAGGAATAAACCCAGGATATCACATGAGCCCATCATCAGGGAAACCCCAAGTCACTCATGCCAGATATTTAGTAAACTGTAGAAGGAGATCAGAGTGTCTGGCACAGAGGAGAGGAGAGGAGAACATGAACATTCCACACAGGCAGGAACTGAACGAGGGTCCCAATTGTTGTGAATCTGCAGAACTAACCAGTGCTGTCCTGAAAAAAAACACTCACTGAACGTTTTTTTGTTAAACTCCAGAAAATCACATCGTCAGCAAGGCAATAAAATCACTTAAGATGAAAAAAAAATCTGAGGCTAATGGAAACAATCCATTGTGGGCGACATTTAGCTTCTTAAAGGAGACAGATGGAGAAATGAAGCATAGTTCAATGAGCACAGTGTGGGGGTGAACAGAAAAATGAGGAAAGACCCTGCAGTAATCATGCATATTGACAGGCCGCCGATCGCTAGCCACTCACTGATATGGAAGCTAAATTGAATTTGTTTTCTTTTAAAATTTCAACAAAAGCAATCGTCCTGGTCAATACTGTTCTGTAGATTTGCAAGGCTAAGTAATTAAACTGCATGCAAGCCATCTTTAGTGCTACAATAAGAGAGACGCGCCTAGAGATTTATCGCACTAATTCACCCGTTTGTTTAATGAACATAAGTTAGCAGGAGGGACCAATAAAAACAAATTGAAAGCATTAGGAAGGACTGTAAATGGAGGGGACACTAGGCAGACTGGCCAGACAAAATGCCTACATAGACAGCCACACACTCCCTGAAACACACCTGCACCTATTCTCTGGCACACTGTGTGTGTGTGAACGTATCACTCCCTTATGCACACACTAACACACCCAAAACTTACACAACCATACTCCTTGATGTGCACACTTTTATACAGTAACCAAACTTTACCACACACCCGCACCTAAAAATCCACATCCCCTACTTCTATAACTACGCACCTCCCGCACTAACACATACCCCTGGACTCCTACATGCACATTTCTACACGTGTACACGTTTTTGCCTACACACCCCCCATATACTCGGTTGCACAAGCACAGGTATATGCACTTACACACTCACTCATACATATCTACATATTTACATATTCATCCCACAAGTCCCCACACTTTCACAACCACAGATCTCTATGTACACACTCACACAACCACACTCTACATACACGTTCAGGATTAATAAAGTCTACCAATCAATCAGAGACCATCACACAACCATACACACACTTAAACTCCAAGCACATGGCTATTAACGGCCACTTTCACACAGACTCACACGTGCAAACAGCTACATCCACAGCCTCATCATACCTACATCTCTCAACACACCTACATGTGCCACACAACAACAGAAACATATACATGCATTTACACACCCCAGCATCCATCACTAATACACTCAAACACACACATACACCTAAACTGCTCATTCATACACACTACAACATACTGACACATCCCACATATTTGCACTCCTATGAATACACAGCACACATAAACACGCACCTAGCATTGTTATTTATACACTCCTACACTCACATAAATACACATAAATATGTCCTCACACCTTCAAATTTTCTAGCATACCTAAAAAAGATATAACACAGTATAGCATTATTTTGCATGCAGGTATTCATTGTAGGGGGAAAAGGAGGCAATCCTTCCCCAAATGGTGCAACTCTGCGCATGTGAAACTAAAGCCATCCATTTCCTTAACTCACTCACTGCATTTAATGATTTTACAATGGACACCAAGAAAGAAAAAAGTGCTGTTGAAAAAGCAAGAATTACACAGAAGAAATGGCACCGGAAGAGGACACAGTGTGATTTATGAGAATATCAGCTTTATTTAGAACAGGTGAGAAAAGTTGTCATTTGTTACCTTTACACACTGCATTGATTCACGACGGGTTGCTGTCGGTGGGAGGCGAGTAGTTATTTCAGGTACTGCTGACATATGCAGCAATCAACAGCGCTGTGCAATATTTGTTTTCTTTTTATAACCAAGCTCTTCCACACGTGCTCGTTTCACAAAGGAGATCAACTCATTTCACAAAGTGGACGAAGCTCCCACTTTTCAATTGCTGCCTGTGGGTTGACATGGAACTTACAGTATAAGGATAAACATGGATCCTGAGACCATAGTAGGTTGAGAAACTGATTAACTGATTAATCATAACTGATTAACATCAGTTCACTTAATAATTTAGCAGCCAACAATAGTTATTGTAACTTAGTGCGACTACCAAAATTTTGTACTTAGCGTTATTCTTTAGAATTTTAGCTACGTTTAGCCTAATGTTTAATGAATGTACAAAGCAAACCTTAAGCAACCGAAACGTTACCTGCAATGTACAAGGAGAACAAAATGCTGTCTGTGTTTCATAGTTTTACTTCAACTAGAAGCCACAGAGAGTCATGCCAGTGATGTTGATGTGGCAGTGATAGTTGGTCACAAAAAAGGGCAGCAATAGGTACAGTATGTGTAACATAGTGGTGCTGTGGTGTGACGGTAGAATGGAGGTTTGTGGGTATTTCTCAGTATCAGAGAAAATTATATGACCAGTGTGAAATGACTGCAAGATATGAAGAAATCATCTATGGAAGGACATGCAATGCTATATTAAAGCTAAACACTCATTATGCATTATGTATTTGAAAATTATAATCAGCCATGCTACACAATAATACACACAACATAGTAGCAGTCCTCTTAATTGCTTAATTGATTTGTAATTAAAATTAAGGTCGGTCCTGTGGGAAGAGAGGAATTCAGTTCAACTGCAGGATCCATGCCAGAGACAAGAAAGTGTTGTAATTCTGGGTTTATGACCGAGGCAACAACAATAAATGAGGGGGATAAGGAGAGAGATACTCAGGCAGATGAAAGTGATCAGGAGAAGGCTACTGCTTTGTCTAAAGTCCAAAGTCTAGTCCAAAGATTTTGATATGTTTCTCTGCTATCACCTCCCACAATCCCCAAGACAGAGCATGTTGTTAATATGGTAAAAATGATTAGAAAGTGGGGCCTTAACTAGCAAGGGTAGAAAGTTGAAGCTACCTATATTTTACAAGACGATAACTCTTGATCATGTCAACTTGTTGCTCCAGCATCTACACAAGTGCATTGAATGAGCAAAGACAGCTGAATTAGGAGTTGTATGTCTCTTTTCTTTTGTTGGTAGTTACCAATGGCGGCCTAGTAATAATGGTCTGTATCATGTCACTCCAGGGCTGAAAGGCAGTCCCACTCCACCCCTGTCCTCAACACTCACACATACACATCTGCGCACACTTTACCCTCACAAACTTAAACACGGCTGCACACTCACAAGCATACACCTTACACATAAAACTCACCCCCTAACTCTCACACCCACACACATACAGATTTGCTCAAACACAATTTAGCCTTGAATAGCTAAGCACACACACACACACACACACACACACACACACACACACACACACACACACAGCAGCCCTGACTCCTATGCTTTCATCGTCAGGCTTATAAATAAGCCTTTTGTTGCCGGTGACTTCCAGCAGTGTCAGACATTCTACTCTTGACAAGAAGCAGACGCCTCAGTGACAAGCAGTTGCCTGAAGACACACGGGATGGGGTGTCTGATGAGTGGAGAGTGACAAACAGAAGCTGGCAGCAGCAGGTTTGCTGGGCTTTTATGTTTCTGGCGAGGCTGCACAAGTGATATGCTGTGCTTGAAAAAATTGCCTCAAGAGAGAAGGAAAATAAGCAAGCCACTCATCCGAAGCTTTGGCCAAGTAAAATATATTTGGTCATTGCTGGCATTTTGGTCAGCCTGACACCCCACTCTTTCCCTTAGTGTGCTCAGCACCTAATTTCAGTCTGTTGCATGTGAAGCTTTGAGGAGGGAAAACAGAAAATGAAAATGGCTTGATTGAGGTCTGTCTCTTGATTTTGTTTTGTTAGCTTCTGGTAATGGTAGGCACTGGTGAGGTTAAGCACATAGTGGCCTGCAAAGATAAATCAGGAAAAAAACCTACCAGGCTAATTCTTCTTTCCTTCTTTCCCTCATCACAGAGGGCTAAACGTGCTTCAGGTTTAGTGGTAAATGATTACATGGATGCTCATTTTGGTCTGGTGCCAGTGCACAAAATGCACTGTGGTAATAAAGGGGTCCAGCTGGTGCTCCAGTGATGGCTAAACACTAAATTATCTTACTCTAGTACCATTGAAGAGTCAATAAATTATCCATTGAGAATTGTGTCATTTAGGATATGTGTATCTTAAGTAGACAAATAACATCACACACAGATCTGAAATCTGTAAACAACAATCACACCATCTTGTAGTTCAGACCAGCATCACACAGAATGTTCAATTTTAATCACGCATCTGTGTGGAAAAATAGATGTTTCCAACCATACTGGTCCTGATGCTCCCCTCAACAGCAGTTAAACTTTTTGGTTGAAATTTAAATTGGCACATATTCATTGTTTCGTAAATCTAAAATCCATATTGTAAGAGTAGAGAACTTTGTATTCTATTCCTCTTTTTGGAACAGAATTCAGCTAAACAGAATATCATTTAACCCATCCTGCCACACACCAACACTACAGCGCTAGATATTTAAGAGCACAGTCTATAGAAACAAGTCAGTTCAAGGGTAAAGCCAGCGAAAATAAAAAGAAATCCCTGAACAATTATATTTTAGCCAAAATCATATAAGGGGCACTGAGTAATTTATAACACCATAACATGCGTTTGAAGTTTATTCTATGGGACCTTCCATCATTTTGATTTTAGAGCTAAAAGGTTAATTAGAAGGTCCTAGATACCCAGTATTTTGCACCCTGAGCTGAGTGTCCGTAACTGGCTGGTCAATAAGTAAAACTCAATCCGCATGTTACAACACTGCAGAATAAACTCTTAATACAAATAAAAGAAGCATTGAGTCTAATGCCTAAGGCATTCAACTGAAGATTGCAGGTTTAGCCACTTAATGGTGTCAGAACACTGTCTGGCCAGTGATATTGTCAAGTCCACTATGACTCCTAAATCCTTCTTATGAGGTGTACTTTTGATTTTCAGACCCTCCACTGTGTATTCAAACCTAACATTTCTACATCTTATGTGTAAAACTTTACATTTACTTACATTAAATTTCAACTGCCACAAATCTGCCCAAGGCTGTATGCTGTCTAAGTTCTTCTGTAATGATTCACTGGATTCTAGATTATCTGCCAATTCACCTATCTTGGTATTATCTGCAAACTTAACCAGCTTGTTACTTATATTCCTGTCCAAATCATTTATTAATATTAAAAACAGCAGTGCCCTAGCACTGATCCCCAAGCAACACAACTCTTAACTTCTCCCAATTCTGATAAGGTTCCTCACACCACAACACTCTGCTTCCTGTGTCCAAAGCAATTTTGCACCCATTTACAAACAACATCCAGAACTCCCACTTTTAGTTTTTATGATGACATACCTCTCATGTGGCACCTTGCAAAATTCTTTCTGAAAGTCAAGATAAATAATATCATATGCTCCACTTTGATCATATCCTTTTGTTGCTTCCTCATAAAATTCCAGCATGTTGGTAAAACATAACCTTCCTCTTTTGAACCTATGCTGACTGTACAATAAAACTCCTTTTCTGGCCATGCATTGCTCAATCTTTCACTTATTAATTCCTTTCATTAATTTACCTGTAATGTGCATTAAGTTTACTTGCCTATAGTTGCTTGGATCTGCCCGGTCACCCTTTTTATATAATGGGATAATATTTCCATTTTCCAGCCCTATGGAATTTCCCCAGTGCCCAGTGACTTCATAAAAATATCTGTCAAGGGATTATTTCTGTACTTGCTAAATTCCTTAAGAACTTGAGGATACATTTTATCTGGTCCTGGTGATTTGTTTCATTTCAGCCTATTTAATTTGAGCAGTACTTCTCCCTCTACAATTTCCAAATCCCTGAGTACCTTCTTAGTAGTCCTTTTTACCTCTGGGAGGTTATCAACTTCCACTCTTGTGAAGACCTCAGAAACAGTTTAGAGCATCTGCTATGCCACTGTCTGTAATTTTTAATTCCTCTTTACGTTTCCTGATGCACTTTACCCACTCAATGATCCTACACAACAGGTAACTAGACAAATAGGACATTTCATTAGGGTTCCGGTAAATCTATCTAGGCATGATTCCAGCTTTGACGAGCTATTTATCCAGTCTGGAAACATTGTCTAGCACAATGCCACAGACTGGATCAGCAGTGCCCACTAATCTATTAATCTACCCATTTACCTGCCAGCCTCTCTCTCCATTAATCTATTTTTTACTCCATCTCACAGTAGGTGATGCTTCTTAATTCAACACAAGGCCAAACAAGACTTGTACTCATGTGCCAATCATCTGAAAATCTGTCACATAAGCTTCTCTTAATCCTGTTTTTAGTCATTAATGAGAGAATGTAACAATGAGAATGTGCTGACGGGGCCAAATGAAATAAGAATTTGACTCCTTTGTATTTAGCTCACTAGTACTCATTTAACCTTCTGCAGTTCTAAGTGATTGTTGCTTTTTCGTTTATCTGGAGATATGATCAAATATATGAAAAGGCATACACTAAGTGATGCAAAATTGAGTAGGGAAACAGCAGATTTCTTTTACATTATAAGATGATACAAGTCTGGACCGAGCATGTCACATACAGTATGTAAGGAAATCAGCACTGGGTCAGGTTGCAGCTAAGGCGACCACATTTTCTATAAATCGGAGAGTTCATGTGATATCATTTGAGTGACAGAGCTTCAGTACTCAAACTACTGGTTAATGTACTAACAGAATTGCCCGGTACTACATATGCCAAGAGTGCAGAGCTTCTATTGAATATGGGCTATAAAATGAATACGGACAGGTCCTGTATGTGTGGGTATTCGTTTCAATATTTTCTTAAGAAAATGGGTGCACCCATTGTGGCTAGTAATGTTAATATATTGTTACCAGCCGATGCCTGCCGTAGCATAATGTGGTGTAAGAATAGGAACGGAAAACGGTGAGAAAGGAATTCAGAAATCAAGAAGAAAGAAATACTTCTTGAAAGACGCAGTTGTGAATAGGTGTTTTGCTGTAGACGACAGATAATGAGTTGAAAGATCTAACCCTAGAAAAAGCCAAGTACAACTGACCGTGGCTGAAGACTGAAGGCGGGATGTTGGGGTTGTGTTTGAAGTAAATGACAATGGTAGCATGGAGAATCTCGGAAAGAGCTTCAATTTCAGCTTCACCACCATAAACTCCAGATGTTGCCATGTATTGATAGTACTCATGACTTGTTGTGATAACTCGACTTGCGTTGGAAAGAACAACAGGAAGAATGTCTCCAAATCTGTCCCAATATGATGCAACAAAATCTACTGCCCTACGTCGTAGTGAGAGTGCATTGCCTTTATCAACCGTTTGTGTCAAGAAATAACCCACTGATAGTAACAGACAGTTGCCGGATCCCGGAATAGAGATGACGTTGTACAAAAACCCATCGACAGAGAAGATACTGTCGTTCATTTTATAACAAAGGCAAAAGTGGCATGGGGGTGTATGCGAGGCCGCAGGCAGCGTGGGGGAGGGTTTGGAAGAGGACAAATAGGAATCGAGAAATGCCATGTGGGCTGCGAGTGGGCGGGACCGGTTTTGAAGAGGAAGCAGGATGAACCACAAGAGAAATATATATAAGAGATGTGATATGTGTTGCGCCTGGGGCACCAAGATAATGAGAAAAGGTATGAGATTTTGAGAGAAGATTTTCTTTGGTGAGTCAGATCTAACCCAACGTTAAGTACCATTACTATGTTCTAGGACAAGAATAGTATTTAATACTGGAAAATGTCATGCATGTCAGCTGGTTGAAGTCATTATGAATTTTTTAAACTTTTTCTAAATCATGTTTTTGTTTTTTCCATGTGGCTTTGTTTAATGAATGATTTTCTTTTGTTCCAGGTATCCAAGATAACTGCAGGGTTGTGATATTCATTTGGTTAGTATGACCATAAATTGCAGTGGACATGGTCACTTATTGGTACCAGGAGCCACAGTAGTCATTTCCCCCCCATAAAACAGGGCTGGCAGCACAGCAAGCTTGTCAACATTTCTGACTGGTTTAGAAAAGCCAGATTCTGTCATTTTTATTTTTTATCAGCTATTTCTCCTCCATTTTAAATATACTTTTTTACATTAGTTTTAATGCAGCCACAAAGGGGTCTACCAATGGAGGTCTGGGTCTATTGGGTCAATACTAGCATATTGCCACTTTAGATACCACTTGTGTCAGGTAGTCCTATTGCCCTGGGACAGTAACCTTTACTGTATTCCAAGAACATGTTAGCAGAAGTAAAGGCAAAGCTTGTGGAGCAACTCGCAATATGAACCCCGGCAGAATCCTAAAACAAGCAAACCAGTGAGCTTCCCTTTGTTAAACTGGCCAAAGTAACTAGCCGGGTATCTGAATGCTGAGAACATATCGATTAGTATCTCTCAGTATGTCAATAATTTCATAATAAGATACCGGTTTCCCTTGAGATCAATGCGGCATCAGAATGATGGGATGCACAGTTGAAGTTAAGGCATGCATTTCTCAGATGAGTCTTTAGTTTTGTAGTCCCATGCAGTGTTGATGAGTCATAGTGAAATTTGGACATGTGTACCTTTAAGAATCAGAATGAATGACATAGAAGCAATTTGTACAAAAAATAAACCATGAACTTAAACTCTTTGATTTCAGTGTTTTACATAGGGATGCCACATGCAGGCATGCAAAATGAGAAAAAAGGAATAAAATGTCTGTGCTGATGGTAAGTGGTATATACAACACCACTCACCACCCATCTCTTCCAACCCAAGGTCCCTTTAAGGATGCAACGTCTGGCAATACCGTGTCATTCTCTCATTTTGTTTTTCAGCAAGTAACACTTTTCTGACCAGCCAAAACAAGAGAACTTTGGCAGCTTGTGTCCAGGACACATTTATGAGCAAAGCTAGGTAGACCATGGCCTGTGTACCTTGTCTCAAAAGGAAAGCTGCCAAGGTTTTTGTGACTTGAAGAACTGAAATTACTTTTCAGAAATTTTCAGAAGATGTTATTTTATATTTATTTTTTTTTTAGAGTGTGGCCTGCTATCTAAAGAAATGGATTGTAAACCATAAGGCTGCTAGTTCAATGCCCATCACTCTGATCTTGAATAAGTCCATTAAACAGTATGAACTTGGAAGCGTTTTTCCTTGAAGTGTAAAGTTACATGAAGTAGTGATCATTATGGAAAAATGCTACGTAATGTAAGAGTTCAAAGGTACTAGCTAACCACATCCAAAAAAAAAAGATAAGAATTAGTAGCCACTGGGGCTAAAGAAATGCTCTGCTAGTTCAAATACATTGGCTCTCAATTGCAGGAGAGCTGAAGATACAAAGGGACCATAGGGACATACAGTCTTTGACAGTAGTGATAGTCCTGTATTTGTCAATAGCTTTGGACCACAACTGTGACAGCCTTGGGTGATGTCTCCCTGTAATGCTCCTTTGATGAATAGAGTAAAATATCTTTTTCCATGGTATGTAAAACTGACCATAGTGTTAAGTATCCTGATTTACATTAAATTAGAAGTGCTGTTGTGGTGCAGTAGCTGGCATAGTTGCCTCAAAGTCCTAGAGTCCAGGGCTCTAAGTTCTGCAGAGGTCATTGGGGAATCTGCCTCTCCTGTCTCTGTGCTCATGTGAGTTTCCTCCGGGAACTACAGTTTCTGTCCACATCCCAAGATAAGCATGTTAGGTTTGTTGACTTTCAGGGAGTCTACAAGTGTTAAAGGATGCATTTGTATCCTGTCCAGTATCGCTCCTGTCTAAAGTGGCCAATACCCTGATATAGTCTACTGCCCACTACAATCTCATAATGCAAGAAGTGGGTTCAGAAAATGAATGGATGAATGTTTAATTTGTGAACAGGTTAGGGTCTGCCACTAAAGTTTAAACTTAAGTGTCAGTGAGAATGCAGGATGTCCATACAGGCATTTAAAACAATTCTTTCTTTGCTTCAAGTTAAAAAGTGGACTATGACACAATATGCCTGATGACTGGAAATGGAGAATACCAAAAATAAATGCATTAGCCATAGGAGATGTCTCCTTTAGGCTCAGTGTGCAATGATCCTTTCAGAGATGGTGCAGGACGTTGTACCATTAAAGGGAACCAGAAGAAGGTGTTACTTACTGCGCAGGCTGTCCCGTCGGACTCTGTCAGCCTCTGGTGAACATCAAACCATACAGTCTGCAACAAGAATCACAAAAAGTCACAGTTTAATTGTGAATTGGACAAAACCAACAGCTCAACAACCTAAACATCGGAGAAACTAACAGAAGAGGAAATGTGCCCTATTAAATATATTTGCTCTAGCAAAGCTAAATGTATTTAGGATAAACCAGGGATAAGATAACTTAGGTATAAAAGGCAGTTATTATGCAGTTAAACCATCACCTGAATAAACATTCTGTTCTTGACAATTTTCAGTCAGGTTTTAGAACAAATCACAGTACAGAACCTGTGCTAGTTAAAGTAGTAAATGACTTGCGGGAAAATGCAGACAGAGGCCATTTATCTGTTCTCATCCTTCTAGATCTGAGTGCCACATTTGATACCATTGATCAGAATATTCTTAGAAATCGCCTTAGTCAATGGGTGGGCCTCTCTGGCAGTGTCTTAAATTGATTTGAGTCTTACTTGGCAGGTAGAAAATTCTTTGCTAGTTGTGGTAATTATACTTCAAAGACACATGATATTCTACATGGTGTTCCATAAGGCTCTATCCTGGGTCTGCTGCTCTTTTCGATTTACATGCTTCTGTTAAGTCAGATTATCTCGGGGCATGATATGAGCTACCACAGCTATGCTGATGACACACAACTGTATTTATCAATAGTGCCTGATGACCCAGACTCTCTTGATTCACTGACACAATGTCTCACTTGTGTTTCTGAATGGATGAGTAGTAATTTTCTCAAACTAAATAAGGACAAAACAGAAATCTTAGTGATTGGCAAAAATTAATATAATGAGAGTATTAGAAATAAACTTGATCCATTAGGATTTAAAATCAAGATGGAGGTAAAGAATTTAGGGGTAATTATTGACTCTGACCTGAATTTTAAATCACATATTAATCAGATTACCAGGATAGCATTTTTTCATTTAAGAAATATAGCAAAAGTTTGATCTCTTATAACTTTTCAAGATGCTGAAAAATTAGTTCACACTTTTATTTTCAGTCAACTAGATTACTGGATTACTAGATTACATGTATCACACTCCTCTCAGGACTACCCAAAAAAGACATCAATCGATTGCAGCGAGTGCAGAATGCAGCTGCTAGCATCTTAACTAGGAAAAGAAAATCCGAGCACATCTCTCCAGTTTTGATGTCACTACACTGGTTACCTGTGCCATTTAGAATTGATGCTTTTGGTTTACAAATCCTTAAATAATCTCACTCCATCCTATATTTCAGAACGCCTTTCACCTTACACTCCAAATCGTAACCTTAGATGTTCAATGATTGTCTGCTTAGAATTCCAAGAGCTAAACTTAAAAGAAGTGGTGAGGCGGCCTTCTGCTGTTATCCACCTAAAATCTGGAATAATTTACCGATAGAAATTCGCCAGGCTTATTATGATGGAGCACTTTAAAAAACTGCTAAAAACTCATTATTTTAACATGGCTTTCTCATAGCTTCATTTTAGTTTAACCCTTATATTCTGTTTATGCATTTTAATGATCATTTTTTTTCATGGCTCCAAAATCTGCACTAATCCCTACTTTCTCTGCTGTTCTTTTTCAGGTTTTCTGAGGTGGCGATCTGCACCACCAGCACCCGATCAAAGCACCGTGATGTCCTTACATTGATGGATTGAAGGCCAGCGGTCCACATGACCATCATCGTCTAATTCTTCCACTTTGAGCCTGAAAACCATGAGGACTGACTGAGATCATTTATGTTAGGTAGAATGCCTAGTGGTGGTTGGGTGGTCTCGTGGCCTGGAACCCCTGCAGATTTTGTTTTTTTTTTTTTCCTCCAGCCATCTGGAGGTTTTTTTTTCTGTCCTCCCGACCATTGCACTTTGCTTTTATTCTATGTTAATTAGTATTGCCTAATTTTATATATATACTTTTTTTCTTTCTTCATCCTGTATAGCACTTTGAGTTACATCATTTGTATGGAAACGTGCAATATAAATAAATGTTGTTGTTATGAATGGTGCACTGGATGAATGAATTGTAGAGAAGAAACTTCTTTAAGGATAAATTTGGTATATTTCAAGTCAAATTTATTTCTTCACAATCATGGAATATATTAGTTTGCCATGTGAAACTGCATTCTAAAGTGAAGTCTATGTTATAAATTTTAAAAAATAAGTAGCCTGCTCTTGCATTTTTTACTTTCTTATGGAGACAACAGGGGCCAGAATCTAGAAAAAATGTCAATGTCATTTCATCACACATAAAGACAACAAAGAAGGACAATAATAAAAAGGAGTATCGGAGAGTACAGAATTAACAGAAATCAATACATTCTAATGCCTTTTTAGGCATTCCTGCAAATCAATTCAAATTACCAGACCATGTGGTGGGTTGGCTAATCCACTTCCCACATCTGTATTGCGCCTCCTGTACCTTATAATTAAAAGACTCTGGACTTGCTTCCTCTGACTAGACAAACCTTTCTCCAGCTCAACATCTGACTCAGGTTGTGCAATATTATAGTTGTAGTGTCCAGTGAGGTCATTGTAATTCTAAGTACAAACAGTTCTACTTGGAGCAATTGATGGACTGATTGAGTGCATTTATAGCTCTTGGAATGAAACTGGTTTGTACAGGAAAGGCTCTGAAGAGTTGATTAGTGATTGCAAAGGAGAGGCTTTTTCCTAGTGCCACTTCCAGGCAATATGTGTAACTCTCAGCACTATGCTGTACTAAAGTTCTTACTGGCAGACTCGAGCTCCACTTACTCTGAAAGGCCAAGGCCAGTCCCAGTGTTTCCAGTGCATAAATATGAATAACATTGAACCAAACATGATGCATTGCATAGAGTTCTGCTTCTCTCCTACCTCTGTGCCCTTAAAAGATTTAATTCTGGGGCACTGTCCATAAGCATAATTTCTTATTGCTTCACTACTTGCCAATGTACCTTTGTGATAACTCAGATCCCAGCTTCAAGCTCAGCAGGCCACATGCGAGGGGTAGGTTTAAAATTCTGCACTGGGGTTACTTCTGAACCCTGCAATGGAACCAGTTCTAGGGAAAGGACAGATTATTTTTACCTGAAGAGATGTCCCCTGAGACCACTGCACCCTAGAACATTCGAGTTCTCTCCGATGATTTCTCAAACATGAAAAAAAAAACACTACTATGTCCTGCTGTCTCTGCTCCCCATTGCCTTTTGCAAGCTCAGTGACACTCCACAATATTGAATTTAAGATTACAAACTACATGGGTGTGAGGAGAAGACTTTCTATTAAAAAAGTAAGATGAGCAGAACTTGTAGTGGATTTTACATTAAAACTTAGTTTACAGGCTGGAGAACGGAGATCTTTAAACAAAAATGAAGGCAGGACTTCACAGTTAAGTGAAGACTAAAATGTGTCCAGTGAAAGCCATCATTTCGACTGTGCTCATAATGTTTCTCAAGCTAAAATTAATATCAAGGCACGTCCCTAGGAGTTCTTCACAACCTTGGAACAATTCAGGTTGCACCAAGTATTGCAATAAGGTTACACTAATCTATCTATCTATCTATCTATCTATCTATCTATCTATCTATCTATC
>JANRMT010062806.1:80200003-80247027 GCA_026402145.1 Polypterus bichir lapradei
ATCTATCTATCTATCTATCTATCTATCTATCTATCTATCTATCTATCTATCTATCTATCTATCTATCTAAAGCTTTTCAAATTAAAACTGTTATGAATAAAAGTATTCTTTAGTTTTTGTTCATGTCTGTTCCACATATTTTCTTGTTCTTTTCTTCTCCTTGGGGGTTTTAGAAGACATTGTCTATTTCTTTAGTTAATTTTGGGCTCTGAGGTTGTACGAAAAATATTTGTGTTTTGGGGTGCTGTCATTTCATTTTCTTAAAGATGCTGCTGTTGTAGATAGCTTTGTATATTCCCTTTGTTACCACATGACAATGGGAAGTCAATGCCCGTGATGTCACCATTACCGTGGTATGAAGGTCAGCATCACACACTTTCTGGTTGTTCAATCTTCTGGATTCAAATCATAACAAAAAAAAACTTTCACAGTTAGTGTGTTGTTTTGACTGAACATTTAGAATTACTTACATGCCTCCTTGGATTTTTATTTTCGTATTGGGATTGGTATTTTGGTATATTTTGATATCTTGCAATGACCCTCATAGTTTTAATAACCATGATTTCGTCACATCTATCTCCTGCTCCTGCTTCCTTGCCTATTTCACAGTCACACACAGCAAATATAAAAACCTGTGGGTTTATATCTTTTACAACAATAAAATATGCAGTATGTGATAAGAAACAAAGCTGCAGCCGTAGCAAGTTTGATCTGGGAAAATAAACATCACACAGTGACATCTACATTCATAAAGCATACCAGAATTATTTTGCAAAGTCTAGGTTGCAAACAGAGAAGTGTTCTTATTAAAATAAGGACTGTGGAGCACACTTGGTGATGTTTTCATTGTTAAATATAAAGACCACTTGCTGAAGTCAGGGGGTCCTCTAATAGCTTCACTGATTCACATGCAATCAAGGTTAAAGCCTGGACAGCGGAGGTTAAAGGTTGTACTTGGCACCATTGCTTGTCAACGGCATTCATAATAGCCCTAAGTTTAAAACAAGGACTGAATAAAAACATTGAAATGAATTTTCACGTTATATTAATGAATGTACCCTCCACTGGAAATCGTCTTCAACTTATAATGAAGAAGTGCCCACTTCACATGGTGGGATCATGACAACAGGCCACTGTGAACACCAAGGTTGCACAATGAGAAAAAGTTAATTTAAATTAAAGGAACAGGTCACTACGGTCAGTCAGGTATGTCATGAGGAGCATGGATTTCACATTAACAAATGGGGTCAAATATGAAAATTAAGAGAGTACTGAAGAATACATGAAGGACACAAATGTAAATAAGGAAAATGTATTAAGGACTGTGAGCAGGAATACATGGTTGAATGATATGACAGGACATGTCCCACAAAGGAAGCCATTTTCAGGCTGGGATGCCAAGTTGGGATATTAAAGGTTGAGAAACTGCTTTGAAGAGATAGTAAAACCCCATACATTTTTTGCTGTGAGATTTTTTAGGTCAGGGCTTCAGATGGGTCGAGGTAAGATAATTATACTCAATAATTATTGTGCCAGAGACTTGTGATGTGTTATATGTTGATAAGCAATTTCACAGTACTCTGTAAGCATGAGAATAATAACCCATACGCAAGATACCTACAGAGACCCCTGGGAGTTGTAGGTTCTGCAGGAGTCACTGTGGGAGCCAGGAAGTTCCATAAGGACATCACAGTAACAGGAGAGGCACTAGATATAAGGTCAGGTCTAGTTTCTGAGTCGTGTCCATCTTCTCAGTCAGCTTAAGCTTGAGGTTAGCAGAGAATTACAAGCAAGGATTCATGTAGCAAGAAGAATGAGACAGAGGAAGAAGAGACCAATTTGTTTGCTGAAGGAAGGCTAAGAGGTGTGAAGGAATCTCTGCAAGTGACTAGTTAGCCAGTCTGTGTTAAGCTAAAATTTTGCTTTGTTATACTTTTCTGACTGTGTTCCTTCTGTTTTACCCTTACTGGATGTTTTAATCATTTTTAATAACTTCTTTCAATGGCTAGACTATATGGTGTTTTATGGGTTTGGGACTTGCTCCAGAGTGCTTCTTCCTTCACAAGGCTTACAATGGACCATTTAGTGAGCTTTAAAATGTGCCCTGGTTACTAACATCAATGGTTCTTGAAAGCAGCTTAAAGGGCTAATCCACAAATATTTAGTAGAAGTGTCAAAAGTCATAGCTGAACATAAAACTCGGATATGTCTGGACTTTGGTTGACATTCTTGATTCGTTTGAAATTAAACATGTGGCTCATGAGAGGGATCAGTGGCACAATGGATAGTACTGCAGGATTTCAATTGTGGCCCAGCCACTATCGGTGTAGAGTTTACATGTGATCACTGTGTTGGTATGAGTTTTCCTCTCTGTGCAGCCCCATATGAGTGTGGGTGTTTGCCCTGCAGTATACAGAGTTGGTTCGTGTCATCTACCTGATGATGCCAGGTTAGATTCTGTGTCTGTGAACTGCAGTCAGAAGGTTTCATATAAAATAGAAGCAGAAAAGGCTCCTTACTGGGAGCCACTTAACCCTAACATTAAACAGAACATTGCTTTCATAAACTACAGTTATCCCTTGCAATTCTTGGGGGTTACAGGTGCAGGACCCCCCCTTGAATGCAAAAATCAGCAAATAGGTTTTGGGCCCATGATTACTGTATGTTCTAAGTGTATTGCACTAAATAGGATGCACAAAGTTGCGAGAAATGCAAGTCAGAATCATTCCTATGCAAGCAAATTATATGTATGAGGCCATCTGCTGCGGCAAAGCTATGTGGCATCCTGCAGACAAAGTGTGTAGTTCAGTAGTTCTTTAGTGAACTGTAATGTTTTACAAAATGTAATTTATTATAATACATTTGTGTGTATATTTATGGCAATAAATGACACAAATGATTAATATTACATATAAAAGATATTAAACAAAGCACTACACACAAAATGATAAAAAAAAAATCCACACTCACAACACAGTACAGTTTCAAAGATGCAGTTGTGTTGCAGTTATGAAATAAACTCCCCTGTGAACAGCCTCCTGAAAGTTATGTAAAGTTTATCCTACTGTGATGCTGATGTATGTGAAGATTTGTAGAAGTTGGACAAGAAAATAAATCCAGAGAAAACTGTAATCTGATGGGTGCAATTGTAATCAGATTGTCCAGTGAAGCAATGAAACAAAAAGTTACCACTGAATGCAATCCTGTCAGCTTCTTATGGCTCACTGTTAACACTAACACCCTCATCTTAAACTCAGCAGGCCTTGTGGTAACCTCTGCAGATGCTTAATGATGATGTATTCCTGGGGTTGCAGGGATTTGCAGTCCATTTATTCAAGGATATAGTGTCTTCTGCTGTTTTCCTCAATAGATGGCAAAACTTGCAAAATAATTTCCATTCAATTATGGATGACAAAATTGTAAACCCATAAACCACAAGTGGTGACCTGTATATGTATATAACTGAATGTGGACTGAGTGGACGCTGTGTGTCTTTGTAGCCTCATGTGCAGATGATCAAATCTGTTTATTAAAGACTGCACTCACAAGCTGTAGTTCTGCTTTATGGTTGTCACTGGATACTGTCGTACACATGCATGGCAAATCAAATGATATCCAGGATCAGTGATTCCTGATTTATATGATAGTCTGAATTTAGCACCCTTGTGGGAATCAAAGAGTCATGAATCTTAAATAAGTGTGTCGATGATCACAATGGCTGAGGTTCTTCAATTACAGTTAGGGTCCCACTCCTTTTGAAGGTCCATAATGTCCTACATTCTACTTGATAATTTTTCCAATGAATCTATGGTTATTTGTTGTTAAAATAAAACACTTTCTCACATTCAGACAAAATCTGCCCATAAGTTCCCAATGTGTCCTTGTGTTCTTGACGCAGCTGGGGTCTACTTCCTTTTCGTAATTTAAACACTTTAATCATGTCACCTCTTAATCTCTTGTGACAGATTGGGGCTCTCTTGACCCCTTGAACCCTCAGACCACTCGTCAGACACCAGGTAAAAGTCCAAATACTTGATTTATTAGGATAATAAAGTGCACAAAGCACCCTCTCCTCCCCAATACTCATAAACAAATCAATAATCACTAATCACAAATACAATAAACCAATCCTCCAACTCCCAGATGCGTTGCCACCCTTCCATCCAGCTCAGCTCGACGCTCTGGTGTCTTTCTTAGTCTTTTATATCCCCTGACCCGGAAGTGTTCCCATAGTCCTTCAGTTCATGATTCCTTATTACTTCTGGGTCAGATTAAAAAGTCCTTCACCCCGGAAGCGTGTCACTTCCGCAGTCGCTTTGTCTATGACGTACTTCCGGGTTATAGGACACATGTGACTCTCTGGGCTTCCCTGCAGCGTCCTCTGTTGGCCCCTGGGGTATCCAGCAGGTTTGTAAAGGAAAACTCCATAGTCCATGATTCCCTGCTGGCATCCAGGGAACCTCTATGCTGCAGGGAGAGCTCCATCTAGCAGCCTGGGGGTATTGGCCATGATAACAAGCCGGCCATAGACCACACTCTAAACTAAAAAGGTTCATCTCCTTCAATCTCTCCATAGAGCTCATACCTCTCAGTCCCAGAATCAGCTTATTCACTCTCTTCTGGACTTTCTTTAGTGTTGTTATGCCATTTTGTAATATTGAGAGAAGAAGGTGGTTCCTTTGTTATTAAAATCTCATTTTGGTGGATGGTTAAGAAAACAGGAAACAATTAAAACCAAAACACAACTGTTTAAAATTAAAATAAGCAATTAAGGAATCAGAATTTTAACAGGTGAGTCAACTAAAATTAGGGCCCAAAAACATATTGTCTTTGAAGCAAATAAATGGATTCTAATTAAGAAATTGACTGAATTGAAAACCTACAGACACTGAGGTCCTCCAGGACTGTAATTGAGGACCCCTGGTTAAAAGGTTTAAGATTTCTGGATTTCAGACTAGATATTGTTGCTTAGATTTGTCTTTTAGAAATACCTTTTTGATTCAGTTTTGATCTTCTTTGTTGTTTTAAGAATTCTTACTAAAGAAATCTTTACATTTAAAGATTCATTGTTATTATTATTTGGTGCCAGGGGTTTTACATGTTCCTCTCTTCTCTTTTTGTGAATATATAACCTTGGCTTTTGTAGGTCACAAAGCCAGCTCCTTGAGCTAGAGATTCACAAATATAGCAGTAAAGTACAAATCCTTCCAACATCTCCAAACATAATCATACACATCAACATGAGAAAATGTTAATGATTTTCAAGGGCTGCTAAATGATTCTAGGTGTCAGAAGATCATACAAGCTTACTTTTGGAGGCATAGCCTTGGTTTTGAGTTTAATGACTAGGGTAGATCCTTACAACTGTGGTCAACACCCTTGTTCATTTGTTCTTTGGCTCTTTTGTAGTTGGGGTTGGGAAGGAGGAATACATTGGTGTTGATGTACAGTAAAGGGCAGATTTTGAGGCACCCGGCCTTAAAAACTAACTCCTGGTAAATAATAATATGCATCTCTGATGCCTTAATCCAACAGACCTCTCAAAGCCAGCATGCATTACAGTTGTTTACAAGCGGAGCACAGTGAAGTCACATGTTAAACTGAAGGCAGGAAATGACCGCCTTAAGATATGAATTTCAATCCATTAGTTAGTACACTCCACTTCCTACTTTGGACTTCTCCATGAGTGTGCGGCCATAGTGTCTGATAGCACCCTGCTTTGAATTAATCAGCTAGAGCTACATCATGCTATAAGTTTACCATCAGGTAAAGATATTTTGTAATACCACCCCAAAGCCCCAAAAACACTGTGCTGTATTATAAAAGTTCAATGAAACCGCGGAGTTTGAACAGTAGATTTTTACTTTGTACTCTGCAAGTCTGCTTGCATTTAAGTTAATAGCTCTACATGTTAAGAGTTAAATCTAATGGTAAGAATTAGGAAGTCAAACATGGCAAGGTTGTCATCTGCTGAACTAGATTACATATTGGGGGAGAGACTGCTGCCAAACACATACACACACACAGCTGTTTCAAAAGTTTTGTTAAGAGTTAACACTTGAATATATCTGTGGGTGCTCAATCTCCATGGGCTGTGGTGATTCATAAAGCCAGCATTGGTTAAAATTGTAGTCTCCTCATTCAGAAAACAAGTTAACCAGAAGTTTTTCTAAAGTATAAATTACTCATCACTGCTAAAGTGAATAAAGGCAAAGAAAAAGGTGGCAAAAGGGCACATATAACTTACCAGAATCCCTTTTGAGTTCCGCTGTAGCTAATGCTTCCATAATTACACATACAATTAGGATTTGTGCCAGATACCTTTTTTTCACCTTTTCAGTATAAAAATTTTATAAGAGCCATACTGACAGACACAAAGCTTTTCTTTTTTGGTTTCTGTTCTATTTAATTTTTGTTCCATATTTCTCTGTAGTTAATATCTTAGCTGGATTTACCTGCATCCACAGGTCACTGTGTTATGGGCCTCAGCAGGCACCCTGCAGTTTCCTTCATTCCCATAGCAGCTGGCTAGACGGAGATTTGAATTCCCTCCCCGGAGGTTAGCGAGCCATATCCTTTACTAGCTGAACATATGCTAGCACAACTTTATTTGAATTTTATCCGGTTGTATTGATTTTCATTTTCTCATGTTGATGTGTATGATTATGTTTGGAGATGTTGAAAGGATTTGTACTTTACTGCTATATTTGTGAATCTGTTTAGACACTCTGTGCTTGATGAGCACTAAACACAAGACAAAAAAGGGAATTGAATTAAACCGAGTGCATCCCTCATACAACACATAATATCATAAGCACAGATGAGTCAAAGAGCAGCCACTGAGACGAGGAGGTGCATGCTATGAAGAATGTATTTTTAAATTGGGTTTAAAGGGTGAGCAGGATGGAAAGAGTCCTCTGTGTGCTCCCTGGATCTGAACTGGACTCACACATCTTTATCTCTAACTTTGCTTTTGTATGCTAATGCCAGGGGGAGACATTTAAGAAGAGGATAAATAAATTTGATTCAAAAGAATTTCTCTGCAGTGGATTTGTAAATGTGTTTGGTTACTGCACATTTATTCATTTACCACTTATTGATCATAGAAATAACAGCAAATGTAATGCCTGATTGGTACCTTGGGGTCCATATCCATCCATCCACCTTCAGTTGCTGTTTTTTTCTATTTCAGGGCAGCAGCACCAGGTGCATTGAAGAAATCAATCTGCCATTCTGGATTGGATTTTTTTATTTTGAAGCTCACAGATTCCATTACAGGATCCTAAGTGTTAAAGCCTATCAGGAAATATTTACATCAAAGGCAGGAACCACCCTCAGATAGAATGCTAGTATGATGCAGGTTGCACTCACAAACCTGTACTCATAAACTCGGTCATTTTCTAAATCTTCTAATGGCAACAAATAAGTTGCCTTGGCATAAATTAGGAACCAACTCTGGACAGGACAGCAATTGAACGCAAGTCACACAAACACACTATATTCATTCATTTCTCATGCCCTCTTAAAATGCAGGGTTAAGGGTGCAGAACTGGATGCCAGGGAGGAACAAATCCTTGAGGACCCATTGTAAGGCACATGCGTACCCAATCAAATGGGGCCACTTTAGAGAATCCATTTGTAGCAATATACATGTCTGTATGTCTTTCATTGTCTGTCTGTACCCTTTGTTATTGCATCAGTCATAATTTTGTAGTGTCTTAATTCTGCTGCATATTATTGTATAGTCTGGTGTGGTTTATGTTTGGATTGGTATACTACAGTGAGGAGCTTTGTAAATATTGTAAATTTGCTTTGTGCTTGCTCATTTTTACATCAACTTAACTAAAGTTTAACTGTTAAATTTATTTGTGTTTGTGGGTCAGAGTAGGGTAAGTGGACTGTGGGACCCAAACGTAAAAAAGTGTTTGTCGATTCTAGTTATGCACATATTCTGTGTTGGGAACTAGGGGCTCATTACACATTTAAGATAAAAACCCACATCGCTAGAATATAGATGGACACAAACATGGAGACAACTCCTTAGCATGTCTGGATTAGCTGCATTACATCCTCCATGCTGACCCTCAATACAGGCAATCCACTTTTGTACTCTTTATTTACCTACGACAGTGTGGCCAAGTACAGTTCTAACTCCATTATAAAATCTGATACCACCATCATAGACCTGATCACCAAAAATGACGAAACAGCTTACAGAAAAGAGTTTACTACTGACAAAGGGTACCAGGACAACAATCTCACTGTTAATGTCAGCAAAACCAAACAGCTGCTCATAGACTTCAGAAAGCAGAAGGCAGACCACAATCCTGTCTAGAAGGAAATCTGTTGAAAGAGTAAGAAGCTTTTAATTTCCTGTAAGGACTATTAGTGACAAACCAAAGTGGGTACAAAATATTTGGGCTCTTGTCAAAAAGGGTCAACAGCACCTCTCTTTTTTTAGATGTCTGAGGGCAGCTTGCACTTCTCCATCGATTCTCATGAACTTCTATAAGTGCACAGTGGAGTCCATCTCCATTGGCTACAGCATATCCTGGTATGGCACCTGTTCACCTTACGTAAGATTGTAAACCACTGTAGATGGTGGGAATGCAGTAATGGCGCCCAACAACCTTGATGCAAAAGCTTCTGTATACTTACGGCAACTCTGACCCATACATACGCAACATTTCAGAGTAACTGGAAAATGACGGCACCCTTGATCACCTAGGGAAATGTAGTCAAACCAGCAAAATGACGACTCGCATGCATAGTAACTCATATCACTATATCATTTTTCCTCCACGTATAGTTCTAAACCTGGTAAACATTAGTATTTATGTGCATTGATGTGACAAATATGTTACACCTCTGAAGTGTTGAAGATGATGTACAGACTCTGTTTTAGTTTTCTTATAAAGGGTTAATGCTACATAGTGCACTGCAGAAACATTTAGGGTTTTTCTCAGTTTATATAGCCTTTCTGTTGTCACTTTACAGGGAACCAGCCAACAGATCAGGAGTATTTCTGTCAAGCCTCACTCCACAATGCCTGCTGTGCTGAAGCCTTTAACTGATTGGCAAGGCACTACATCCAGTTTTTGTATAGTGTGAATGCATATACTATACATTAAAAAACATGTTCTTGCCAACGTAAAAAGTCAATTTGAAGCAATGTCCAGTTCTCCTAATGTAATCATTGCATTTTACTGAACTCATATTGCAAAAAGAGCACCTAGCGATGCTGCTGTACCACCATATGAAGTTCTGCAATATTATGATTGCATATGTATGAAGCTGATTAGCGTGCTCCATATACGGTTCTTTCAGGGGACATTCGATGTATGCTCATGTATGCATATTGACAAGGTGATTGTGATTTAGAAATGGTAAACTGTATAAAAATGCGTGAACACCAGGTTTTGAAAATCTGACTTTTTTTTTTGCATATGCATATTTTCACACACAACTCCAAGCAACGTTTAGTAAATTAAGACCCCAGACACAAGTTCATTTTATTGCTAATGTCCCTTGTTTTGGGATTTGAATGCTAATGTATGTATGCTCACCATCTATTAGGTTGGGTTGGCCTCTATAGTACAAGATCACGGCATTAGGAACTGGCCTGATGTGGGCATGGAGTAGGCACATTTTGTGATGGCATCCTGCGTAGGGTTTGTAATATGGAAGAGAAAAATTTATATATTAGCATAAATAGCCATAAAAGTAATTAAAAGCTTCTGAAACATTAGATTAAGCATAAATTAGAATGTCAAGCAAATAAGACAAGTCAAGCAAATGGTTAACTAAAAAATCAGTCATATTGCATTATTTTTTAAAAGCTTGAGGCAGAATTGCTAGTGTGGGAAAGAAGGACAGGACAGGACAGGAATGACGCATAGAAACTGCCCGTGCACCTGTGGTCGACAAGATAGGAAGCTAAGAAAAAGGTGGCGTTGGTAGACATGTGAGAAACCAGCTGGACTGGTGAATCAGCAAAAAGACAGCAAAAGGCTTTTGCTATAAATAAGGTCACAATGATGTAATGCATGAAAAACACAATTAGTATATTCAGGCACTAGCATAAATAAATATAGAAAAATAAATTGAAATTAGCGCAGAGATCAAGCCAAATCAAGAATGCCAAACAAATGATTAAATAAAGGCACACACCGTATTTCTTTTAGTTAAAAGCTTAGCTTTGGATACCAAATAACTAGCATGAAAGGCTTAGGAAAGGAAATGACACAAGCAAGCCCAAAGATGGAAAAAGGAAGCATCTGCCCAACCAAAGACCAATCAAAAATAAGCAATTTGAAACTAGAGATGAACAATGGACAGTAAGGAAAGGTGCAGAATGATCTAATTAAACGAGGTCAGAGTGATAAGAAATACTGTAACTAGATAAGTTTTGAGTTTTGAACTGTTCAGGGCTCAGTTCAATTTGGCTGTATTGGGTTGAGTCCGTGTTATTATTTGTGTTGTTTTATTGCAATAAAGCTTTAAAACTCTGTTTGCCTATCCTGAGTCCTAATAGCCTTCATTTTCAGGCAAAAAGCCTTCTGGTGACAATTTATCGCCACAACAGTAACTGCCTAGCACTCAAAGTCTCCCACTCTCTGGAAAAAACAGTTTAGAAAATGAATGGATGTATGGGTGAGCAGGGAGATGTTAAACATAATGGAATTTCCTGTTAATTCCAATTTTAGGTATGGATCTGTCCTGTGTTACATGTAAAACATTTTTAAACCTGTTCCACTGCTCCTCGATTGTCTACACACTTAAAAGCTTATCCCAGCCTATCCTACTTATACTTTGTCGCAACAGGTCAAAATTGGCCCTACCAAAGTTCAGGCAAACAGAATGTTAAGTTATATAGCATGATGTGTGGAGTACAAGTCCAAGGAGGTTCTGCTCAACCTTTATGATGCACTGGTGAGGCCTTATCTGGAATACTGTGTGCAGTTTTGGTCTCCAGGATACAAAAAGGACATAGCAGCTCTAGAAAAGGTCCAGAGAAGAGCGACCAGGCTCATTTATTGGGCTACAGGGGATGAATTATGAGGAAAGATTAAAAGAGCTGAGCCTGTACAGTTTAAGCAAAAGAAGAGTAAGAGGTGAGATGATTGAAGTGTTTAAAATTATGAAGGGAATTAGTCCATTGGATCAAGACTTTATTTTAAAATGAATTCATCAAGAACACAGGGACACAGTTGGAAGCTTGTTAAGGGTAGATTTCACACAAACATTAGGAAGTTTTTCTTTACACAAAGAACAATAGACACTTGGAATAAGCTACCAAGTAATGTGGTAGACAGTAAGACTTTAGGGACTTTCAAATGTTTTTGGAAGAAATAAGTGGATAGGACTGGCGAGCTTTGTTGGGCTGAATGGCCTGTTCTCGTCTAGATTGTTCTTAAGTTCTAATGTTGTAATAAAGGAGAAAAGTAAAACAAAGTGACACAAAGAATACCTAAATATTAAAAACTGTGATATCAAAACCCTGATTTAAATTTTTTAAGGAAACACACATTTAATTATTTGTGAATCTGCAGACTAAATTAAGAGATGTTAAACCGTACAATGACATTCACTGAACACAGCAAATGACTCTTGATGAAGAAATCAGTGGGAGTGAAAATGAGTAACCAGGGACCACCCTAAGAGCAGAATGGTTAAAAAACCAAAAGGACGGAAATAGGAGAATCAATGGTAGCATCTGTGGAGGCTACTGAAAGTTAATTGGGTGGCTTTGATTTTGTGTGAATTGGCCTATCGATACATGAAAACTTGTTTTTGCACCTTAGTCTTCCCATCATACCCAGGGAATCTGGAGGAGGTATAAAAACACAAGACCAGATAAAGTGATTCACCCATCTGTTTTCTAACCTGCTTGTCCAGGTCAGTGACATGAGGAGCTGGTTCTTATTCCAGCAGGAATGCATGAACCTCTGACAGGGTGCCAAATGACACATTCATGCTCATGTTGGGCTTGTTTAAATGGAAAACAAAACCCAGAAAAGTATTCCTTTTGGAGGAGATGATCTCGCAGATATCTGTGTTCGTGAATCACAATCCATGTTGTAGATTATGTTTACACAAAAGGGGCAAAGAGCAGTGCCTGTGCTCCTAACTCAGATGCTCTTCATTTCGACTTTCACACTTTTTTTACTTATGAGGGCTATACGGGGCCTAGTTTTAAAATGACAGAACAGATGGTTTGCTTTTCTTATACATTTTTAATAAGAGTCTGCAGCGCTTGGTTGGACACATCATGCCAACAAACAGAATTATTTACTTTGCCCGTTTTTCCCTGTTTTCTGCTCTTTTGAGCTATTTACTGTCTGATATGGGGAAGCATGGAGCTTGGTCAGGTTCACGGTATGTGGCACTCCCTGCTTCTCTTCCCTGACCCAATGCTGGGGCTTATCTACTGAGGGAATGTTCTCCCTTTGTTAATTTCATGGTCAACTCAACTGTGACCAGCTTTCCTTTATTGCATCGTTTATTTTCTGCTGGGTCTTGCACTAAAGCAGCATGTGATTACACTGTTTACTCCAACTACCCTTTGATGTCGCAGCCTTACTGTCTATTTATTTATGTTTTTACTCATTTGGGTATCTTCTGCTCAGAAGTTTTGCCATTCAAACACTTGTATCCCAAAGGTTTTAAGTTTTATTTATGCTAGATTTCTTACTTTGAAGTTTACAGTTTTTTTGTGCTTTTATTTTCCATTCCATATACTGTAACAAAAATGGTAAGGATGAGCACAGGGGGCACAGAAGCCTGTCTTTGCATTTATTATGTGACCAGTGTCACCGATTACATGTCTCATGGGGCACAGCTGCTCTGATCATGTGCTTTTAAAGGTTTTTTTGGATCCTGTTGCCAAATTAAATAATAATAAAAAAAAAAACACAGTCCATTTTGGGGTCTTTTTGACAACTGCCTGACATTTTATGGTAATAAGGGGAGTTGTACACCTTCTCTGTGGCAGCCAGGTCTTAGATTTGGGAACATTTTGCTGATGCAGAGAAAGACTGTGAAATTCTGGCGTGCTGAGTTTGGATGATTCAGGGTATTTTCTGCAAAGAACTAACTCTTGTGGTTTTATGGTTTAGATTTGACAACAGGGATTAAATATACTGTAGGTATGGTATGGGCTGGGGTTTCATTTTGATTCTGTGGATTTTGGTACTTGGTATTTTCTGCAGTCTTATTCAAGGCTGTAATAATAAGAAAATGTCTGTGCTCAAGAAGCTGCCTACATATGCTGTACATGTGTGGATGTGTGTGTATACATGTACAGGACAAGTAAAGTACAATGGAGTTAGTACAGGGCTGTGTCAGCATTCATCTTCAAAGGATAAAAGGGTTCAAGTTTATTTGCACACTGAAAATGAAATAAGGTCAAAGGCACAATGTTTTGGCAGGGTGAAGGATGGAACAAAGCCAGAGCAGATGAAAGGAGAAAATATGAGAGTAGGTGATAAAAAGCTGACATTAGAAAAGACAAAGGGAGAGATTATAAAAAGTTATTCGGTCATTAAGACTAGTGATGAGTGTGCCCAACTGAGTTCACTTTGCTGTAATTCAATGCAATCACCAAATGTGTCACAATGCATTGAAGTCAATGGGGAAGGAGGACTGATGGTTCTGTTCCAGAATGTGACCTGAGCTGTGCAGCAGCAATGCTAACCACCTGACGCACATGCTCAGGCACAGGTTTAGCACTCAACAGGAGGATTTTTACTGTGAGAAACTCTTCCTTAAAGTAGGCAATTCCCACATCAAAATCATAGTCACAGTTATAAGCACAGCAATACTGTTTTCACTGTCTCTTTCTCTACCTCTCTTCAGTACCTCCACTCCTCTCATCAAGTGTTGTGCTCCTCCTCCTGACTCTGGCTTCCGGTGTCCCATAATCATAAGAGCACTTCTGGGTTAGGTTGGAGTCTGATAAAACAGGTTTCTCTGCCCGCTGGTGGTGCCCATGGAACACAACAGAGCTGAGCCAAAGAACTCCAGTTCTCATGATGCCCTGTGGGAATGCAGAGCGCGAGTGCAACCCAGGGGGGTTGCCATCTAGTGATCTGGAGGAGACAATGCCTTGCGCATGCTATCTCTCTGGTCCTTCCAAACTGTGGGCGTCCCATCATGGTAAGGCTCCTGTGCTCCAGTCTTTAGGGCACTGATTAAAGTGTAAACTGAACCAATGTTTAAGTCCTGGTTGCCAAAGACCCAACTAGCTCAGTGGTCACATGCCAGGTCCATGCAAGGTAAGGAGGTGTGGACAGAATGCATGCACAATTTGCCATGTAGAGCTGTGAAAGAGCTGTGATAAATGAAATATTTATTACTGTCTATAAAGAGTTTCTATCTATTTTAACAGGAGAAAAAGTACAAACCACCTAAACGGATGGACCATATATGGCTGGCTTTAGACCGGACATATCTTTTTTGTTTCTTACCTATGAATATTTTTTTCTTACACAAAAAGATAGAAATGCTTTTTAAATACTAATGAATCTTTTGTTATTATTATTATTTTACAGAGTCTCATGTGTTTTCTGACTCTGGGATGGGGAGGGATCAAACTCCTTTAAGATTTGTTTTTACTACCACCATTGCAACATGGCTAACTTTGCATGCATTCGGCTTGTGCTCCAGCTCTCTTCCTTTATATGGGTCTGGTGCGATGGACTGCAAGACAGGTTTGTGTTAATTGCCATACAGACACTTCCCTGTTTGAGCTTTGGAATACCAGCAGATAACAAACTAAGCAAACATCCACATAACCCATGATTTAAAGGATCACCATCATTTACTTGGGGGCTATCTTGTCATTCACTATCTGATCTGTGCTACCTAGGAAGGAGCATAAATAACAAGCTTAATCCAGCTGTGAAGATACAACGTACAATGAATCCATGCAGAACAGTTAATTAATTTCATGCTATTCTCATTATGGTCAGCTAATGTACCCCTCAAATTAAAATTCTGGAAGTTTTTTTTTTTTTTTTTTTAAAGCAGTTGCTGGGTGCAAATCTGGGTGATGTAATGACATCTTGAATGGGCGAAGCAGATGGGGCAGCAATGTAAAGTGCGAGGTGGAGTATGCTTACACTATACGAGTGAAAGTTCTGTAAGTGGCCGTTTCAGCTCTGTGATGTCTTGCTGGCTTTGCAAAGCATCATGACATGCTGGCAAAAATTGAAAAAAAATAAAAAATGTTATTCTAAGCCAGCCGCACAGCAAATTCCCAGGTAAATATTTGGCGAACAAGGGCAATGGTGAACGCAGTGTATATACTGTGAAAAAACTGCTGAATTTTGCCAATCAACACCAATGAAGGCTTTGAGAAATATGTGATCTCAGGCTGGAAATGAGCTTAGCTTCTTATGTATGTTTTTTATTTAACATGTCATTGAAGCCCTGTGAAAAAAACACAAACTGAGAGGTCAGTGTGGTTATGAATAAGGAATATGAAGTGTTCTATAATAGGCATTGTAAGGACTTTGATTATAACAGCTTGAAAGAGCTACCTGAAACAGTCTGCTAGACATCTCCCCTATTTCACCCATGTAGATGGCTGGTAAGGGGCCCGATGCTTGATATTGAATTTACCAGAGGGACCAGATACAAGGGTATTGTTGATGTCATATTTGCAAGTGACACAGTGGTTTGTGTTACAGCTCAAAGTGCCTTGAAGTGAGCTGTGGATGAGAAGTTTGTATGGGTTTGGTGGTCGACAGAAGGAGATCAAGGAATGGTCAAACATGTAGAAAATTGGGAAAATTTGTTTAATGACCTGTGGGAGAGACAAAGTGTTACGATGGAATGGGAGGACCAGCAGAAAGCAGGTTTCATTATTGGGGTTGCTTTTAAAGTGGATGTTATGAGGTCTGTGCCTGGCTTGATTGTGGGCCCTGTACAAAATATCCTCTAACTATGAAGTCAACCTCATCACTGAGGAGGAGGCAGAGTCTAAGGAACTGTGAATGATGTAGGGAGTTTGTTGCATGCCAGAGATGGATAGGTAACTGTGTGAGTCAGTTGGCTTGTAATAAACAGACGTTTTATGCTCTAGAAAGCTAATAGAAAGACTGAATTATAAAAATGGTAGAGATATGGTAGAAATGTCAGCTGTAAACCTGAGAGATGGATTTAAACTAGTAGAATCATTAATGAACTCTTGTAGCTGGCTTCTGGAGTAAGAGACAGCAACAGCACATTTGTTGATAGTTTAAGTACAGTATGTTGTTTGAAAAGATCCAGCCTTATGGATTCTGAATTGTCCAAATCACATTTATTATCCTTTTTAAGAAGTACTGAGATCTATCTATAGTATAGCAACATATTTTTATATAACTGGCAACCCTCCCAGCCCTTTTCATTCCTTGCGCTTGACACTGCCAAAGTAGGCTGTAGCCTCCATATACTGAATTAGACAAAATGGATAAGATGTTGGATGGACAGATTTTGACACAATCAATACCCAATGCTAATAAAGGGTATCCTGAAAAAAAATCCCAGAAGGCACCATTTTAATAGGGGTGCAAATATAAATTATACAGAGCATGGACCTTTCAACTTAGTTGTCTAACAGATGTAGGTATGTCCAGCATAGGAAAGATGAGGTCCTGCTGCTTATAATGGAGGTCAGCTAATCTAAAGACTGTTATGTGTAATTAATTTATAATCATTTAACTTTGTAGGATCTCCCTTGGGGACATAAACCCTAAAATAAAGTATTAATGGACCATCTTTACCAAAGATCATTCTGTTCAGAGCTGGGAGAGGGTTTGCTTAAGGCTCTCTATTAAAAGATCAGGCAGAAGTGAGGTGAGCAAGAGAATATAACTGATTAGTAGAGGAGTTGCACCATCAAGGCAGCAGAGGTCAATCCCATTTTAAGCCAACTAAATCTTGCTGATTATTTTTTGCATTTTGTTACTTGTGTTTAAATGTGCATTATATAGCAATCATCACCTACTTTTATTTCAGCAAATATGTACCATCTGCTATACTACATAAATATATATTTTATATAATAACAAGATCAATTGCCCATCAGACAGGCTAGTGATCCAAATCAACAAATTTGCCATTCTACTCTACTTTATGTTAGTGAGATCCATGCTGTGGCTGTTGTCAATATGAGTATGTCTGTCATCAAATTCTTTTGTCAGGTGACCTTAGAGCATTATGTTTTATTTTACATCCTGTCTAAACTACTAGCTGTCCATCTTTATAGCTCCAGCAAAGTCAGGCATGGCTGCAATGTTCCCCTGTTTGCTAACCCACTCTGATTTTCTGAAGCCACAGGCTGCAGTTTTCACTATAGAAAGTTGACTTTGGAAAATTCAACACAGAAGATGGAGGTTGGCCAATCAGAATGAAGCTTGTGATTTTAATGACACCCTGATTTAGGGTGCATGTAATGATTCCTGTTGTGCTTGGATTCCTCTGTAGCCTACTTCATGTCAAACTGCATGACACAGCTTGGCATATTATACTACTAACAAGAGAACTGAAAAGCTTGTAGAGGTATCTTTGTCTTTTTACCAACAGACCAAAAAGTATTCACTGCTGCAGCAGTCCTTGTTTTAAGCTCAGAAACAATGGGGAGTGGTGCTCAGATATAATGAAATAACATTCAGAAGCACAATTAACAGCAGATGTTTGACAGAGGCCTCTGTATTTGATCATATCAACATTCTTCAAGATTTATATCTAATTTGGGGAAGAAAAACAAAGACATTTGAGCACACAATGCCCACGTTTTTAATTAGCACTGATTTCAGCAACAACCATTTTGCACCTGACCTGACCAGTCTGACTCAGTTGTACCTGGCAGGAGTTTCCTCTAAGATAGTTTGACTGGCATTGATAAGATATAATTGAAAGCTGTTTACTGCTGAGATGAGCTGGCCAGTATTGCTGAGATGTGACCGAAAGCTCCCTCTTTAAATGGAGTTACTGTAAATGACATTGCTAAAAGGAGAGGTCTGTCTGTAAGGTGTAATGAAGAGATGTTACCATCAGAGTAATGAAACGCCTGGTATGTCCATGGAAAGTGTTTTTTATAAAATAAGACGAGGGCAAAGCCAAGGTGTAACTGAGAGGTACGTACTTTAAGCTAAACTTACTGATATCACTCAAGTGAGGGTAAGTTGTTTCCCACATAATTAGCAGACTGCAACCACCAAGTTGCACCTGGGAGATGTTTACCTGACTGAGAGACATTTCTTCTGTAATATCAGGTCTTTTGGAGTTGCTAAGTTGAAAGTGGGGGTGTTTGTCAAGCTGAGATAATTGTGATGGTGTAAATTGGAGATGTTACCACTGTGAAATTATTTGAGTAGAAGCGTCATGTTAGACCTGGAACATACTTATCTGTCAAGATGAACTGAATGGTACCTGCAAGGTGATTCTCTTTTTAAATGAACTGAATGAACAAGCTAACATTGTCATGTTTTTAATGTAAGATGTGTTGTGAAGAGAGGAAACATGTCCACTGTTTGCGAGAATATTTGGCTGGAAATGTGGGCCAAAGGAAAAAACAAAGATATTGTGTTACACAGCTGTGGTTCAAAACTGGGTAAAATTGTTCACGAAAACCGGGGGAAGACCAAGGGTCAATGTCAAAGCAATAAAGGTCAGTACTAAAAAGACTACACTGAAAAGAGATTTTCCCTAACTATAACTTTTTCCCCCCCAACATTTACTTGATCCAAATATGGAATAATGACACGGGACACCACCATCTTACATAGTCATACTCTCTGTCATATATGGACAAAGGCATTGAGTCAAGTGCTAGCAACAAACAACAAACACATCCACAACATGGCTTTGGCTATTGTAAATCTGTGAACAAAATGGCAATGATCATTAAAACATCAAACAAAATGCCTTTGCTGCACATAATAATAATAATAATATTAATATTACTGTTATCTGCAGTGTCTTCTGAAGCAAATCAAAAGCTTGGTTTGTCAAATTGGGCTCCATCTACCTTTTGTTCTTCTACTCAAATACTAAGGTAAGAAGTACTTAGAGTAGAGGTGACTTGATCATGCTAGGTGCTTTGGTACATCTTTATACCATCACTTCCTCCATTTTCAAATCATTTTAATAAAGTCCTGACTCTGTTCTAAGACCAGTCAAAGTCTAGACCCTGTTGATAATCCTAAAAGCCACAAATATGTCATTTGCAGATTATTACTGTCATGCATACAGAGTACGGTGAATTGTTTGCATTCTCTACGTGTGCTAATCAACATGCAACACATCACCAGGGTCAGTGAGTACAACTGCCTACCGCCTCACAACTTCTGCATTGTAATTGTACACATAAACCTACTGTATGTTGGATTAACTGCATTACAACTGAAACTGAATCAGCATAACAGTTTTAAAATAGACACAAAGGTAAATGGAAAATACGAGTAAAAATTGGTTTATTGATATGTTAGCTAAATGACAGCCCTCCTGCCACCTAACCTGAATGTGAACCAGATAAAGTGAACAATGTGATAAGGGAAAGTTGCTTCAATTTGAGCCATGCCTCTCACTGGTCACTTCACGATTTAAAAAATGTGCTTACTTTTTCATGAAACATTTTGGTTTGCCCTTAAAAGGCATTTCTTGATGGTTTGGACAACACAGCTCATCTTAACTGTCCTTGAGTTCAATTGTCTCATTTCTGTTAATGTAGTGCTTCACAGTGTCAGTCTATAAGGGAAAGGAACTCAACTTAAATCGCAAAAATCAAGCTGCAAAAATTCATCTAATAGGTATAATGACCTATAAATACCTGGGAGTGCAGCTGGATGATAAATTGGACTGGATTGCCAATATTGATGCTCTGTGCAAGAGAGGACAGAGCCGACTATACTTCCTTAGAAGGCTGGCGTCCTTCAACATCTGCAATAAGATGCTGCAGATGTTCTATCAGACGGTTGTGGTGAGCGCCCTCTTCTACACGGTGGTGTGCTGGGGTGGCACGGAACACCCCAGCACAAAGAATAGCATAAAACAAAGCATAAAGAAGAGGGACACCTCACACCTGGACAAACTGGTGAGGAAGGCAGGCTCTATTGTAGGCACGGAGTTGGACAGTTTGACATCTGTGGCAGAGCGATGGGCACTGAGCAGGCTCCTGTCAATCATGGAGAATCCACTGCATCCACTGAACAGGATCATCTCCAGACAGAGGAGCAGCCTCAGCGACAGACTGCTGTCACTGTCCTGCTCCACTGACAGACTGAGGAGATCATTGCTCCCCCACACTGTGCGACTCTTCAATTCCACCCGTGGGGGGGTAAACTTTAACATTATACAAAGTTATTGTCTGTTATACCTGCATTTTTATCACTCTTTAATATAATATATTAATATTATAATAAGTATGCTGCTGCTGGAGTATGTGAATTTCCCCTTGGGATTAATAAAGTATCTATCTATCTATCTATCTATCTATCTATCTATCTATCTATCTATCTATCTATCTATCTATCTAATGGAGAGGCTTCATTTGCCAGCTTGACAAAAATAGGTTACCCTAGATAAAAGTCTTGTTGGCTATAGGCTGTGAGATCTTCATTAATAAACATGAATAACTAAGCTGAAGTAAAAACATGATAAAAAAAGCCACTGAATACATTGTCCAACTAGCAAGCATTTTAATACAAGGCTTGTAGTGAAACGACCAGGCAATTAAATACTTGAGCTGAGAAATAAGATTGACAGGATAAGAAAATAATAAACAACCATAACCTCCTGGAAAGAAAATATGAGGCACAGACAGATTCATACATTGCCATTTCAGCGGATGTGCTGCAGACGACAAACTCATTACTTTCACTTTGCCTTATTGACAAGCTAATACAGACACTGTATGCCTGACACAAGCGCATACGTATCACCATAGACAGTAATGTGGCAGTTTTGAAAATCCATAATTGGACCCTTCCTTTCCAGGCAGAATAACAATAATAATAGGAATACTAAAAGCTATCTTGCAGTACTGCTGGAGGGTACCTTGCACTCTGTATTCTGTAAATGAGCCTGGATCTGCATTATTGGCCCTTGAAAGTTCACAGAATAATTGCACAGTTTTAATCATTTGTTGTCAAGAACCCATTAAAACATTCTCACGCCACTGCTAATTAAGGGAAGATTAGACAACATTTGACTACGTGATAATGAGGAAATAAAGGTGAACTTTTGTAATCATGAAACAATTCTGACATGCTCCTGTGCTTCTTTTGACTACTACGTTGTTAATTTAGGTGGAAAGGGGGGTTCAGTCAAATAGGTATATCTGTAAATAAACAGTGGTGCTTGCTGAATTGTGTAAGTGGTTAGGGTCGCACATTATAGTAGTGGGCCAGGAATCTGAGAATTATCATTAATACTGTATAATTTAATATCATGGGTTATTCAGTCAGCGTATTATTTTTTATTTAGTAAAAACTGAATCATTCAATTGTCTAAAAAACTAAAAACAATTTACGAGTAATAAAGGGAACTCCATACTGGCTTTAGAGATAGCTGTGTGACCAGTGGTTATTGTGTCAACAATATCGTCATATAATGTGGTCACTATGCTTTGGTAAATGAGAATGCTGGCAGCACATTTTAAAGTTGGGATCACTTCATTCTTTTTGGGGGAACTGATATTAACAGTGATTGTTAAAATCTCATCCATGTCTGACTAAATGAGTTACAGAATCTCTTTTTAATGAGAAGGTTATAAATTAGAGCAGTTACAAAACAAGTTGTCTGGCTAATCAAAGTTTGCTTTTTAAATGAATTCACATTTACAATGACTATTTACTATACTTAGCTATTAGAAGAGTTTAAAGCCATGATCTACTATTTATATTGAATTGTAAAAATAATAATGTATATCTACTCTCTATACGTAAAATCCTAAGCCTAAAAGTGCAATGATTTTATATGACTTTTTATGTCACATTTTTTGTCACCCTTTAAATCGGGCTTATTTTAAAATCTACACTAGTGACTGGGAGCCGGATCGAATCAGGATAGTATCAAATTATATATAAGGATGTATATGTTCGGTATCATTCTTTTCAGAATTTAAGGAGATGTTAGATTTTCAGATTCTGATTCCATTTTTAAATTATAAACTAAAAAATATCAAGAATTCACGTCCCACAAGACGAGACTTTGTGCTAACAGATTTAACCATGCCTGGGGCCGGAACTAGACAAAGAGAAGGACAGCTGCTGTACAGGCTTTTAAATTTTTGAAGCGCCGCACGAGATCCTGCTTTGTATTAATAATTTTGCCTGTAAGTGGTTATGTAATGGTGTGGGGAATGTGTTCTTGGCCTCTTAATATCAAATGAGCATCATTCGAATGTCACAATATACTGTACGTATTGTTGCTGGTCATCTATATCCCTTTATGGACATATTTTAATATTTTTCAATTGGACAATTCCAGCAGCATAATCTGCTATGTTACACACTAAGCATCATCTCACGCTTGTTCTAATAACATGACGAGTTCAAGGCCTAAAAAAACCCCAGATCACAGTTTAATAAAGGGCCCACTGAGTAAATATGCAGTATATATAACTTAAGTACTCTTTATTGGGTGTAAAACAGCAAAGCACAATGAATTGTAGGAGCAAAAATTGAATTTCTGAAAATTTCTGAATATATAAACTAAATCTGAAAATGCATGTGGAAAGACTTTTGTTAGACAAAGTCAAACCTGATACACAAGATACACTCACTAAATTTTAAGACTGGTCTTCACAGGGAGTTAGTTGTTTTGGTTGTAAGCCATCGGCACATCCGTGTTGCATGCTGTAGTTTAGCAGCTCTGTCTACAGTGCCAAACATTTGGTTACTCACATGGGCACTGAAATTGTTTAGTGAGATGTGCATGGAGCATTAGCCAAGCAAAAAATGACAACTTCTGAACAATGAGCCAATTTCAGAATTTGCCAGCTCCTCGTTAAATCAGCAAATGAAATAATATAGCAGCTGCACAGTGGAAAGAGAAATGGAAATGGAGCAAATTTTGACACATAAAACAGCTTAGTACAGTTTTCATTGTAATATACTATATCTACTGGACAACTGCTTCATTTCATTTTACCCAATAAAAGTGGAATTACAAAATTTGGAGCTAATACTTGCTCTTCACTGATTGCCCTAATTCCTCACTTGACTTTTTATTGAATCCAATCCCGCTCTGCCTGTTTGTCTTTCAGATATTTATTATTCCACACCAGACAAAGTCAAATTAGGCTCTATTATTTCATACACATTTCAGTTTTGGTGTTAGTCTTGGCTTGATTGGGTTTTGTGCAGAAATGGTGTTTGCAGACCCCTATCTTTTACAGTAATACTCTCAATATTGGTGGGTGCCCCACTCCTTTTAATTATCTATGCATTGACCGGCTCTAGACATTTATACACTCAGCGTTTTTCTTGGGGAGTCAGGGTTCCTTTCGTCTAAACATTTTCTTCTAAATTTCCAGCATATTCCTCTACTTTTTTTTTTTTTACCTACAGCAAACGTGGCGATTTCTATAATCAGGTACAAGGAGCCCACTTTACTGTACATCTCACAATTCACCAAAATCTTTGTAAATCAAGTCATTAACATGCCAAAGCACCAAGGGGTTGTTCTTACAGGTGCTCCTTTGTATAGTACAAATATATTGGGAAGGCATTCAGTTTAACTCAGTAAAAAGAATTTCATCTTTAAGTATCTCATTAATTTTAAAGCATAAATAAGATGGCCACGCTGATGATACACACACTCTGGAATGAAGGAGTTCTATGAAGAGCTACAAAACTCACGGACAGAGTAACAGATTGTTGGTACTCAGATTGACAAAAAATACTTTAGTTAGATGCCATGCACAGGGTGGATTTGTAACCTCATATTCATACCTTGTTCTCTAGTCGCCCAATTAGCTCAGCCAGTCTTTTAATCTGAATTTCCAGGCCCTCTTCTTTGACCTCTACTGGACCTAGTAAAGGAATAATATTCAATAAATTCCATTTATTTTTATAAAGTACAAGAGGCTTAGGTTTCTGTACACGTTGTCAAATTCAAAGAAAGGACACAATTCAAAAAATTCATAAACTAATAAATATAAATGTAATATAAAATCATGGTTTAAATATTTATAAGAGAATTGAAGTTATTAACATTTTCACAGCAAGAAGTAAACACATAGTTTATAAATTTAAACTATGCAAAGCAGAGAAAGACTGCAGATGATGCATTTCAGTACTGACACCATTAAAGTAACAATGAGCAGACAATTGGACATCTGTAGCAGATAATCTGTGTTCAGTTTAATAATAATTACACTCATTTATTTTTAGCTACATTACACTGTGCATGCAGTTAGAAATAGATTATAATATAGCATATCTAATTTTCCCAGCTAATATTCAGGGCTGTGCTTGTGGTATACTGTAGGGCAGAGCCTATTATAATAGTACTGGATACAAGGCAGGCAGCTGGATCATCGCAGGGTCCGCTCACATACACCCCTGACGGGCCAGCTTGGAGGCAGCAATAAACCAAACTGGAAAATCTTTGGGGATGTGGGAGAAAAACACATGGAGACAAGGGCAGAGAATATACACACCACATAGACTATGTCTAGGCACTGTGCCACCCTAAACAAGAGATGTAATTATACAGTAATGTTTATATTCAGTATTATGGACAAAAAGCGGTGGAATGTGTGACTGAACAAAAAGCATTTTGCATAGGATAATAGAGAAAAAGGGAATGCAATGAATTCCCGTAAATTACTCCTAAATGTGCATAAGGGATGGGGAAAGTTACAAATCCATATAAATAAAAGTCAAATACGATTGACTCACTCATTGCGAAATCTCCCGAACCAAAAGGACTTGGGACTTGAAAGTTGGAATGTAGGTTACCCTCGGCCCATAGGTGCTCGCTATGAAATGGTTTTAAAAATTTTGTGATCCAAGTGCGAAATGTCTTATAGTTTTTTAGACCTGTTTGTATGTCTGTCTGCTTTTCACGACAGAACAACTTAACGGATTTACATCAGGTTTTTTTCCATAATTAGCTTGAACATTCCGTTGATTTTGCATCATTCTCATCGCGCTAAGTATCATAGTTCGCTTGCGGTACTGATTTATTAACGCGAATCCAAGAGAGACTCATTGGGCTGTGGGGTCCTCCTCACTCACGCATCTGCCTCGGGGCGTAACCTTAACTCTGCTTAGTTATTGAATGAGAGGACTACTTAAAGGATTTAGATCTTTATTTTCTATAATTTGCTTGAACATTCCAGTTGATTTTGTGACTTCTCTCATTGCGCTAAGAATCATAGTTCACTTGCAGGAGCAATGTATTTGCGCTAATCCGAGACTGAGGGTGCGGGCTGAGGGGAGGTGGAAGAGTGACGTCAGGAGTAGGGAGCCAGGCAGGGCCCACCTCACTGTCCTGTTTCATTAATACACGGGTGATGCCGTAATACAGTAATCCTTCCTCGATTGCGGGGATTGCGTTCCAGAACCCCCCGCGATAGGTGAATATCTGCAAAGTAGAAACCATATGTTTGTATGGTTATTTTTATATATTTTAAGACCTTAGAAACTCTCCCACACTGTTTATAAATATTCTCCACACAGTTATACAGTAAATCCTCGTTTATCACAGTTAATCCGTTCCAGACTCTACCGTGATAAATTAATTTCTGCGAAGTAGGATTCTTTATTTATAAATCTAATATTTTCGCAGTTAGAGCATAGAAAACCTGTTTATGACCTTCTGAATACGTTTTTTAACATTATTAGAGCCCTCTAGACATGAAATAACACCCTTTAGTCAAAAGTGTAAACTGTGCTCCATGACAAGACAGAAATGGCAGTTCCGTCTCACAATTAAAAGAATGCAAACAAATCTTCCTCTTCAAAGTGTGCGACAGGAGCAGAGAATGTCAGAGAGAGAGAAAAGTAAACAATCAAAAATCAATAGGGTTGTTGGGCTTTTAGGTATGCGAAGCACCTTGATAAAGCGGCCGCAATGAAGGGATCAATGTGAAGGTAGTCTTTCAGCATTTTTTAGTGGAGCGTCTGTATCTTCTAAGCAAACAGCCTCTGTGCAAACAGCCCCTCTGCTCACACCCCCTCTGTCAGGAGCAGAGAATGTCAGAGAGAGTGAGAGAGACAGAGAAAAAGCAAACAATCAAAAATCAATATGTGCTGTTAGAGTTTTTAAGTTTGCGAAGCACCGTGTGGGAAGCATATCGTATATTATTGAGGAGTTTTATTTAATACGTAATACGTGCTCTGATTGGGTAGCTTCTCAGCCATCCGCCAATAGCGTCCCTTGTATGAAATCAACTGGGCAAACAAACTGAGTAAGCATGTACCATAAATTAAAAGACCCATTGTCCGCAGAAATCCGCGAACCAGCGAAAAATCCGTGATATATATTTAGATATGCTTAGATTTAAAATCCGCAATGGAGTGAAGCTACGCGAAAGTCGAAGCGCGGTATAGCGAGGGATCACTGTATATAAAACTTAAAAGACTTATAATAGACTTAAAAACCAAATCAAGGCATGTTAAGTGTAAAAACATATTGGTGAGAAAAGGTCATTCAGTTCAACATATTGCAGTCTGCCAAATACAATAGCACTTAATATTTCCAAGAATTATTGGGATTTAAAAAGTACAAAAGGATGATTTCATTTAATTGGGAAGGGAACTTCATTCACTTATCAAAATTTCTCCCTGTGGCATAATTTACAATATTAGTATAGAATGTAATGTATTAAGTGCACTACCAACTCGTACAGTGATACATTGATGTTCACTCTTTTGCATTAGAGTTGTCTTATAATCAGGGGCATACAACTCTGCTCTGTGCTGTAGGCTCCAATTGTAATGTGGCTGTTGCTTTTATAGTAAGAGGTGCGGTAGTACAGGGTGGTACATAAGAACATAGCCCCCCACATATTGTAAGAAGCACGTTGTTGTTCTAAATGCTGCAGTCATTGCCAGGTTGAGGTAGTGGGAAGTCTCTGTGCAAATGTCTGTTAATTTTTCTTTCCATATATTGCAAAAGGGTGTGTGGTTGGAGTGTAATTTGGGATACAAAAAGAGTGCTGGATTGTGATTGGTAATGTTATCCATCCATCCATTATTCAAATCGCTATATCTTAACTACAGGGTCACAGGGGTCTGCTGGAGCCAATCCCAGCCAACACAGGGTGCAAGGCAGGAAACAAACTCCGGGCAGGGTGCCAGCGCACCACAGGGCGCACACACACACACACCAAGCACACACTAGGAACAATTTAGGATTGCCAGTCCACCTAACCTGCATGTCTTTGGACTGTGGGAGGAAACCCACGCAGACAGGGGAGAACATGCAAACTCCACGCAGGGAGGACCCAGGAAGCGAACCCGGGTCTCCTAACTGCGAGGCAGCAGCGCTACCCCCTGCACCACCCTGGTAATGTTATAAAGATTAAAAATAATTTAGATTTGATTAAACATTGCTACATATTAAACTTCTGTATTAACATCAAATGATAAAGCAGAATTGTCTTAATTTAAAGACATGTACTTGCAAAATTAATTATTGACAATTATTGCTCTTACTATTGTACTTATGATCATTAATTTCTCGTAACAGAACTACAATGAAAGATATATTTTGTGTTGCTCACTACATAAACTGTGTTCTGTATACAAATGTGGGCAAATGTTAAACATGGGAATGTTAAATTGGGGTTCTGCTGCATTAAGAAAACAAAAGATGAATGTATACAATATATATAGGCAATGCAGTTAATACAATCTGAAATAACAGTAATTCAACATTAATAATTTAATGTAAACACCACCAGATAGTTCTGCTGTACAGGTATGTAAAAGCATTAAATTAAATGAACTTTTAACTATGTAGAATATGACAACATTGCAACAGCATAGACACCACGCTATGCACAGTGTTCGGGTTTAGCATAACTGTCATAAGACATGTTACTACATCACTACACACAGGTTATGACTAAAGCTCTGAAGTCTGGTCTAATCATTGACAGCAATGGCATTCATTAAGTTCACACCGTGATTTGTGATCATGAAAACCTGCCAATTTTTCTACAAGCCACAGAGGCCATTGCAACTATCTGTCCTTGAACAGTTTCAATCCTGTTCTTGAAGGAAGTATTCTGTTTTCAAGCATTCACATTTCAGTGCACATCTCTCATTAATATAATGAACAGTGATGCTCAGGCATGCTTGCATAGTTTTACTCAAGCATACATCAGTTGTGGTTGCATAAAGAATAACTTGTTTCAGGTCCATTTCAAATGTATTTCAATTTAAAATAAAGTAAACCTATGCAACTTTGGAAAAATAATTATATGTGGGGGGAATGATGTATCTCTTACCCTGGGTGTGGATCATTTTGGGGATTTTAATCCAGAGCCTTGTCTTTTGATCAGTAAAACATGATGACTGTGGTTTGGCTTTTGATTGCCTTCTCAGCATGGAGATGCTTTAGCACAGACAGCTATCCACCCATCCATCCATTATCCAACCTGCTATATCCTAACTACAGGGTCAAGGGGTCTGCTGGAGCCAATCCCAGCCACCACAGGGCGCAAGGCAGGAAACAAATCCCAGGCAGAGCGCCAGCCCACCGCTGGGTACACGCACAATCACACACCCACCACCAAGCACACACTATGGAAAATTTAGGATCACCAATGCACCTAACCTGCATGTCTTTGGACTGTGGGAGGAAACCCACGCAGACACGGGGAGAACATGCAAACTCCACGCAGGGAGGACCCGGTAAGTGAACCCAGGTCTCCTAACTGCAAGGCAATGGACAACTAATGAACGGTTATCTGTTCTAATGAACTAATGTTACTGGGACTTGGTGCTGCTTACTACTTCTGCACACTACTGGACTACATATTTGAGTGCAGTGCTCCAACAGTTTGCAGAATATTCTATTCCAATCAATTTATTCACTGTTGAAAAGAATTATGGACAATGCGATTCATAATGGTACTAAAATGTTTAAAAATTTCCAGGTGATGTGGGTTCAACATTATTTACAGTTCTCGGGTCTTCAGGAGGATATTGCAAACACTTTTTCAAAATGTGCTGTCAGTGATCAGATTCCAAATGTACCTAATATATTTGTATATCTGCACAGTCATATGATGCAAGTACTTCAAATTTGTCAATGTATATATAAACAAAAATAAAACAATGCAACAAAACACATTTCAAAGTTATCACAAACACATAATCAACAATAAAGGAATAATTTAGTCAGTCTATTTATCTGATGTGGTTTGATGGCCATAAGCTTTATTGGTGGTACAGAATGTTGCCAAGCCACATATTAAAACTGGGACACAGTAGACTGAGAGTGTGCTTTATTCCTGCGATTTTTGTTATTTTGTTTTTTAAACTGCAGTTGCTTTTTTTTTTAAATGGTTCTGTTATGAGTGACAAAAAATTAGCAGGTCATCTGCAGAGGCCATTATTTGCACGTGTGCCTGAACATCCATATTTTAAAAATTATGTGGAAAGCTAGTAACAGGCACAAGTACATTTATTGTCTTTGGAGGACAAAATATCTGTACAATTTTAGAGCTTCCATGATTTCCATTCTGAGCACAGAAGTTGAGAAACAGCCATGGAGCCAGAAATAAGCTTCTAATTATTAGAAGGTCTTCCATTATTGTATGTGAAAGATGCAAAAAAAAAATTAATAAATAGAATATCTTCATTAGTAACATATGGTTTTTGCTTGTAAAATTCACCCATCTATTTGTTTGTAAATAATGACTTCTTTAAGGAAAGGTTGTCATTTATGCTCTAGTTGTGGCTATTAATTCATTTCCTCTACCAGAGTTTTCCTAACTAGAATGAAGACAAGGACAACACGTGACAAACAGGAAAAGGCAAGAACAAGAACAATATTCCTCAAGCACAATTACTTTCAAGAACCAAGAGGCGCCACCATTGCCTGGTATCCTCCATACTGCTTGGGAGGGCACCATATGCGCATCAGTCCCATTTTCATTTCTTGACTTCCATTTTTGGATCCTGAAAATGTATTTAATTATAGACACATTTTCTGTGAGTTATTAAATCACCGAGCAGTGTTTAGCTCCCCAGTTTAAGTCCCATATGGATGCTTACAGTTTTATTGAGCATTAAAATTTGGCTTTGCTATAAACACCAGACAATCTGTTTTGTTAATGAGCATCTTAGAACTGCTAAAAAACGGAGACGTAACTCAAATACTTTAAAAGTCCTCCCTGCTGCCTTGATGTGGTGCATCACTTACTTCTTGGTCAACTTATGATGCTGGCTGGCAGTAATACTCCTCTTCCCCTCCCTTTATATATGAACAAAATTTGTATTCAGGGGGTGGATAGTCTTAAATAATTTATTATTATTATCATTTATTATTTACCTGTTACCTTACTGCATAAAGGAACAGAGATTGAAGCTCCTCTGATGATCTTAGATGATCCTCAGACGTCCTTACAGTCACATGAAATTAAACACTCTCCAACTTTCTAATTTGGTTAAAATAATGTATATGGATGACATACAACGTTTATGAACAAAGCCGTGAGAAACAGAGCTAATGCTAATTTTGTATTGAATGGTGTTTAAGAAGAAAGAATGTGGTTTAAAGGAACCGCCACTCAAGTTGACAGTATCTAAATAATCACTTGCTTGAAAGCTCTCATGTAGCAAACAGCATCACAAGTGCATTTTCATAACAGAAATATCCCATAAATGTTAGAGATAAAGATGCAGAAAATTTACTTTATTCTTATTACAACTAAAAGTTGCTACTAAATGCAACTATGGGGGATGCAGTATATCAAAAATTTAGTGTAGAGCTTGTGGGAACCAGCCTCGACACAGACAGGCAGACACCAATGATTCAAACATCACACGTGCTTTTTTCATTATGTACACTATTTACAAGTTCCACGCACAACCCAGTGCCCCTGCACCACACACCCTCAGTCTGGGCCACTCTACTGTCCAGCCTTCCTTCACCACCTCCACTCCTCTCCTCCGACCTCTGTCCTCTTCCACCCGACTCCAGCTACTCAATGGAGGGGGGCGGCCCCTTTTAAGTCCACCCGGCTGTGCTTCAGGTGTCTCTGATGATCTTCCGTTGGCACTTCCTGGTGTGGCGGAAGTGCCGTACGAGCACCTGGAAGCACTCCGGGTGTCCATGGTAATCCTTCCGCCAGCACCTCCAGGTGTGGTGGAAGTGCTGACGTCCAGGGCTTCTTTGGTGCTCAGGTGCCCCCTGGCGGTGACCACGGGCCCCTATAGGATTGAGTTTCCATGCTCCATTCCCGTGGCCCCATACCAACCAGGGTGGCTGCCCTCTCGTGGTCCCGAGGAGCTGTAATCCCTCTCCCGGCCCTTCCAGGCGTCCCAGCTGGGTACCGCCCCCTGCCGCTCGCCACAAGCTATATAATGTATCAAACATTAAGGATTTTTTTACCTGAGAATTTCTTCAAATGTCTTTATCACACTCTGCATTATCAAATTACAATTGTACAGTCAAAACTAGCAAGTTTTTTGTAAAATGAAATCTGTCTGTTAATATAAAATTGTTTTGATGGGTTAAGTTACCTTCAAGTTGCGAAAAGTAACATAAACAGTCTATGGAGTAAGATCACTGTCAAAAATAACTCGTAATAATTTAAGTCAAATTTACATTGCACACATGTCAGTTACACTTGCGCTTCTGAAAGTTATGCTTGCTTCTGAAAATTACGAGTACAATTCTCAAGCATGAAAAAACTGTCAAACACACGTCACATGACACACGAGGCATTCTCTATCGAAGAAGAAACAATTGATTTTTGTTACTACAGTAAGCATGTGCCAGAAAGGAGGGACAATGGAGTTACTTTTGACAGCAACCCTTCTCCATATATACAGGCTAAAGCTTTGGTTGTCGGTTCAATTGCCACCTCGGTGTTGCGTGTTTGTGATCTAACTCAGTGACTGGAGTTTTCCATAACAGCATTTAGTAAACATCCATGGGCAATCAGCCCTGGCTGTGACTCTAATCCATTATGGGGGTGCGCCATTGGACCCTCTATTTACTTCACCTGCGAGTCTTCGGGAGGTGTGGTGTAAAGCCCACGGAGATATGGGGAGAATGTGACCATTTCATGTGAGCCTGAACTTATTCGCTTCCAGCCAGTTTCTTATTTACATGTACTTGTGTAAAGCAGTTACTTATTCAACGTTAACAGCCAATCATAATATTCTGCAGCCTAAGAAGATATTAACATGCGTCACTAAAATGGGTCCTTTATTTGAAATAAGAAATCAGTTTTCATACCAAATCGGATACAAAGGAGTTACATCAAATTGAACCAACTTAAATTTCAAAGTTTTGCAACAAGACTGGCGCTTTTATTAAAGGGCAGTTCAGTTTTTTCCCAGCTGAATGACAAATGTGGCACACTGTCATATATAATGAGTAAGATGTATTTATGGGCACAGTAAAGTATTAGGTGATGTTGGGCAGCCCTCATTTTCACAGATTTGTGACAAGACAGATGATGCCTTTGTTATATATGAGTTGGGTACATGGGTCAGATTGACAGGCAAAGTTGGCACATTCCCATATCTAGTGAATAGAATTAGATGTTTAATGGACACTGCAGAGGGTTAGATGGCATTGGGCTACACTAGTTTTGAGAAAAGAAAGATGCCTTTGTTAAGTTGCAGTTGAATTTTGGGTACATGGGTCAGACTAGCAAATTTGTCATATTCCCCATTAGATACTGTATATCTAATGAACAGATTTCAACGTGATGCTCAACTGGCATTATACAGGGTTGTATGCCAGTGACCCACTCTAATTTTCTGAGAAAAGTGAATACCTTTGTTAAAGTGCAGTTGAGTTTTACTATCCCAGTGTGGTTACATGAGTCAGACTGACTGGCAAACTTGGCAATGAAGGAAGTTAACCATGATGTTTAATGGGCACTGTAAAAGGTTAAATGGTGTTGGACCACCCTAGTTGTCACAGTTTTGAAAAAATGCAGATGCCTTTGTTAAGTTGCAGTTGCAGAGACCAATGTGACTACCTGTCTCAAACTGATTGGCAGATTTGTCACATTCCCATTTTACTGACTAGGATTAACTTTAATGTTTAGCAGGCGCTGTAGAGAGTTGTGCATTTTGACACCCTTATTTTCATAGCTTTGTGACAAGATTCCTTTTTTATGTTGCAGTTGAGATTTGCCTGGCCCAAAGTGAGTTCATGGGTCAAATTGGCTGGCAAACTTGCCATATCCAATGAATAGCTTTCACTGTGATGCTCAGTTGCCATTGCAAAGGGTTAAATGGCACTGGACCACACTAATTTTAATAACTTTGTGACAAGATGGATGCCTTTTTAAAATTCAGTTCAGTTGAGTTTTTCTTATTTCAACATGGTTACATGGCTGGCAAAGTTGGCACACTGTAATCTGATGAATGAGATTATGTGATATTTAATTGGCATAGGCAAAACAAAAGAAACAAAAATAAAACAAAAGAGCTTAATGCTTCCCGGGATAGGCTCCAGCTTGCCTGTGACTCTGCCTATGCTCAGGATAAAGTGGTTTTGGAAATTGGATGGATGCATGGACAAATACACAAATAAATAAATAAAGTATTGTCAAATGTGACACTAAATAAATAATAACAATTGGAATGCAAGTATAAATAATTAAATGGGTCAGGAAGTATGCCTCTTGTTCCTTATTACTTTATGTCAGTCAGTCATTTTCAAAACCGCTTAGTCCCAAACAGTCCGCCGGAGCCTATCCCAGCCAGCACAGGGTGCCAGTTCACCTCAGGGCGAACATACAAAAGCTCCTAACCTGCATGTCTTTGCATCGTGGGAGGAAACCCCTGCAGACAAGTGGAGAACTTGCAAACTCCCCTATTTATTGTTATTATATATTTACTAGCAGACGCCCGCCGTAGCATACGGCGGTGTAAGAATAGGAAAACGGTGAGGAAAGAATTCAGAAATCAAGAAGAAAGAAATACTTCTTGAAAGACGTAGTTGTGAATAGGTGTTTGGTAGTGCGAAGGAGGAATAGGAATCGAGAAAAACAGCGTTGGGGTGTATGGGAGGCCGCAGGCAGCGTGGGGAAGGGTTTGGAAGAGGACGAATAGGAATTGAGAAATGCGGTGTTGGCTGTGTGTGGGCGGGACTGGTTTTGAAGAGGAAGCAGGACGAACCAGAAGAGAAATATACAGTATATAAGACATTATCATAATTCACAGTTTTTGATTTTTTTTGCTTATTTATTTTTGCCGTAAATATTCCTCCATTATAAGCGCATAACATTCTCCACACTCAGTCGTTAATCTAACTCAGTGCTTCCATAGCAAAATTGTGAGCGCTAAAAAAAACGAAAAAAAAAAAAAACAACACTCACTTAAAAGCAGTGCCGTCACGAGTTTATATTGTGTTAATCCCCCCGATCTTTACGTCTGTTTTGTATATAATCCTATCCTGCGGGAGGCACGTCTCACCCCAAACCCAAATCTATGACCAAGAGTGCCAAAATCTGTAGGTTGGGAACATTCTGCAGCATCAAACATCTAGACACTTGGCTAAGACATTATGTGAAGTTTAAAACGCACCGCTGTTAATTTGTTAATTTTATGCTCTCACTTGTTATTGTTAATTGCATGTTGTCATTGTTTAAGTAATTTCATTGTGTTGGTTTTACTTTGTTTTTTGCGTTTTGCCCTTTGGAGCCACTGTATGGGGCTAAGTATGAAGTATGTTCGCTGTCAGAAATTACTCAGGTATTCTACCTCTGTAGCACATGCGTAGTAACAAAAATCAATTGTTTCTTCATCGATAGCAAATGCCTTGTGCGTCCAATGATGTATTTTTGACAGTTTGTTCATGCCTGAAAATTGTACTCGTAATTTTCAGAAGTGCAAGTAGTGAGAAGTCAAGCAAAATGACACCTTTTACTGGCTAACAAAAAGATTACAATATGCAAGCTTTAGAGGCAACTCAGGCCCCTTCTTCAGGCTTGCATGTTGTAATCTTTTTAGTTAGCCAGTAAAAGATGTCATTTTGCTTGACTTCTCACTACATTCATAATGGCTAACTTGGTACAAAACCCTAGTACTACAGAGGCACAAGTGTAATTTTCAGAAGCACAAGCGTAACTTTCAAAAGTGCAAGCGTAATTGACACAGTGTGAAATGTAAATTTGGTTTAAATTATTATGAGTTATTTTTATTCCATAGCAGTCTGTTTAACATACAGGTGTTCCTCATGGTCCTTATGTACAAAAACACCTGAGAACATGAATACAGCTTAGATTTTGTGTGGAATGATAGAAGGTAATATCTATTAACATGTAATGATCTTCTATTTACCTACTTCTTGATTCTGCTACTTGCACTTTGTGGACGTGGAGAGCCACATGCTGTCCTGGAAGTATTAGTCTCTTGATGGGATGCCAGACCACCTCAAGGCACATTCACATACACTCCCACAATGGAAAACTTACTTATGCCATTCAACAGAACACATCTTTGCAATGTGTGAGAAAAAACAATGAGCCTAGAGGAAAACCTACATAGACATTGGAGCAATGTGCAAATGCCAAATAGACAGTGTCTGGCGCTATAAGACAACAGGGCTAATTATTGTGTAATCATCCCCATGTTTAAACAGTTAAATGAAACTGGTGCAAAGTTTAGAACAAATAATTGCTACTTGCTCTAATATTGGCATAATGCACTGTGCTCTACTCCATTATCTCAACATATAGTTTCCCATCACCACCATAGGTTAACGTTTGTAGTATAAGAATGATACATACAGTTAATTCAGGAAAACAAATTTTGGTGCTGACTCTTTTGATACAGTATTTGTTCATTTATCTTCTGGCTTCTATAGGGTGAAAACTGACAACAGCAGACACATCTTTGAATGTTAGTCTGTTTATATTTTATTCAGTAGGACTATTTTGTGCTGATCTAGAGAAATTTCCAACAGCTTATACTGGACCCTTTTCATCACCTTCATGATTGAATAGACTGAACTCAATACAGTTGAGAATATGTCATCATAAACTGGTCCTCAAAAACCACAGCTCTTACGTTGTTTTTCCCTGCCCTCTTACTGAAACAGTGCAAAGAGTGCAACTATAAAACCCTACAGAATTTTACCAAACTACTTTTTGGAAATGATAATTGCCGTAACAACTAAACACAGTGCTTATTGACTGAAGCACTGGATGCCTAACAGTTATTAATGGATCTGTCCATGGTTCTGATTGAGTTCTGTATTTTAAAGAAGTCACGGACAAGGAGATATTCAGTTTGTGTTTTGAAGGCCTACAGTGGCCACAAGTTTACATTCTAGCCAGTCTTGAAATGAGTTGCTACTTTACGTGTACAAAGAAGTCTCACTTTTATTTATAATTCCTGCTTAATTGTTTATTTTGGAAAGAACATGGTAAAGTACATTTCAGTTTTGTCAAAAATATTATTGCCAGTAGTGGATTCCCAGGTTACTTTAAATAAACTATGCAACTTTAGCAAGATCTACTAATTTTGCTGAATTGAAAATCTGTCTCGACTGTAAGACTGTACACCCCTGCGTTCAATGAGTTTGAATTCCTGGTTGAATGGAGAATTTTGAGCATCTCCTAGAGATCTGGAATCTTGGCCTCTTTAAAAGTCAAATTTGAAGGTCAGTAAATGATGTTTCTTTCAAGGTAATGTAATAGCATTCCTACCTTTTAACAAGAGTAAGTAGGGGCAACATCCTACAAGAGCTACAGAAGCATCTGACTACATTTCAAGTTGGGCCCTAGTACCACAAAGGCCTATGGATGCTTCCACCTCTCATTCCTAATTTTAGCCTCCTAATTATTTTTCTGTTCAAAGTCTGCTGACATTTTCAGTCAGAATGCCTTTCCCAAAACTCCCTCAATCTGATTTTGTTCCACCTGGTGCAGGCTGTCAGCTGCCAGGCAGCAAGAGGGCAAAGTGGTACAGACTAGAAGAGCCTCTAATAAGTACCTGCCTGACATATCCCAGCAGGGTGCAGAACCAATTAAAATGTAAGAGGGCGATAGGCAATCAAGCGAGCCCTGTGAAACACTGAGTCCAGCGGAGAAACTTGATCAGCAGCCCCTTCTTATCTTGCGCTAGCTGCTGCTACACAATATACTTTGAATAGTTCATGTCTGCCAAACCAGGGAACATTTGATTTAAAAGTTAAGTGTAAAACAAATGTAATGAAAAGCACAGAACTCAACTGAAACACATGCACCGTTTGAGTTGTGACTGTTCGGCTGGCATACTGACATTTTCTAGTATTAAATGTCAAATCTGACTGAAGTGTGTCATTTGGATCAGATCATAGAAGCAATACTGATTTGTGAGGCCCAATTTTGAAGTGCCAGCACTTTTCTGATGGTCTATGTGGACATTCATACCTATGACAGGAGACTCAGCTTTACTGTCCCCATCCTGCATGCCACACAGCTTGGATTTTGGAATTTATCAACTCCAGTTTGATTAAATCAGTCAGTGAAAATAAATGCAGAAGGACATCTGTGACCCACAAAAATCTAATAACACATTAGATAGATAGATAGATAGATAGATAGATAGATAGATAGATAGATAGATAGATAGATAGATAGATAGATAGTGTGGAAAAGGTGCTATATCAGCGCCGACCCGACACAGACTGACACCGAAGGCACGTGTAAAAATAAACAAACTTTTATTTTTCTTTCCCCATGTCCCTCAGGCTCAACACGGTCCCACACTAACCACAAAGCACAAACACAGATAAACTCCTCTTCTTTCTTCTCTATCACTCCTCCTGGAAAGCATTATCGCCCTCCTCCCAACTCTGCTTCCGGAGTGGTGGCTGTTTGCTCACTTTTATAGTCCACCCGGAAGTGCTCCAGGTCCTTGATACCCATTCCTGGTTGCACTCCTGGGTGTGGCTGAGGAAGCACCCAGATGGGCTCAGGAACCCATGCAGCGTCCCCTGGCGGCCACCCTGGATCCCAGCAGGTCTGTGGAGAACTCCATCTCCCAGGGAGCCCAGCGGGTATCTGATGCACCACTATTACACAAGAGGCCGGCCACCAAGCGTTCCTGGGTAGGTACTTGGCAGCCCATGGCTGTTCCCCTGGACCAAGTACAGAAGGGGCCCCGGCTGTCTGCCACAATTGATAGATAGATAGATAGATAGATAGATAGATAGACACCATGGCGTGAACACACAGCAGAATGACTACTAAGAAAGAAAATTAAAAAGAAAGAAAAAGTCCGACATGGAAGTCACAGTTATAAATAATGAGGCATTAGAAAGGCATATAGCCATTGGTATAAATAAGCCCCTGTAGTGTTTCTTAACATATTTCTGCTGAGTAATTCATTGACCGAAACTCCTCAGTATTAGGTGTGTTAGGTGTGAGAGGAAGCGTGACATCGTTCATAACGACACTCAGTTTAGTTTTAATTCTCTCCTCCTCTACTACCTCCATGGGTCTCAGAGTGTGCCACATAACTGACCTTGCCCTTTTAGTTAGTTTGTTGATTAGGTGGGCCTCTGTTGAAGTTATGTTGCTGGCCCAGCACACCACAGTGTAGAAGAAGTATTATTCAAGTTTATGTTGTTTTTATATAATCAAATTGGGGGCCAATAATAAGGTTTCAGTACCATTATGTTAAATAACACAACTGGATTACAGAACTAACAAGCATCTTAAAGGAGGAACACCAGGAAATCATCATTAGTAAGATCAGCAAGGTTGTCATTTTAAATAGTAGCCCTGTCCAAAAAGATGAGACACCCTTCCTACAGTTTGCTGCATTTTTGGAATTCCTTTAAAATCTGTTTATCAACTTTCATACCTGCTCCATCCTATTCAGGATGACAGGAGTGTGATAAGAGGTCTGGGCTGAAGCATGATTTTTAAATAAAAAATCAGGTCCTGGAACATGCAGACTCCGAACAGGTGTGGATGTGCGCATGCCAACGCTCACTTCAGGGTTGACTGGGGTGCATGGTTGATCATTTATTCACGTGCAAACGCGAGCAGATCAGTCAGGTGCATCATTCACTCCTCGAAGTAGGTGGGGGACCACACCTGTACCCAATCTGATCAGATATAAGGGAGCCTGCATGACAGAGAAAGGGAATCAGATGAAGAAATCGAACGAGAGCAGCTGAGAATACCACAAGTGAGCAGTATTAGGTGCCTGAGCGGAGCCATTGTGCAAGCGAGGGAGAGATACAGAGAAGTCCTTAGCCCTGTGAAAGAGGGGCAGATTGTTACCTCTGAGTTTTCAGAGGAGTGGGCTCAATGATTGTCGAGTCTTCTTCAGGGATCTGAAGGATGTCAGGTGTGTGAGAAGGAAGATGGGATGACAGCCAAGCCCGAGTAGGGGCCGGTAAGAACAACCGCAGCTGCTGGAGTCTCCGCAAGCTGAACGAGCTATGGGTGAGCTGGGGAGACAGAGAGGGAGTTGCCCTGGGCTCAGTTTAAAGAAGAAAGGAGAAAGATTTAGGTCCCAATGACTGATGTTTTATCTCTGGTTTTATGGGTGGATTTTAACTCATGGACTATTCATTGTTTTATGGATTATTTATTTATTTAAAGAAGATCATTTGTGCTGCACTATGGGACACTTTTCATGGATTTTAATAAAAGCACTTGGCACCTTTGCACCAACCTGTTGCTGAATGTATGAGTCCTCATTTGCCTGGCTCTTCTCGGTTTATGACTATCAAAAGTTCTGAGTTCAAGAGGCTCCCGGAGGTGACCAGGAAAAGTTGAGCCAACCCAGATTGTTATAAGGAGTGTCAAAGAATGTTTAAAGGAACAGTTCATCTCACCTTCCAAATTTCACAGTAACTCAAGAAATTTCCACAAATGGCAGGCATGTACAATTTCAACTGAAGATATGTGTAATGCATTCGTGTCAGGCGATCATTCTCTCTGCTCTTCTAAGGTATGTACTTCCACCCGGGGTCAAGAGGGGGCGTTGGCGCTAACCTTATCTTATTTTGTTCCCTCCACAATGGTGAGAAGATTCCCAGTGAGGGAAATTGACTCTGCCCCTTCTGGTAACACCACTACATACAATGCAGTTCCCGGAAGGGATCACTCATTTATAGAATGAACCGCAGAATGGAAGTCCGTCGCACTGTGACTTTAACAGGCTTTATCAGCCAAGAAAGGTTCCTGAACCAAGGATCTGATTTTTCACTTGTCTGGTGCCACTGAGCATACCTTCTGTTTGCCATTTGTTTCAATTAAGCAAAGACATTTCATGTTGTGGACCTGCAGTTCCTTCCATTGACCACACATGAAACATGCGTGTGGAGGTTTGGGGGATAAGTTCAAACATATCTTGCTTAACCCACTTTCCTGCTGATCTAGTTCTGTGTTCTGTGCAACTAGCAGTTTGAAACTTTCTTCCGATCTACATTACTTCATATAATTTTAAATTATGCACCTGAATTTATTGTGTTACATTTTAAGATTAGCTATTTATACTTGCCAAAAAAAAATTATATTCCATATATATATTTTTTTTGTTCTTTATTTTGCCTTATACAATCTCTCGTATTAAGAATTTGTTAGTTTTTGCATACCCCTTGGGGTCAGAGTGCAGGGTCAGCCATCGTACAGCACCCCTGGAGCAATTGAAGGTTAAGGACCTTGAAGAGTAGGAGCTCTTTTTGGTTGTGACGGGGATTCGAACCGGCAACCTTCAGGATACCAGTGCAGATCCTTAGCCTCAGAGCTACCACTCTGCCTTAATATTTGGTGTGAATGGCAAATTTCTGCAGTCTCTTTAGGCACAATGGGTGGAATGTCTCTGTTCATATGTGATCGGTGATCAGAAACTAATTACTAAAATCAGCCTCAAAATATAAAATCAACCAGCCTGAAAATGAAGACACGGAATTAAACCTAGCAATATTAAACAACTGGAGAGTAAAACAAATCCATGGGAAGGGAAGGGAAGGGAAGGGAAGGGAAACTACTATCATATTATTATTTTGGAAACTGTTCATTTTACAAACCTAAGCAAGTGAGTTATGATGAAGCCTCTCAGTCAATATGAGGCAAGCCTGAATTGCAATTTTAGCCAAGGGCCTCCCGTTTGCCACATACACAAACACACACGGCCTCCTGAAGTTGTAAAAAGTTGTGCCTTTTTACGTTTTGCAACATGTTGTGCATGGATCTCCTGAAAGGAATATTTCCTTCCCTCAGAAGAGGGCACCCACAAGTAATAAAAGCTTATTTCTAGAATATGTTCAAATGAAACAAATTCTAAAGAACTGTCTCCTCTGTTAATGAGGCTTGCAGCTTATACAGTATCTGCATTAAAATATTGTTTCTCTTTTTGCCACCATACCAATTAGGCAGCAGTGTGTCACAAGAACAATGCAAAATAGAAGACATATGGAGATAATTAGATAGAAAAGCGTCACTGGGAAAGGCCTGTTGACCACACAACAGCAATTACAATAGCAGGAGTGAAGTGAGAAGAGGTGTAGGGTTCAGACTGGCACTAGAGGGGGATACCTGCTTTGGTATTTCACTGCTACATGGCTACTGAAGTTGATGGAGATTAGGAGAAGTGAAGCGAATACCTTTATTTATTCGATAGGTTTGTTCAAATAATTCTAAAGAAAATTGCTTCCAATTAAAAAAATGTTCTTGGCAACCCTTTTATATTGTTAGAAGGTGCCAGGAGCAAATGCCACAAGATGACACTGAGCATGGCTAGGTAATATAAGAAACAAAGAGAGTCACACTGACAGTAGGAGACGTTCTGCAGATGCCAGTGTGGAGGCACAATAGTTGCCAGATGGTGATATGTCTGTGGGGTTCCCTAGAATGAGGATGAGAAAGGGAGTGAACTGGGTGAAAGTATGGAATGTTCCCCATGAACACTGGGGAGGGGTGGCCCAGCAATGGGCAAGGATGTCCACCTTTTAAATAAAGAAAAAGTGAGGCTAGATAGGAAATGCCATAAGTGACAACCCTATCTCACCAGTAAACATGACACAGCCCCGTTCGGCTGTCACTCTAATGGCACAGGCCAGTAGGGAGCGCTCCTGGAAGCTTTACTGCCAACTGAAGTCCTAGAGATGCAGATACACCAGGAGTTATTATAAGGGAAGTCAAGCCTGGTGTTGAGGAGCAAATGTAGGACTCTGCCCTGATCTCAGAAGAGATTCTGGGTCTTGGCTGTAAGTAAACTCTTGATGAGGTTTATCAACTCTCATTGTCTAAAGACAAGGATAGAATCTTGGATAAACTCTCAGCTAGCAGAGGAAGAGAGACCAAGATTCAGAAAAAAGAAAGAGAAAGAGAAAGAGAAGGTAAAAGGGAGTGCAAAAATACATCTCTTGCTCATTTACTATTAAGTAATAAGACCTTCTTTTGATGTTAGTAATACTTACAAAGCCTCAGTTCAGCGGTTATTCATCTATGCAATGTGACCTACTAAAATAACTTCACTTTGGAGCAGTCAGAGATGGCTTAAGAGAGACAGATTTCTCTTGATATTGCATACATAATTATAAAACTTGGAAATCCTTTATATTAACAAGTAATGTTTCCAATATATCAAAGGGGTTTTAATATGTCACATTGCACAGAGATGAATGACTTATCTACTGATGCTTTAGAAGTGTAATGAACACCAAAGAAAGCTTTTGTTAAAGTCTTGTTACTTAAAAGAAAATGAGTAGGTACTGTAAAAATACAGTGTTACCTATTATTCTGGTAAAAAGATGCATAACTTGTTAGGTCTAGAAGGGTTGCATGTCATGTTGTTTTATTTCTGTATATTTGAATTTTGTATTTTCACCTTTGTGTAACACCTCCTTTTGAGTATTTCTGTATTCAATAAAGGCACCATGTTGCTAATTTCTGGCCTCCTTTGTTATTTTTGTGTGTGGAGGAGAGCTGCCACCGGGACACTTATACATTAGGCGTTTTCCACGCAGGATGTGGGCCCTTGGAACACCTGAGGTCCCCATCGGTTCCTACAGCACGACAGAAACTAAAACCTGTATGCAAGAAATGTGAATTGTGAAGAGGAGTGATGCAGTGCAAAGCAAAGCATTGTGGACGCTAGGGGTCGCTGTTGCCCCGTTGAACCCACCAGACAGACGTCCAAGACACACTTGTAAAAGCACAAGAAGATTTTAATAATAATATTCTTCAAATACAGTGCACCAAGCACCGCACACTCCACAGTTCTTCCAATAATTAATAGACAATAATAATAACAACAATAATCCTCCACGTCCAGCAGCTCCGTCACACACCCTCCCAACTCTGGCTCGGTCTGCTGGGGTTTCCCAAAGTCCTTTTAAAGTCCATGACACGGAAGTATTCCATCTCCGGGTCAAACGCCTTCTTCAGGTGCCCCGGAAGTACTGTGGGTTTCCGTCCTCGTGACTCCTACGTACTTCCGGGTTAATGTTGTGATACTGTTCCCCTGGTTCTTGGTAAGCTCCCCCTGACGGCCCCCACGGCACCCAACAGGGCTGAAGAACCAGACTCTATGTCCCATGCCGCCCTGTGGGAATCCGGGGAACCATTTCCATCCAGGGGAGCTGCCATCTAGTGTCCTGGGGGATGTAGTGCCCTAAAAAGGCTCTTTCTTCCAGCTGAGGGACGACCCGGCCAAACTGAAATGCCATCTGTCCATCACAGCATGTTTGAGAGTTCACAATGGATGCCCACACCTTATTCCTTCAAAGCAGTGCACCAGGATGATGGTTATGAAAAGTAATGGGGTGCAGTGCTCCATCTTTACCAATAACTCTCCAAAGTCCAAACTACTAAGAAATTTCTAACATGTCGCCAGTGCTTGTGGTCAACCAATAAGCACAATTCATCGCTTGAGTTTCACCCATGAAAGTTTCTGGCTGAACGAAGAATACATACCCTGAAGTAGGAGCTAAAAAAGTACTAGAAACTACAAATGGCCTGAATTCACGTGGTGGGAATGCTACAATAGCTCCTGGGTTTCTAAAAAAAGTCCCTGCAGAGGAAGCATTCATTTACTATCAATAAAATATATCTCTTTTTATCGACACATGCTTGCTGCACTGTCATGGAGTGGTTCACATAGTGACAGGATAGCATTTAATGGCTCATTAGAGTATAGTAGAGGCTAGTTTAAATTGGTGGTTTAGTGACTTAGTGCCAATATGTACTGCTAACCCAGTGTGGCGACAAAACATACCAGAAAAATAGAGGAAAATGGAAATGAAATTAGCAGTGTGCTGGAGTGTGTTGGGATGTAGGAGGCCAAGATGGAGCAGACAGACATTTGTGAGATTAGCCAGTTGAGGTATTTTATACTTATAGGGGTTGCCTATATTCACCTCAGACTTATTAATTTCAGAAAAGTTGAGTGCATCATAAAGATAATTGGGTCACGCAGGCAGGATTAGTAGTGCAGCAAAGCAGACAGCAGCCACAGGGAATTCAAAAAATCGGGTTTGAGACCACAAATCCCAGCAAAGGAAAACAAATACACTGAAGTTACAGTAAAATAAATATGCATTGATATTCAAATGAAAACACACAGTGGAAACAAGATTATTACAGACTGAGAGGTCTGGGATGAGACATTGTGGTTTTTGATCTACCTAGGCTGAAGGCAGAAAACAGAAGGTGTCCTTGGCATTAGGTGACATATGATATTCAGAACACAATAAATGTCTACTTTGTTAATCTGAAAACATTGAAAGGCAACAACAGATCTGGTCAAGTGTAACTCTGCAGTAGGTGATAATGCTGGATCATGAGTCAGAAGATCCATCAGAGGTCACTTAAGAGAGCAAATGAAGGCTTGATATACTCTGCCTCAACCGCAACAATCTTGCATTACATGTCTGGATTAGTTATTTTGGCCTACCTTTACTAGGCTGGATGTTCCTCTTCTGCTCCTTAGCCATAACTCTGTTGTTGGGAGGATAGTCAGGAACCTTGCTATTGTACCAGCGGTCTGTTACACCATGACTCTCTTTGCTTTGACAATGCCTGCAAAAGAGAATGCAAAGGAAATGAAAATGAGGTGAACATACACGACTTTCTTTCTGTTTTAGTTATGTGTTCAACATTTCTTGCGTCACATTTCCTGTCATCCTACATTTCGTTGTAGACATGGAACACACATGAAATGGATGTGTTCCAAATAACGATATATTATTTACTCTATTCAACTTCAGGCACCTCACACCCAAAAAAGGAGACTTGAGCTGGGAGAACTTCAGATGTGTCGGTGGAGGATGGGATAGCAGGCTGCTTGCCGCTTGCACTGATTGATACATTTGCAAAACAAAGACGCTGCTGACAAGGTGCAAGGCCTGGAATTGTGACTTTTTTCATAGGCTTCAGGGATTCTAGTGTTAATACCACGAAGAGGTGGCATCACCAGATGTTGTTCATCAGCAGACCTGAGTAGTCTGGAAGGGGGAAAGGACCTCACAAATATCTCCATACACACAGGTGCTGACCCACTAACTACTCTGTAGGCAAGCATCAAGTTAGACTGTAGTTTGTGAGACCTGTGGCCTGGTCTAGGGGCTGAGTTTAGTCAATAGTCGGCTGGCTGTCATGCCAATGTGGTGCACCCAGCCAACCCTAGGATGGAGTTGTAATTGTGCAAACTTTGCATGTGAAGACTTTAAAGATCTGGAGGTACAGTGGTTAGCTAAGTGGCCTTATACTTCTTCGGGCCAGGTTTCAGTTCCTAATCCAATGAATATCTTTGTTGAGGTTGGGTAATCTTCTACTGTTTGCAGGTATTTCTCAGAGTACTCTGGCTTCCTTCCACACTCAATGACATATGTTAGGTTTAACCTGGCGAGTGAATGTAGGTATGTATGGCCTCCTTTTGGATTTCTCACACATCTCGCCTTTAGAAATACCTTGCATATGCACAATTTTCTTATGACCACACATTCCATGCTCTATTTGATTCCACACTTTCAAAAGTTTCAGGACAACTGTAATTATTATAGTACTGCTGTAACAATTAACCGCAAAGCTGCTCACCTTACTGGTTCTAACAGAAGTTGGAAACTTTAATACGGATTGAGTTGGTGGCTCATGACCTTGCTGATCCTTTGGCATTTAGCTGCTGGGTGGTTGTCAGTTTTCTAGAACATTCAGTAGTACTGTAGTGTTGTTTCCCCACACATTACTAAAGTGAACACAGCTAGCTAGCAGTGTGGTTTTCACTTACCATTTCACTTGCATCACTGAAATTTTCAGTATAATATCAAACTCTGTCACATTTTACACTTCTGTTTGTTTCCTTGTGTTAATAAAACCTAAAACAACTATTTGTCGAGACATTGTTCACAAGACATAACCTAATAGTAGCTCACAAACAATTCTTTTTGAACGACTCTTTCCAGGGAGACAACCCCCTTATATAATGCCAGACCATGGCAGGGCACAGAATTGGCAATCATCCATCCATCCATTATCTAACCCGCTATATTTGAACTACAGGGTCATGGGGGTCTGCTGGAGCCAATCCCAGCCAACACAGGGCGCAAGGCAGGAAACAAACCCCGGGCAGGGTGCCAGCCCACCGCAGGAACTGGCATTCACATGGTGCCAATTTACAGGTGGCTATCATTGTAACAGTCTTTGGAATGTCTGAAGAAATCCAAGCCCTGAGTGGAAATAAAATCAGTGTCAAATTATGCCACTTCTTCAAATAAATATGTTTTTGGGTAAATTGCTTCTTATGTTTCAAAATAAACAACATTCAACTGAACAGAAACCTAAAGTGAAATAGCTTCCATAACATTCTATAATACAACAGAAGAAGTGTGCTGTGGTCATTGCAGTCTGACTCTCCAGAAAACTCCTCCAC